>CM046867.1:6331534-6702722 GCA_025617745.1 Heliocidaris erythrogramma | reverse complement strand
TTCTCGAGGAGGCACAATTGTAATTGCATAATCTCTTTAACATGGCGTCAAATACACTCCCTCGATCGTGATAAGCTGGCGTCACATTGTCCCGAAATTGACACAAGATGGCCACACGAATATGGAATTTTCCATTCGCGCGAAGTGGCCCCGAACTTGTCAACAGCGAATCAATAGCCGAAGCAAGGACGATGCTCACAGATGGTCACACGATGGCACCCGAACCACACACGATGATGTGAAGTTTACCCCAAGGACACACAAGGCCACACGATGGCAACACGACGATGTGAGTACGATGCTTTCGAACTAGGTCATGAAGGCGTCAATGTGACCTCCCGATGGTATAAAACCTCCAGCGACCGTACGCGTTGGAAAATCAATTGCTGATCGGATACTTGCAGGCGTCAGACTGTCCCGAAGTTGAGACAAGATGGACACACGATAAAGGAAATGTTCAAATTCGGCTCTGAACGTGTAAACATCGGGCCATTCGTTTCTCAGGCTCCGGCAGCAACTTCGTGAGCGGTGGCAAAATCTTTGGCATGCCAAAAAAATTGCCCGAAGACCTTGCGAAGGTTCATTTTCTGTTTGAACTCGGATGTCTATTTTGCCCTTCGGAAGGCCATCGTGAGGGCATCTTGTCAAATCGTGTCATCTTCGTCTTTACTTCGTGTGATCATTGGTGCCATCGGGAATTTTCGCCTCACAAAGACAATATGAAGGAAACAAGAAGAGGCGAAAAATGCCCGATGGCACCGATGATCACACGAAGGAAAGACGAAGATGACACGATTATGGCCTTCCGAAGGGCAAAATGAACACCCGAGTTCAACACGAAAATGAACCTTCGCAAGGTCTTCGGGCAATATTTTTGGCATGCCAAGATTTTGCCACCGCTCACAAAGTTGCTGCCGGAGCCTGAGAAACTCCACCAGCGGACACACGATGGCTTAATATGTCCCTCACGAATGGCCCGATATTTACACGATCAAAGCCGAATTTGAACATTTCCTTTATCGTGTGTCCACCTTTTGTTTCAACTTCGGGACAGTGTGACGCATGCATTAAGAAATTGCAACCCGCACCCTAAAAACTAAAATGTTAAATCTACATTTAAAAGGTTGGAGGAGTTACAACATTTTTAAATGGTAAATTAACACTTTTAACATGCTGGATCTGATAGTTTTAAAGGTTTGATTCAGCATGTTAAAAGTGTTTTTAACCATTTACCATTTTGAAAAATGTTGTCACCCTCCAACCTTACATGTAGTTTTAAAATTTGACTTTTTAGAGTGCGTGTGAACGTGCGAGGTGATTTAAGCACAAATCAAAATGTGGCTCCGACATTTATGGCTCCGTGCCCTTATTTCGTCTAAAATATAGAGTAGGATTTGGGGCTGTAAATTGCGTTTTAGGTTAGGGTTAGGTGTATATTTTTTGTCCGGGGTTGAAGTTGAGATTTCTATAGGTGTTGCATATTGACCTCGGAACAATTGTTGCCTGAGCATTTGTCGTATAACCATCAACTTTTGTCAAAAAAAATTATGATAAACGAAGTTAAATTTAGATCCTACTATAATGTCTACTTACTTCTTTGCATAATGAAAACGACGGTACTCTAACGTAATACATGTTAAGATTAATATGTCATAAAGATGACATTCTACAGAACATTCGAGACATTGTTTCGGTTTTTTCATTTATTTCAATTACTTACCGCAGGATTTAGCACTATAGATATGATTCATTTTCATTTCTCTTTAAAGATATTGTTGAGTTCGGGGCCCTTTTAGTGGATTTAAATTATTTTAAAAAACTGTCTAGAAGTGATTTGGAAAGGTTTATTTTGTAATACATAAAAATGGAGTCATCAGAATAGTAATAAAAAAACTCAATCTACTGAAATCTTACTGCATAAAGAATTACGTAAATGGGACTACACATATACGTTAAAAGGTTTGATCGATAGTTTTAACTTTTTCTCGTCATATTTCGAATAAGAGACCCATTTGAAGTGCAATCCTCTTCAGGGGACATTTCTTCTATGATATTCCTCCGCACTGACATAAATATAATAATTATAGCTTTTTACCAGAACTCAACCATTTTAATATAATAGCAGCATATACCGTATTTTTTCGTCTCCACCATTGATTTCTTGGTTGCAGCTCAATTCTTCTCCAGATTTTTTTTATCCGAAGAAAAAGGGTTCATGAACTCTCGAGTTCATTAACTCGAATATAAGTTTACCTGTCAGAAATGAGTAATGCCCCTAAACGTCCAGACTAACGAATGACATGTTCACTTCTAGCATCATTTTATTTCTAACAGTGAATCACCCGGGTATACGTTTAAAAAACGCCTGAGACATACCAGACCACCCCTTGACTTAACGTAATGCTCCTGTAACCATCCCACTTCACTAAACTTATGTACTTCTTTTTAAACCCGTTCTTTGTATTTTGTTTGTTTGTTTGTTGTTCTTTTATTATCGATTTTTATGTTCCTTTTAACGTTATGTTATTATCATTGTTGTATCATAATCTAATGTTATATTATATTTGCATTTTTATCTATTTTTTTTTTTTTTTCTGTCAAATGTAATGCTACTATCATTTACCATATTAGTTTTATATTAGTTGTATTTGTTGTATTTGTTTTATAGCAGGGTTCCCCTGTAAAGCAGACCCTCTGTGTCTCTGAGTGGGGACCACCCTGCTTTTTATAAAGAAAACGTGAATAAATAAATAAAATAAATAAATACTGGGAATTTTCGTGCGTGGAATAAGGAATCTTCGATATAAGAACACTCCCGTCTTTCAAGATTGGAAGGAGAGGTGCCCCCCCCCCCCCCACCCCACACCCTACCCCCGTTCAGGCACGCCATGAAACCCAGGCCTATAGTTTGCTTTCTGTCCGGAAGGAATTCCGCCCCACCCAATCCTTTACCCGGTTTATCTATTTGTGAGTACTACATTGCAAACATCATTATATGGTCTTGTTTTTCAACTCACTTATATAATTGCAGGGAAATGGGCAACCCCCCCCCCCCCCATCGATGACCAAATAGGGGAAAGGAAAAGAGGAAAAGATGAGAGAGAAGAGAGGAGAGAGATGGGGAGGGGGAAGGCAACGAGAGAAAAAAGCTGACACGCCACGGGTTTTGAATCCCTAAGCGACTGCAAGGAAGAAACATTCAAGTTTGAAGTGAGCTGGATGCAATACCTTCCCACATCAAATACCCTTACTCGATGGCCGTTTTCTCTCGCATTCCTCTGCCTGGTAAGACCGGTGCCCACCCCTCCCCGATCCCCTCCCCCCATCGACCCCTCCCCCCCCCCCCCCCCCCCTCCCACTGCCCTACTCCCACCCCCCTTCACCACTTCCCCCCGCATGACCCCCCGCCCCCTCGAGAACACCCCCCCCCCCCCCTCCCCATTGAGCCATGAACCAGTGCTTCTCCGTGCCGGGACTATTATGTTACCCCACTGATGATGTACGATCTTAATATGCACAATGTGTAACCGAATCCCGTTGATTGGTACCACATCATCATTACAATTTTAATGGAAATGACTTTTCTTTAATGACAACTGTAAAACGGGGGCGTGTCCGTGGGTGTAATATGGGTGTATCATGTTAGTAGAAAGATTGAATCACGGCTATAAAAAAAGATAATAATATTACAAAAATAAATAATAATAATTATGGTCCTTACCATAAATTTGCAACCCTGTTATGTTCTGATGAGGCCTTGTTTATAAAATATGCTTCGCATTATCGCATATATTCTGTGCTTGATATCGCTTTCACACCCGCTCTACTTAACAACATTACTCCCTGTCGGAGAAACCCGATATAATATTGTTTTAATATAATTTACCTTTGCTTTGTTGAGGCTTTGTTTGTATTCAACATGCTGATTGTTGTTGTTTTTTTTCTTTTTGTCTGTTGTTTTAAGTGATAGCCACATTTTTTTTCTGTAGAGTTATGAATTGAATAGACTTTATTAAGACCTTCTTGATTGCCGCTATAACAAACACATGTGTACAATGATTTATAGGATTTTGCATAATTTCACCCCAAATTATATGTCTGACAATATCACAATAAGAACTTCCAATTACACACTCCGCTCTAATCAGAATTTATATCTCCCAAAGCCAAGGTCTAATCATTGTAAAAGAACTTTTTTCTAGAGGGGAATTTCCATTTATAACCAACTACCCAATGAAATTCCAAGTGCAACATCTATTAGATCCTTTAAACTGCTATTGAATCAATATTATAATGTTGTTTTGATGTCATTTGCATTGATATTTTGCTTCTATTCATCATTCTGTTATTTTTTATATTTAGTTTTGTTTCTGATGATAGCAACATTACTTTCTGTAGGGTATAATCCCACATGCGAATTGGTTCTGATATAATTTTCCTACGTTATGTACATGTTGTCATTTGACTCTCTCGATGGGGGCAAAAGATATCTGGGTCCATCACTTGAACTTGATCATTGCTGATGGTTTATCAACATGACCAATCTGTCAATTTTTTTATCATACACCCGGACGCTTTCAAATTGGCTCGGGATTTGAACGATCATCGGGGTTGATTTGGAACACCTTTGCGTTGCAGCATGAGTTGGTCATCAGGAAACGAGAACTGAATATCAAAATATTGTTTGGTCTACTCCGGAGATGTGAGGCGAATACAAAGCGGGAGAGGAGGATATACCAGATTAGGGCTATAACAAAAAACAAAAAACAAAACTAAACTTCTATTTTGATATTTGAAGTTTGAAGTTTATTTGTTTCACTTTTACATCACACCTCATTTTGATTTTGAACCCTTTGTAGATATTGGTTCACTAACCTGTCAAAGAACAAAAAGGTATTTCAAGTTACCTTTCATTGGCAACCCATCTAAGGAGCTTGAAAAGAAACTGAAATCAATGGCCAAACAATACTGTAAAGATTTGTCTATTATCATTTCCTTTTCGTCATTTAAACTCAATTCTTTGTTATCTGTTAAAGATTCCATTCCCCAAGAGCTCCGTGCTCGTGTTATATATCAATTCACCTGTGCGAGATGTAAGGCTCGTTACATTGGCCAGACCAAACGTCATTATATAACACGAGTACAGGAGCACTTGGGGAAGGACAAAAACTCTCACGTCTGGAAACACTTACAATCTTCAAAACAATGTCTATCAGAATGTAACCCACAATGCTTCAAAATACTGGACACTGCCCACACAGATTTTCAACTCAAAATAAAAGAAGGCCTATATATCAATTGGACCAAACCCGAACTCAACCAACAGGTGTACAATTACCAAATATTGCTTTCTATTTAACTGTATGTATTGTTCACCCAGGTCCTTGACCAGACAGTCCCTCACCTCATTAAGTACATTTTGACACACCTTATATTGTTAACTGTTCATGTTATTTAGTATGTAATCTGAAAGTATATATAGCACTGTCTCTGTTGTAAAAGAAGAGAATATAAAATGTGGGGAGCCTAAAAAATCATAGCTTGTAAATGATTAGGTTCCCGTTTAATGTAACATTTTCAGTAATTCTGATTAATATGCAATAAAAAACGAAACGGAATAGAAGTATCGGATTCACTAAACGTACAAGGAGAGCAAAGCTCAGAATGTGGAGTAAAAAAAGAAAACTAAGAAAAAGAAGAAAAGAAGAAAAAGAAGAAGAAAAAAAAGAAGAAAAAGAAAAAGAAGAAGAAGAGGAAGAAGAAGAAGAAAAAAAAAAGAAAAAAAAAGAAAAAGAAGAAGAAGAAGAAGAAGAAGAAGAAGAAGAAAGAAGGGGAGAAAAATTGTAAAGGCAGGACTGTGTAACACAACCAAAGCCTATTTGACTCCCTGTACGATCCAGCATGACATGAATATTCATACATTAAGAGCTCACCAAATGACAGAGTGGGGAAAGAGAATAAGAGAGAGGGGGCGTTCGAGATACAGAAACAGAATGAGCGTGTGAGAGAGCATTGTCCGTGGACAGAGAGAGGGGGCGGCCGAGATACAGAAACAGAATTAGTGTGTGAGAAAGATCCAAGGAGAGAGGGAGCAAGACGAAGACAGAAAAGGGAGAAGAAATGGAAAAGAAACAAGATGAAACACTGTCAAATATATCTATCTAGATATGAATAGAATCTGTTCAAATTTGAATAGAAAAGGTCGTATGAGGGACATTTACAAGAATCTATTCAAAGTTAATAGGAAACTATCAAAGTTATTCGGATATTGCTACAAAATTGTATTATCATGATTAGTTTATTAAAGGTAACTTGAATTCTAGTCAAATTGACGAGTTTCTTTCAAAATAGTTATTGAATAGCTGTTCTATTTAAAAAAAAAATCAGCTGCTACGAGAGCGGAGAGTTGTATATTTCTCTGTCTATATTTCATTTGAATTAAGATAATAGCTAAAAAAAGTTTGTATTTGTATCGTATAATTAGCGTAATATATATTTTACTGGACGGTGTATTAGGGAGATACTCAACAATAAGGTTTATTCCGCCATAATAGGGACTGGTGTATTAGGGAGACACGAGGACAAATAAATAAGACAAAAGGTGTCTCCCAAATACACCGTATATTGAGCACTTTTAGAAACTGCAGTGTATTGTACATTACTGTACATTACTTATATATATATATATATATATATATATATATATATACATGTATACAAATTATGTATAACAATGCGCCCTCCCGGCTATTACCATAATGGCTTTATGGCAACACAAGGACTTGGGACCCTTATACATGTATATATATATATATATATATATATAAGTGTAAGGAAACAACATATACAACAGCTTTGGCAAATCTCGTGGAAATAAATACAAATGTGAAAGAAATTGCGAGAATAACGTTGCGTAGCTCAATCAAAATTCCCCAGAGCTGTCCTCCCTTTTTGAAATTTTTGCAAAGGCTGAAAAAATGTCTCCGCCGGGAATCGAACCCGGGTCGTTGGCTTAGAACGCCAATTTCAAAAAGGGAGGACAGCTCTGGGGAATTTTGATTGAGCTACGCAACGTTATTCTCGCAATTTCTTTCACATTTATATATATATATATATATATATATATATATATATAAAAATAAGAGTTCTGCTTCGGAATCGTAGTTAGATGAGGTGTAGAAGACAAGTAAATGAAAGATTCTGTGAGACTGAAAATTTTTCCAATTTTCGGCCATAGGCCTTCATCAGGAAATGATGAAAATTTATTAAGTATCAACAAAAGAGCTTGAAGCGCAAAAACGCAAAAAGCTCCATGCTAGCGCAACCATGGTAGATATATATATATATATATAAATATCTCTATTTCTTCTCTCTATTAAACTCTCTCTCTCTTCTCTCTAGTGCGCGCGATCTCCCTCTCTCTCTCTCTCTCTCTCGCTCTCTCTCTCTTTCTCTCTTCTCCCTCCTTTGCACTTTTGCTTTTGATGCGCTATGCGCTTATCCTTTAGCGCATTGCGCTTTGCTGATGCTGGATAAATAAATAAAGTCATCATTCCTGATGAAGCCCTATGGGCGAAAATTTGAATTCTTTCATCTCTTAACGGTTGTCTTATTCATCATTGACTTTTGTATACGTTATTTCCTTACAATTGTTAATAATTATTCTAATGTATACATGTATCTCAAAGCATTCGCTTGGATCCAGCTGAGGCACGCGGCTTGTCTTTGTTCAAAACTCACCTGCCCCCGACAAAGGAATTAATTAATAAGGTTGAAGATTTGTCAAATCTGTCGGTCAATTGAATCTGGTGTCGCCGAAACCACTAACCCGTCTCCGTGGTCTAGTGGTTAAGGCATTGGCGTTCTAAGCCAACGACCCGGGTTCGATTCCCGGCGGAGACATTTTTTCAGCCTTTGCAAAAATTTCAAAAAGGGAGGACAGCTCTGGGGAACTTTGATTTAAGTTACGCAACCATTATTCTCTCATTTCCTTTCGCATTATATATATACGGTATATATAATTTTGAGAAATGAAAATGAGAGAATACATATATATATATATTTATCTATATTATATCCACACGTTCCTTCCTCACGGAAACAACAATTTTTGTTGTAATCCGTTTCCCTGAGGAAGGAACGTGTGGATCGTTCCGAAAGTTTGGAAAATAAACTTTGATTGGCAAATAATGCATCTCCACCTCATTATTCTTATATTCCTACTCCGAAGTGGACTTTACAACGTTATGTAAATATATATATATACAGTTAACAACAAAATTATTCATACCCCTTGGAAAATACTAGTTTTTTGCATTTTTCCTAAAAATGAGTGGTTAAATGAAGTTACTTGCACATCACTTGAATACATTTTAGTTATCATCTGCAAATGAATGCCGTTTCCGGTTTCACCTCATTTGCATAACAATAGAAAAGGTGAGTTATTCAAACTGGGCGATGTTCAAAATTATTCATACCCTTGGTGATTTATTGACTTTGTCAATCAGTATGAATCCGATCCTTGTTATTAATGCTTGTAATTCACTTTATTTTAATACACCGTCACAATTAGGCTTGCGGAGGGGTCTCTGCTGGGATATCAGGCCGGTACCTGTTCTCCAATGGCTCAATCTCCTTGAGGATGTGTCCACACATGCCTTCACCTGACCTTCAGGGAGTTCATTAGATTTCGTGTCCTACAGGTGATGCAGTTATCGACTTCATGATGACAGGACTATGATATTGAAATTTTCGGTCATTTATTCCATGCATTTTAATGAAAATTCTGTATCTACTTATGAAGCAAAGCACCATTCCTGAAGAGCCCTTCCCTTTTGCACTGCCTGTGGGAGGGTTCACCTTTATTCATTGGCCCCATTCTTAATCAGAGTGCCCAGGAAGGCCATGTTGGTGATATTAAAGTCATTGCATGACTCTAACGTCAGGTCACCATGAATAACAGTATGTAACCTTCGAGTACCATACACATCCCACATTGAGTGTTACTGTATATCAATCTTCATATGGTATATTCTTTGTATCTTTGGTATGAAAGCTACAATCCTTGATATCAAAATGAATGTAAACCAAATTTATACCATATGCCCTCCATGTTACCAGCTGCAGTGCACAAAATGCTACCACTTTGACAGTGCACTGGAACATAAAGATCAGTATTTTAAGCTTCACTAGAGTACCCACTTGCAGGTGTCCATATCAAAAATGTGTCAATCAGTGTAACTGAATAAACTGATAAAATTGGCACCATCCAACCTTTAGACAACTACCATGGCCTCCCTAAACATTCTTAATAATAATGGAACAAAAGTATCAGGAAATACCTTCCCTTGACAGTGCAACAGTGAATGCCTCTAGGGAAGTCTCTCCAGGAAGAGTGCTAAATGTTTCAACTTAGATACAGAATTCTTGAATTAAAATGTAAGGAATATTAACGAAAATATCAATATCATAGTCCTATCCTCATGACGTCTAAAACTACACCACCTGCAAACACAAAATCTGCTTTAAATCCATCGAATCCCCTGAAGACCAGGTGATGGCATGTGTGGACAACATCCTCAAGGAGATTGGGCCATTGGAGACCAGGTATTGGCCTGATATCTCAGTAGAGACCTCCAGAAGCATTGTGACAGTGTGAAGAAAGTGTTACGAGCATTAATCACAAGGACTGGATTCATACTGCTTGACAAAGTCAATAGATCACCAAGGGTATGAATAATTTTGAACATCACCCAGTTTGGATAATTCACCTTTTCTATTGTTATGCAAATGAGGTGAAACCAGAAACAGCATTCATTTGCAGATGATAACTAAATGTATTCAAGTGATGTGCAAATTAAATTCAGTTAACCATTCATTTTTAGGAAAAATGCAAAAAACTAGAATTTTCCAAGGGGTATGAATAATTTTGTTGTTAACTGTATATATATATTGTAAGGAAATAACATATACAACAGCTTTGGCAAATCTCGTGGAAATAAATACAATGTGAAAGAAATGCGAGAATAACGTTGCGTAGCTCAATCAAAGTTCCCCAGAGCTGTCCTCCCTTTTTGAAATTTTTGCAAAGGCTGAAAAAATGTCTCCGCCGGGAATCGAACCCGGGTCGTTGGCTTAGAACGCCAATGCCTTAACCACTAGACCACGGAGACGGGTTGGTTTCGGCGACACCAGATTCAATTGACCGACAGATTGACAAATCCTCAACCTTATTAATTAATTCCCCTTGTCGGGGGCAGATGAGTATATATATATACAGATTTTTTTAAATTCAAGTCCTTATGAAGTTGGCTGACAAGATGCAAATTGGAATGCATTTCAGAACGATTTCTTTATGATGTCTTTTATGCGTGTTGAATAAGAAAGGAAACGAATTACTTTAAATTTTTATAGTAAAATCATATCAGAGCGACAATTTCATGAAATTGGAGTTAGCTCATACGTCAAATTTAACATTTATGCAATTTGTAATTATCAATTTCTTCTGTACAAGTGTTTCTTGTGGGCACCGGACTTGTGAGAGGAACATAACTATCGAGTGGGGTGACGGCAGAGGCGGACTGGGATTTAATTTGATTGGGAAATTTCGGAGCGACCGGCCCTTTTTGTTGCTGCCCAGCCCTATCTTTCCTGTATGGGGCACCCCCCCCCTGCCCCCTGTTTCTAAGCCACTGAAATAATAGAAGATATCGTGTGGAGCGTTTGGATTAATTAGCTCAATACTTCTTACTTTCCTGAAGAATAGTAAGTATCTCCAACGGGTATCGACAGAGCTCACGTTTCCTTACAACAACAGCGATACTCTATTATTTTTATTATCCTCATTTATACTACATTAGTCTTAATTGTAAACAAATTTTTAGGCGTTACTCCCAGTGTTAAAGATCGTATGCTCGATCTGTAATGAAAATCACAAGTCAGAAAAATTGGAACGAGTCATCTACTGCTTGCCGGGGGGCGACTTAACCACCAGGCTATTCTGGTTCACGGCCAACACTGGGAGTAACGCCTAAAATTTGTTTACAAATTAAAATTCCTCCCATTAACCTTCTTCATTTACTTCTTATTAGTCTTGTACAGGAAGGAGAGAGAGAGAGAGAGAGAGGAAGGATGAGATAATAGCAGATCCTTAGTGAGAAAGGCGCAAGAGACGCGCGCCTTTCTATCATTTTTTGAGGGCAATCAAATATTTTTAACAAGTTGAAATGGGTGAAAGGGGATATAGCATATGAAAGTTATGAATTCTAATGAGTTGCTATATCACTATGGGAATCTCAACTTTTAGATTAAGTCATCCGACTATGGAGTAATTGAGGACAACTGTCCGATTGTTACACCTAGAAAATCATTAATTTGGGATTCTCTCCAAAGCGCCTTTTCCCTCGGTGCTGTCGTCAACATTATGGATAGTATGAAATTATAGATCTTCCAAAACAGATTGTACCCAAGCATAGATTTACAAAAATATATATGGCACAAATAGGAAAGTTGTCCGAAACTACATTACAGTGACAGTACCGATTTTGCCAATCTGAAATTCCCACTTATATCATGATTTCAAGTTTCAAACATACATAACTTTATTATTGTTTGTCCGAACTAGTTCAGATTCTCACCATTCTGCTTCTCTGAATTTTCCACTTTTTCCAAGTTTTGCGTACGGCGTACGATTTTCGAGCAAATCCCACGAGCACACACGGATAAAGTTTGTTAACTAAGTTTGACCCGGCAGGAACACGCGCTCCCTCTTTTTTTTCAAGCGTTTGGTTCCGCCGTCTTAGTAAGCGAGAGGGAATGAGGATGGAGTTGTAAAAGATATTATGAAAAATAGGAAAGATAAATTACAGATGAAGATTGGTCAAGTTTCTTCATGTTCCACCAAAAATGATCGAATGTTCCACTCTTTTACATTTCCATTCACACATTAATCCATTAGCATAGATGCTGCCTACATAACATCCGCCCCCTAGTTTCGTTCATAATAAAAGCTCAGACAGGCTATAAGTAATCTCTCGCATCCGCTTAATTTATACATGTATCTCAGATGTTCTAATCTTTATCTTGTTCATTTCTCTTTTCGTGTACTGTTATTATATTCTCCGTAGCTTATATTTTTTGTGTGTATAATAAACAGCTTAAATGAATATATTTCATGTCATTCATACTTTATTCTGCACCTACCCAGTTTTAATTTATACCTTGTTAGTTTACACTGTGATTGTTTATTTATGGATGGCATGTTATAGAATTAGATCATTTGCATTGTGTTTATTTCCGTGTTGAATTATATTGTGTAATTAATGCTTAATTTGTAGTATTCATTTTGAAATACTGAATGAAGGAACAAAAAGCGTAAAAATAAAAACAATTCCAATGGCATTTTAGTGATCCCTCACTTCAGCTGCATATCTTACATGTGCATGTATAATGTTACCATACCATTGTTCTTTAAGTTTTAATGTTTTTTGCATCTTTTCAATGATATCAATATTTTGATAAAGATGTGAAATAAATTTCTTTATATATATATATATATATATATATATATATATATTTCGTTCCTGTGAGCAAGTTTATTTCACGAACTGAGAATGTGTGTTAGGATCATCCGTCTTGGGAATTCCGTTCCTGAGAAGTGGGGTGATCCGATCCTATCACGTGATCCCCTCCCCCCGCATCCCTGGCGAGCCTATGGAAAGCAGACTGACGGAAGAGGCGCTATGCATGTGGGCCATTTGCTTTTATATCCGTCTGTATCTAAATCCCCTAAAGAAAGAGAAATTTAAGAAACACGAGTATTTCGACCGTCGATACGTCTCTGGTTACGGCATCATTCTTATTGTATGTGGTGTCATTTGGAAATCAGTTCATTTGGGATTTCCAATCATAAGCCAAGCTGATATTGCTTGTAGTTGACCATTTTTTAGTCTTGGCTTTGTATTATAGCTGGTAGTGTTTTTTATCGTAATGATTGAATAGGTACAACTGCGACCAAGATCTATTAAGCGGAATCTTAATATGTATCTGATTCGATTGCACATGTTGCATTAGGTGTATTTCATTCCGTTACTTCCTCAGTCAATATATTCTTCTATATATATGGTATCATTTGTAATCCAACCTTTGTACCAAGTAGAATTGTCTGAAAGCAGAATAACGGACATTTTTCTTCTAAGATTCTCCTTTTCCTCGAATTATTTCGGTTTACTTCAGAACAACCTGCTAGGTTAATACCGTAGCCAAATTTCTTTGACATTATACATAGTTGAAAACCATGGTTTTATTTTACGTGAAAGTGTAATTTCTGCCATGATTGAATATGAAACAATGCAGTAGGGTATATAAGTGAAATCTCATTATGTAATTGTCTCTCTTACTTAAGATGTATTTTGTCTTTCCTTTAATTCCATATTCAGGTTTCCCTGTAATAAGTTGTCTTAAGTTTTCATTGACATTAATTAGATTTTCTCTCTTTTCTGTGTACAGGAAGGCCTATAGCTTGGAAGTTGAAGGGTAAATCTACATCCAGACACAGTGGCAAAGCGTATATAGGTTAGGTTGACCCATGGGGGTGGGGGGGGGGGGGTTGAGGGCACTTGCTTTATTGAGCAAGGATCTCTACTATTCGGTAATTGAAATACGAAGTACAAGACTAACAAGTAGGGGGGGGGGTGTCCTGCATATTTGTATTTCGTCTTTTCCTCCTCTCACTTTCTCTCCCACTTTTTTTTCTCTCTCTCTCTCTTTCTCTCTCCCTCTTCCTCTTTCTCTCCCTCTCTCTCTCTTTCTCTCCCTCTCTCTCTTTCTCTCCCTCTCTCTTTCTCTCACTTTCCCTTTCTCTCTCTCTCTCTCTCTCTCTCCTCTTTTTTTCGCATTCCGAACAAGATGACCCTTGATATATAATTAATCAGAATCAAGGGGTATGCCATTCTCTAAAAGTAGTTCCTAACCCATTCTAACTAGTTCGCAACTTGATCGAACTAGTTTGTACTCCCACGTTTACTCCGTTCGCACACAGTGTGAACCCATTTTGGCAACATTTTTCTGAACGTAGTGAGAACTAGCTTGGTGTGATGGGGGTATAAGACTATAGTTCTATATGTATTTGCCCGTACTACATTACAATAAGGTATACGGGCGAATTAATGAGCAGTATAAAATACGCAATAACTTTTGGGGTAGAAATATACTTAGGTGGTTAATAACGCCAATGTTCTTAGCTACCTTGTTTGCAAGTTCATATCTATGATTTTTCCATGTTAATTTACTATCTATAAAAACACCGAGAAATTTAGTAGATTCAACCCTAGGTAGAAGATGATTTTTCAGTTTGATTTGGACGGAGCTCAAGCTAATGAGGTTTTGGAGAGTTGCAGGTAGTTACATTTCTTGTAGTTGATTGTTAAAGGGGAATCCAAACTTAATAGCAAGTTGCTTTGAAAGAAAGAGGGAAAATCAGAGAAGCAGATCGGTGAAGTTTGAACGAAATGGGACAAGCAATAAGAAAGTTATGAATTTTTGAAAGTTGTAATCACTATGCATATGAGAATTTCAAATTGGCCAAATAGGTGATGTAGCTGTGGACAAGTCTATCATTCGCTCTAACACACATAAAGACTAAAATGTCACTTTAATGCATTACTCGTTCATGAGGACCTATAACAATATGCTATCTCCAATATATTTTGAGTACTGCCCCGAGGGTAAAAGCGCCTCGAAGAAAGCCGCAAATTAATGATATTTTTGTGTACGACAGATGGGAGAGTTGTCCACAAAAATGTCACAATTGACTTACCAAATTGCCAATTTGAGATTCGCATAGATGTAGTGATCTCATTTTTTCAAACATCCATAACTTTCTTAGTCCTTGTCCGATTTCTTTCAAACTTTCACCATCCTGTTTTTCTTATTTCTCTGCTTTCACACAAATCTTATTATCAAGGTTGGATTGCCCTTTAATTTATGAGCATCAAACCAATCGCAAACTTTCAGTAAATCGGTGTTATAGTCTTACATAAAACATCAATATTTTTATGAGAATACAATAGGTTTGTATCAATAGCGTAAAGAATAAAAGAAGGTAGGTTGGATAATCGGTAAATGTCAGTTACAACGAGAATGAAAAGAAGGGGCCTTACAACTGTACAATAATCCCTGGGGGACACCGCATGTAATTTCTTTAAAGTCTGAGTGAACAGAATTATAGATGGTAAGTTGATGACGATTATTTAGGTAGCTATAGAAAAAAGATAATGTGCTGTTCCACGAATGCCATTTAGATTTAGATAGTAAAATGTTATGGTTAATAGTATCAAAGGCCTTTGGCAAGTCAGTAAATACACATATAGCGAATGATTTATCTTAGAATGTACCAGTTATTTTCTTGATAAGTTCCAAAATTGAAAGTTGTTTTGAGTGATTTTTCCGGAAGCCAAATTGATTTGTAAAATGACATTTCATCTTTTTTGGTGAAATTATAGGTCTTGTTGTAAATGACACGTTCCAAAATCTTAGAAAAAACAGAGAGTACTGAAATAGGTCGGTAATTGTTAACTTGTTCCTTGACTCCACTTTTGAAAATTGGGGTAGCTGTTGCTATTTTCACTTTTTTCTGGGAATTTACCTGTATACTAAGGGATAAATTAAATACATGGCATAATGCTTTACATATAAAGTCAATAATAACTTTAACAATTTTAGGGGAGCATTCGTCTAAACCAGGGGCCTTGTTATTCTCGAAGGCATTTACTTTAATAGTGAAAATATTTTTTTTTTTCATTTTCATTTTCATTTATGTTCATATTTCTCATGTTACATTTACATTTCAAAAATAAATACATATTACATAAATAACATAAAGGTAAATGGTCAATATAATGTAGTCAGTTTACTGAAAGAAATATGATGGAACCTACATGAACGCAAGCTTGTAAAGTGAATTTCGGAAGACATTTTAATTTAGCACGATATCAGAAAGAAATAGCTCAGAAGAGACAATATCACCTGCATCACTTTCGGCTGACATTGTCCATTGAACAAGAGTGGTGCCATTTATACAGGGTGTCAAAACAAAAGTATTCAAAACAAAAATAGCGAAACGACCCGGCTACAGGATTTGTAGCTATTTAGTTGGCGACATATTATGTGGCTATATTTAGCTGTATGTGGCTTAAATGAAACTTACGAGCTTTTTTTGGTGCCCTTTTTAAAGATAATTATATTCTCCTTGTAATAAAAACAACACAAATTCACTTTAAAAAATAGGTAGCTAAAGGAGGTTAGCTCATTCTTGTTCAATGGACAAACCCACACGTCGTAAAAAGAAAAATACGGATTCAAGTTTGAGGTTATGAGCTTAAACAAAGATACATGTATATTGACAAAAATATCAATAACGATCATAGTTAAAATACCTGTTTCATACCGGTGATCGTACAGAATAGCAATTCTTAACAAACATCATCGAAAAATAAACGACATATATTGGAGGTGCATCATGATGTCTTTCAAAAAAAAAATAATAACCAGACAGTATGAAAGTTTAGTTGAAATTATCTCACCAAATGTCACTTGTACTTGCTCCAAGGGGCCGATTACCAAGCCGTGTACCAACGAGACGAAGTCGCATCGATTTGCCCTCTTGATGTCGAAATACTAAGAATAGTAAATATATAAGACAGCATTAAGATTAAATGGCAATCCAACCTTGGTAATAAAATGATCTGTGTAAAAACAGAAATATAAGAAAAACGGGACGGTGAAAGTTCGAAAGAAATCAGACAAGGAACAAGAAAGTTATGGATGTTTGAAAAATGAGATCACTAAATCTATGCGAATCACAAATTGGCAATTTAGTGAGTCGTTTGTGACATAGTGGCGGACAAATCTCCCGTTTTTCGTACACTCAAATATCATTAATTTGCGGTTTTCTCCTAAGCGCCATTTCCCCCGGGGCAGTACTCAACATATATTGTACATAGCATACTGTTACAGGTCCTCATAAAATAAAAAGATCCTACTGAGTAAAACAATTTGACAAAAATGACATTTTAGTAATTTGGTTGGAGCAAATGGGGGAGTTGTCCGCCACTACATCAATGATATTACCGATTCGGCCAATTTGAAACTCTCATAATAGTGATTACAACTTTCAAAAATCAAAACTTTCTTATTGCTTGTCCGAGTTCGTTCAAACTTTCACCAATCTGCTTCTCTGAGTTTTCCTCTTTCTTTCAGAACAACTTGCCTTTAAGGTTGGATTTCCCTTTAAGAAAATATTGTTGGTCAAGCAAACATCCGAAATACCTACTGAAACAGTTACAATGGGGAACACTGTTGCACATCATACGCTCACAAAACAATGATTATTTTCATCTTCGGATTGTTTTCGTAAAATTTGTATAAAATTCGACGTAATTTTGTAAACTGAGTGTAAATGTTGTTTGATTCCGTTCAAACTGTAGGGTGACATACAGAGCAAGCTAACTGGGCGTGGTCCAAACTACAGAGAGCACAAATGGCATACGTGTTCAGTCCTTGCTTGCCTGTGATGAACTACCTGACTACCATATCTCAGCCTCAGGGGTTTATTTTGCATATACATACACACACATATATTATATATATGTTTCACAATTGTAAATAATAAATATTCAAATTACGCAATTTGCAAATGGAAGGAAGTACATGAATATACATAGGATTCAATCAATATACATTATTTTAACTCATTAATTAAAAAGGGCTCAACCAGTCAGAACAAAAACAGCAAACCTAGTGAGCCATAGAATGAACATGAAGGAAGGAACAAAATAAAATGTAGAGAGCGTGAGAGAGGGTGATCATGAGATAGGGAGAGTTACAGCGAGTTGGATGACAGAGGGAGACAAATGGAGAGATGGGGACAGAGAAAGTGCAAGATGGTTAAATAACACCAACAGAGACATGCAACATTCTTGTTCAAAATGTAACTCTACAAAACTTTTTCTTTCATCATTCCCAGACTCGAAATTTCTGATGAATTGACAATCTTGGTTATGGATAGCCATTAAGAAATGTCAGGTTTGTCGATGTCACATTTTGATGTCACATTTGTTTTATCTTTCAGAATATGACATGGCTACAAAGACGAATGATGCCGCTTCTTTGAACAAGGTATTGGACATTATAATTATGTAGATTAGATGCATAATTATTGTAGATAAAACGCTCGTACTCATAAATGTGGACCAAGTTACATTGATTGATGGTGTGCCAAGTGTCAAGCTTTTTTTCTCAGTACAAAGTACTGTAATTCTGTACCAAAGCTGTCAAACTGAATGACTCCACTCATGAAATGAAAATGGGAAATTGCTTTCATATTGACTTGGTTCATGATGGTTTGTGTTAATTCATTTTCTTTAATTTTTGTGGAATCATAAAGTTGACACTTGGCACCCCATAAATCAGAGGACTGCATCCTAAACCTAAAGACTAAAGTTAATCTCTTGAGTATGGCCAACATAGGTGCCAAGGAAAGCATTTGTATCTAACATGTCATTACTATTTCTTTCACTTTATTTTATATTTTATATATATTTGCTTATGTAGGCGTATCTATACCTCGGCTTCAGAGAGAGAGAGAGAGAGAGAGAGGGGAGATTTGCAAGCTATCTAAAGTGAAATTTCTGACGAGATGCAGAGTTACAATTTTATGTAGTAAAAACTTCTCAACATCATACAGGATACTAACAAGACGAGCATGAGCTTGTTCATAAAGTTATGTAAAATATCAGAGGCTAACTTCACCAGTAGATATTAAATCGAAAGCGATTGTGAAATCAAAAATCAAGCTCGTCTTGTGTGTATCCTCTATGACGTTGTGAAGTTTAATGTGACGATGATGAATTTACTTCTACAATTCGCTTTGGTTTGCGTAATATTTAAGAACATAATATAGTGTGATGATTACAAAATCAAAGGATGACGCAGGATACTCGGAGTAATTTACCTCAGTATCCTGAGTCATGCTTTGATTTGTAATCATCTGTTGCAATATATATAATATTCATTACAATGATGGATAATTATATTATTCCTTCCACCTTTTCTTGTCAACAATTCACAGATAACCTCTACATATGGCGTGAGGAGGCAACCCCAACCCACAGAGGGAAAAATGCCCTCGAGTCAGACATCGAGATCGAACTCACTTATGACATCATTGCCCATGAATTATGACGAGGAGTCGCATGATTTCATAGACATCCAGGCCGGTATTCAGCGACGTCGTCGAGCGCAGTTAAAAGATGGCTGCTCTGAACATCATGTGGTTTATCAGGGTGACATCGTCCCATCTAATATAATTATAGATGAGAAATACAAACTGGTTTATTGTTACGTAGCAAAGGTGGCTTGTACCAGCTGGAAGCGTGTCTTCCTTGTTTTGAACGGCGTCATGAACCAAACCGACGACCTCCCACAGAATGAAGTCAATAATGAAATCGGACTTCGCAAGCTCAGCTTCCTCAAATCTTACAACACAAGACGGAGAGCTGAAATCTTGCAAAGCTACACCAAATTCCTGGTGGTTCGACATCTCTTTGAACGTCTGTTATCTACTTACCGGAATAAACTCAGGGCAGATTCGACATCACTCACCGCAGAAGTAAATCAGAGGAATATCGGTTTTTATATCCTGAAAAAGTATAGGCCTGAAACGATAAGAAATAGCAAGGATGCATGGTAGCGTCGAACATAAACTATTTTATGACACCTAATTAGATCCTTGCCATTTGATTGGTTGTTTGATGTTGATCATTTGTCCCATTTAAAAATTACGTCATCAATCGTGCAAATTTGATCCATTCACCGTGCAATTTTGGATCCATACGAAATTGTCCATTGCACTCGCGACCACCAACACGTCTACATACGCAAAAACGGCAAGCCTTTGCAGCGCGCATGCGACTATCAAGTACATTGACGGACATTGACGGACCATTGACGGACCTTCACTCTTGTTTCTTAATTCATCCGCCTCGTTGAATGGATCATTTCATCTTTCACCGAATGAAATATTCTGTCCATTGCACTCATAAACATTCATTATTTGTATAATATAAAACGGGTTCAAGAATGTAGCCATCCTGATTGGTCAAATAACACCACGTGACCGTGCAAAAAAAGGCACTAACACACGGCAAAAAGGCTCTAAAGCGGGGTTGAGCTGCGCGTACGCATACCTCTGGTGCGTGCAAACTTAAAACGCAATGAAATCGCGTAGTTTCATTGTCATTTTAGCGCAGGGATTACATGACTTTTGTTGGCTGCGCTTATGTGATGTCATCCAGGAAAGCAAATGGCAGCCTCGATGACTGTGCGACTCTTGGCGTTTCTATGGGGTTCGTAACCAGTTTTATATACTTCAAAATCATATTGCCGACCCGTTTTATTAAACTATTAATACATGGTTGTGAGTTCGTGCATTAGTGCGATCCGGCAATACGCCGGATTTTATCGTGGTGTCCAACACACTCGGCTTGCGTCTCGTGCGTATAGCATCGATGCTATCTAGGTTTCGAGACTATATTGGTAATGACCAGATAGTTTTAAGACCAAACGCTGTATGATAGAAGCGAGTTGGAGCTAGGTTTCGAAACTATTCTGGCAGCGAGTAAATCTCAGGATCCAGCGACAAGCATCGATGCTTTGCGGTAGACCACCCACCGCGCTTGTGACTATTTGTAATGTGAACGCAATCGCTGCTTCACTCGTTGCTATCTTCACTCGCAACTTCGCATGATATGACCCCTGTGCACAATTTTCAATACCAATTATACTCGGGTCACCGTGTGTGGCGCAGTAATTATTGTTTTGGCAGCGAGTGAGCGATGGATAGTCACGAGTGGGTGATAGAAGCAAGTCGATCATGGCCTGTCTGAACGTACTGGAATAGTTTCGAGACTTACATAGCATCGATGCTATGTACTACGTATAAACATAACTTGTGTAATTAACACATGAATAGTACATTTCAGCCTGGCAGGCACATTCCACAGACACCGCGCTTGTGACTATTTGTAATGTGAGCGCAATCGTAGCCTTTTGACAAGGCCCTCGTGACTTGGCTATTTTTCTCGGCAAGTAAGCTAGTAGTGGCTGCATAACAAGACTAGCCGCCCAGCCCGGTGAATGCGCGATCGAGCGACGTGAGTCGCGAGGGCCTTTTGGAACCTGGCCTGTATTTCTTATGCTATCCTTTGTTCCTAGCGAGGATCTGCTACCTTATAGGTAGGAGCCAATCAGCGAACGTATCTTCGCATGACGTCAGCATAAATTTGGTATGCAAATTCGCCTTCATCTCGAGCTAGCTCGCTCGGCACCCGGCACATGGAAAGCAAGCCCCGCAGATACCGTTGTGATTGGTCGATAATCCTCGGTAGGCGTGTTAGCATACGAATGTCAACTCGTGAATAATTCATATCGGACGATGGAAACCCAGGTTCCAAAAGGCCTCGCGACTAAAGTCGCTCGATCGCGCGTTCACCCGGGCCGTGTTGATTCTTTTCGTCGCCGGCTAGTCTCATCTCAGGCACAGCATGACGAGGAAAATAGCCAAGTCACGAGGCCTTGTCAAAAGGCTAGCGCAATCGCTGCTTCACTCGCTGCTATCTTCACTCGCAACTATTATAATTCTGTCTGTTTCATGTGGTGCTATAATATAATGTAATGTATGTATTCATGTGATGTACCCTCTTCCCTCCTTTTTTCTATTATCATTCTGTCTGTTTCATCTGATGCTGTAATGTAATTTATGTATTCATGTGATGTAGGGGTAAGTAGGCTACTGTGTATAACTGTGTGGTAAGGGAGGGGGGGGGGGTTGTTGTTGTTTTTTGTTTTCCTTCTTTTTATCTTTTTCTTTTAATATATGATATGATTGATTGATTGATTGATTATTTACCAACAAGAAGAACATACATGTATTACAATATAACGGTATAACATTTTACACATGATAAACATGACAAATCAAAAATACTTCAAAAGCAAAAATTAATGGTAAAATGGAACCAGAAAATAGCACATGTGCTAGTCGAGCCTGGCCCCAGGTCAAAGGTATAATGTACTGAATTAATATGTTAACTAAGTAAACTGTACAATGAGAATAACTATATAAACGTAAAAATCCTAAAGTCTAAGATTAACACTAGGTATAATGAGTTGTGTAATCAAATAATTTAACAAACATAAGGAATTAAATGGACATATTAGTATAACTCAATACAAATATAAACAAAAACTAAAAAAACAAAAAAACAAAAAAAAAACAAAAACAACTTATTTATCTTTTAATAAAAAAAGCTTTATAGAATGCCGAAATCTAGATCGTGTTCTTTCCAATCTGATATCACTAGGTAGTCTATTCCAACAATCGCTACCCACAAAGGACAATGAAAATCTACCCTGAGTCGTTTTAAAAAGTGGGAGATGCAACTGGCCCCCTTCTCTTTGTCTCGTTGAATAACTATGCTGTATGATTGTACAATAATCTATAAGAGAGTGAGGCAGATTCTTATGTACTAAATCAAACATAAAAGTGGCTACAGATATTTGATGTACCTCAAAAACATTCAAAATTTCCATAGATTTGAATATTGGCCGTGTGTGAGATCTAAAACCACTAAAGGTAATAGCTCGCATTGCCATTTTTTGTGTATAAAGTATACTATTGAGGTATGTTTTGTAAGTGCTCCCCACACCTCAATACCATATGTGATATGCGGTTGTATAAGAGTTTTATATAACAATATCAGTGTATGTTTTGGTACAAAATGGCGCAGCCTAAACAAAACACCAACCTTTTTTCTTATGCCTTGATTTACCACTTCAATGTGGGGTCTCCAAGTCAAATGTTTATCAATATGTATACCAACAAAAGTAGCCACATCAACCTCTTTTATTTCTTTCCCAAATATTTCAAATCTTCCTCCTAAAACAGGCTTCATCCTCCGACTGCTTAAAAGTATGAAATTAGTTTTTGTTGAATTAATTGTTAGCCTGTTCGCAAAACACCATTCTTGCACCAGTTGGTATTAACCTCGTGTACATCAATAACACATTGGCGAGCTGGAAATGTGTGGAATAAGTTAGAATCGTCTGCAAATAGTCTAAAGTTAAAAAAGTCAGTGACTAGTGGAAAATCGTTAATGTACATTAAAAATAGAGTTGGGCCTAACACAGAACCCTGTGGGACACCGCATTTGATTTGCAGCATATCTGATGATGTGTTCCAGTTATTTACAAACTGGAATCTATTCTGAAAATAATTTTGAAACCACTGTAGGGGCAATCCTCGTATACCATAATGGGATAGTTTTCGTAACAATATACTATGATCAATAGTATCAAATGCTTTTTGGAAATCAATAAAAATTCCAAGTGTGCATTTCCCTTCATCTATAGATTTCAATGTTGCATTAATCAAATTAATTATTGACAGCTTAGTACTATATTTTTTTCGAAAACCATACTGATGCTGATATAATATACTATTTGTTTCCAAAAAATTAAGCACTCTGACATTAACAATCTTTTCAAATATCTTACATAACACAGGCAAAACTGATATTGGTCTGTAATTTCCACAATCAAAATTAGATCCTTTCTTATATAAAGGGGTAATTTTCGCAATTTTCATTTCATCAGGAAATGTACCAGTTTCCAGTGAAAGATTAAAAACATACACTAAAATTGCTGAAATATGGTATGCACAATCTCTTAATAACCGTGCCGGGATATTATCATGGCCACTCGCTTTCTTTGTGTTTAATGACTGAAGGAAATTTAAGACTTCAGTATACGTAACCGGTTTCCAAAAAAAGATTGCTCAACGGTGTCCCTAGATAATTTACAAATTCATTATCTTTCTTTGGTAGTGCATTAGATAAGCTGGGTCCAATATTAACAAAGAAATTATTAAATTCATTTACAATAGAAGATGTACTGGTTATTTCTTCATTCTGTCCATTTGCCTGTGTAATAAGTTTGTTTATTTGTTTTGCTGAACCACTCTTACTCCCTAGTAATTCATTAATAACCCTCCATGTTTGGCTAGTGTTGTTCCTATTTTCATCTAACAAAGTACTATAATAATTCCTTTTAGCATTTTTCAAAACAGTAGTTAAAACATTTCTATATCTCTTATACTTTATAAAATTCTCCTCTTTATAATTTGACTTTAGGACTTTTGAATACAATTTATGTTTCCTACGTATAGACTTCATAATAGCACGAGTGATCCAGGGCCTTTTACACTTCGTAGTATTCTCCGACTTATGCTTTTCTACAAGCGGTGCATGTTTATTAAAAACTTCGATAATAGAAGCACAGAATGTAGAGTAGGCCACATTCACATCTTCACAATCATAAATTCTTGAACATTCAAGATTAGCAATATGGTCTTTAGATATTGATTTACATGTGCTTACCAGATAATAGTGTGCATGTGTTTTATTTTGGCATAAGATTGGAGTTCAGTCAATTTTGACATGCACAAGGTTGTTTAAAATTAATTATTTTAACACATGTATTTGCTAGTTGATTGTATTATCGATATATTACAAATGAATTTTTATTGTGTTATGTTATGTTGATTTATGAAGACAAATAAAATATTAATCAAAACAAAAACTTCGCATGATATGACCCCTGTGCACAAACTTCCGCGCGTTTTGACCATGCATATATACCAATTATACTCGGGTCACCGTGTGTGGCTCAGTAATTATTGTTTTGAGCAATGAATAGTCACGAGTGGGTGATAGAAGCAAGTCGATCATGGCCTGTCTGAACGTACTGGAAATAGTTTCGAGACTTACATAGCATCGATGCTATGTAATACGTATGAACATAACTAATAAAACTAATGTGTCGTTGGGTTATGTAACATCAAAATTAGGTTTTGTTTTCGTGTGTTTTTTCTAATTCCTACTAAATCTGCCAAGTAAATTGCAATTGGTTATCTAGCTACATGTTCGAAAAAAACCCCGGAATCTCAACTGGTTCATGCAGTTTTATATTCACCTCATTTTCACTTCCTTTTTAGGCTACTTATATCATGTTCTGTCCTTCCGCTTATACTATTTCTTTTCAATTTCTTCTTCATTTTCTTACCATCTTAAAGCGATTTGGCATTCTAGCAAGGATTCTAAAATCTTCTTTTTTTATCTTAAGAAATAAAATACATAACAAAGTTATTAGAACAATGATGAGTATCAAATACAAAACATTTAAGGGCGTGTTGAAAGAGAATCAGATGAGCAAATTAAAAATAATTGTTTTGGGAAATCACTTCGTTAAAACATCAAGAACAATAATTATTCACACTAAACTGTAGTGAATAAGCAGAAGTAAATTTTGATTTCCGTACATACTGCCTACCATATAAATTGACAACCCTCTAGCCCCCCCCCCCCCCCAAAAAAAAAGAACAGAAAAGAAAAGAGGGGTAGAGACAGATATTTTGTTGACAAATTCCAACCATGTTTACAATATGTTCTTTAATTTCAGCTTCTTTATTTTTATTTTTTCAGAAACGGAGAGGATAAAGATATCTGTATCACACTTAAGAGTTTTCTGCGAATCGAATAGTATCTGAGCTGTAAGGCGATGCCAACTTTTCCTCTAAAACGAAGCAGTTTATTGCACTGAAGAGAAGCCTGAGGAATGTAATAGCCTAGTTACTCAAGAGCTCCTAGATATTGCATCGCAATGAGGCTATTGAGATGTGAGAATACATCGTCATGATGACGGTCTCTTGCGTTCACAAATTCTGTTAATTGTAAAAAGTTCATTTCCCATATACTGTAAATATTTTCTTTGTATTTAGAAGTTAATTTTTAATGTCTGAAAATATTGTTATATGTTTATCTGTAATATTACATTATTTTATATTATGCTATTGAGCGCAGAAATAAAATCAATCAAACAAACAAACATATCTAAAAACAGTGGCAAAGTGACGAATAAAAGCAGACGAGAATATTCAGCCTTTAAAGGTATACACTGCAAAAACCAGGGTGTTAAATTCAACACCATGGGTGTTAAAAGTTATTCTTTCCCGTATCTATATCCTGCAACACCGAAAGATTAAAAGAACACCTAGTTTCGGATTAAATCAAAATTAACACCCAGAATGGTGTTGAATATTCAACACCACTGGTGTTATTTAAACACCAATATTGTACACCATCCATGGTATTAAAAATAATTTACACCATAGCTGGTGTCAGAGTAACGCCATGTCCTATATCATCTTGGTACACACAGATCCTACATGTGTATCTTAACCTATCCTATCCTAGTACTATCCTATCCTATCCTAATAATCTTATCCTGTTGGTACAGTCTAGTGCAAGCTCTTATATACCCATTATATTTTTTTATGCATATGGTAAGAGTTATTAAAATCGGGCCACCCCAAACCATACGCTACTGAAAATTCATGAATATTCATATAAGTGTTTGGAGCATGCGCTGCTGCACTATGCTTAGACCAATCAGGAGCTAGCGATCCCGCGGTATTTCTGTTCATTTATTTTGCGCATGCGTGTTTTAAATAAATTACACCCGATGGTGTAATCAACCGAACTATTCCAACAGATTTGATTACGGAGCCATAACAATGATTCTCTGGGTGTTATAATAACACCATAAGAATACATTTAATTGTACACCAACGTAGTGTTGAATATTTAACACCCTGGTTTTTGCAGTGTACTCTTGAGTTCTGGTCAAGCATTTATAATGGAATGGGAAAGAAACTGTTCCAAAGCTATTGGGAAAGTTGGATTAGTTGTATGTATCTAGCAGTGTGAGATTTGGGGATTATCGAATTGATCAGAAATTTACTAACTTTCTCCAAAAGGTTCTTGCACTGCACACAGAAACGAATAAATGGGACCTGAGACAAATCTGGCGTGAATGTTCGGCCCGAACTTTTCAGTTTTTTCTCGTCATATTTGTAATATGAGGGCATTTGAAGAGCAATCCTTTCTACGGGAACTTTTTATTATGATATTCTTCCTAACTGACACGAAAAGAATGAGGAAGCTCACAAATTATTTTTTCATCTTTCCCAGAACTCAAGATAACCTTTAATATCCACGCACAGAAACAAATTCACCCCCTTATTTTTTTAAGGGTGACTGTTAGTCGTTATCTACGCTGCTATGTATACCATTCCGGGGGACATAATTTATAGACTTCTACAGTTTCAATCATTTCAGTAGCTTTGTTTCCTGTTTCCTGATATAAGTCAATATGTTTTTCAACACGTCAAAAAAAGTTTATTACATTTTTGCGGTGCTAGGGGAGACGAATTCGCGTTTTGTACCTAAGTTGTGACATTTGGATTTCAAGGGGCACAGGCACAGGTTGTGCTCCTCTGATCAGCCAGTGTTTCTAAAACAAAGTCTTATATAGTTAGTAGTGGTAAATGTTGAAATTGTCCGGGGTGATTGTCCGGGATGGTTGTCCGGGTTGATGATCCTGCGAAGTAGTGTGGCTATAGGGGGTCGAGTCTAGTGTGAGGATTGTCCTGGGGAGTAGCATGGACCTACTGGGAGTAGTAGGATGAAACTTCTTGCAGGTAATCGTCAAATGGATAGTTTTCTGGGGGGGAGGGGTAATTGCACTATTGTGGTAGATATCCAGGGTGGTTGTTCCGATACACCATCTTGTGCTCCAATTGTTTTATGAATTACGTTCTAGATAATTTGTATTCTATATTATAAATCATTATTCATGCCAATGCAATCTCGCGTCGATTAAACTGATAAAGATCTTCAATAACTGAGATTTGCCAATGATATTCACTTAGACGGTTTTGGTAGCCATAATTTTCTTTCCTCTCATATCTCCTTGTCTCCTCAGGTCCCTCCCCTCCCCCTTTTGTAAATCCGCCACTGCTTAAGATCCAATAGCAACCCTAAACCTAACCCTAACCCTTTATCTTTGACGAAACAACGCACGGAACAATAATATTCTCGCTGGAGCGAAATGTCGGGAGAATTTAGAACAAAGTGAGAATGCTTACCGGAGTTTATTGTACAGTGCTCCTTTGTATAACTTCCCCTTACCATTCATTCACACATTATGGTTTTATTTTGCTGCGGTGTTTTTTTATCAATTTGTTTGTTCTTTGTTGTTTTTGTTTGTTTGTTTCTTCTTTTTTCTGTGTGTTGGTTTTGGGGGCTGCTTTGTTTCTAACTTTAAGGCGGTTTAGCTCTTTATGTGTGAACGCAGCCTGAAGCTGGGATCCGAGAATGATTTTTCTGACCATGATAATATAAGCATGTAATTATTTTGTGATTGAGTTGATTATCGTCATAATCATGATTGTATGAATATTGACAGACATTTATGAACATCTAGTCCAAGCAATTTGATCACAAGTAGTGTTGTGTGGCAAATGAATTCATATCGTAAGAACACCTTATAGGGTGGTCAGTTATTATGATTGAAACCTTTTTTGTCGCGAAGTGCAATCTTGATGGACGCCAAATGAATTTTTTCATATATCCAGGAGGCATGACATTAAAATGTCAATGAACTCTCTCTCTCTCTCTCTCTCTGGTTCCCCCCCCCCCCTTCTCTTAGTTTCTCTCTTCCTCCTCCTCCTCCTCCCCCTCTCCCCCTTTTTCTCTCTGACAGAATTCATGACATATTTTTTTACTGACAGTGAAAGATGGATTCATGCATAATTATTTTGACCACTTTCATTTTAATGAAGAAAAAAAGGGTATAAAATAACAATGGAATCGCAATGTCTCTTCACCTCATTTTCATGTTTATTCAAGGATCGAGTTCTTGTCGTCTCGAAATGAACGGTACGCTCTGTCAACCGAAAACCAAATACCAGAAAATGAGAGGTAATCAGTCCAAATATTCCACATCAAAATGTATCCGGAGTAGATTAACTGCCGAGTTCTTCAAAGCAGTGTCCGAAATTAACGGAGCTACTTTTAAGATAAACCGTATTATTATGTAAACCCCTATATATAAGCCGCTCGTTAAAGGCTATTCTGAGCTCTGCATCTTCATTTTAATATCACTCTGAATTAGGGTTTATCGTGAAGGAAATGGGTTTTCTAAACCAGTAAATCTACGAAAAACTGTCGAAACAGTAACAGAGCGTGATCGGTTAGTCACGGACGGACATTTGACAAATTTTGAAAGTTTGAAGGCCTGTAGAAAATAAGTATTTAATTGAAGAGAGCTATTTTATGTTTAATTGTGAAGGGCATCACTGAAGGAGATGAAATTTGATAAAATTTGGTTGCCATGGTTGCCTACTACAAAATTATAATCCATAAAATATTCAACGTCACGGACGGACAAAATGCCTACTCTTAAACCGATCAGGATCAACACTGAAAGGAGTGTAAAATACGTATGCAAATATATAGGCATATGTTTTCCAAGATATTACTGTTCTTTGCTTTAAATTCGTTCTTTCCAAGGACCATCCAAAATTGGAACAAACAACCACTTTTAGCTACAAAAACGCCCTTCAAATTAAACGTTTTTCACTGTGCAGATCAAGGTCTCATTACCCAGCTATTATACATATGCTACATGTATATGTAACAAGTTCTACAACTACTACTACTACTACTACTACTACTACTACTACTACTACTACTATATACTACTACTACTTCTTCTTCTATTACTAGTACTACTACTACTACTACTACTACTACTACTACTACTACTACTACTACTGCTATTACTACTATTACTACTACTACTATACTACTACTACTACTACTACCACTACTACTACTACTGCTGCTGCTGCTGCTGCTGCTACTACTACTACTACTATTATTACTACTACTACTATTACTACTGTTACTACTACTACTACTACTACTACTGCTACTACTACTCTTACTACTACTATTACTACTGCTGCTACTACAACTGCTTCTATTACTACCTGTGTCACTATCACGATAATTTCACTTCCGAATTCTCAACTCTTACAGATATGGAATACCAAGTTTCGTCATTTAGGGGCGAAATGCGTCTCCGCAATGTTGACACCAAAGCCGACAACATGTTCTCAATGACCATCCTTTTATATGATTTCTACACCTTATGAAGGGATGTCCCTCTATGTTTCGATCGTTGAAATCATACTTAATCCAAACACAGTAGCAAGCCCGTATATGGCTCGCTCAGGAAGTTAATTAGGATGTTTGCCGAAGGTTATTCTCCCACACTTCCAATCAAGAAAATTGCTTTCAGCTCATCTATAACCAAAGAATAGCATGACAATTGTTGTCCTACTTGTTATCTTATAATTTGCTTTTTTAACAGGTGTCGCCAGCGGAATCGGCATGTATAACATGTATAAGTTAGCCACTTCAACACACTTAAAAGCAGGTAGGATTCTGGACTTCTATGAGACACTTTGTAGAGAGGAAATTGCACGGAGGGGGAAGGGAGTGTTGTAAGTGAGAGAGAGAGAGGGAGACAGACAGACAGACAGAGGGACAGAGACAGAGACAGAAAGAGAGAGATAAATAGAGAGAGAGAAGGAGGGGGTGTGTGGGGGCGTGGGGGAAGGGCGAGATATGTAGTTTCGACATGAATTTGATTTAATTGCAATATAAATAAGAGTGTGAAAATGCAAATAGAGCGGAAAAAAGTGAGACAAATTATTTCCTGTCTGAAAAAGAAAGAGAGAGGGAGTATGAGCTGGAAAGAGGGGAAAGGAAGAAAACAAAGAGATATTCAGAGAGAGAAAGAGAGAGAGAGAGACAGAAAGAGATGTCGGTAGGGAGGTAGAGAAAGAGAAAGAGAGAGAAATATAAATTCTTGTTAAATGTACAAAGTAAGCTGAACACGATTTGGATTCAACGGTTCATATTTTCAAGTTCAGATGCATTTTGAATTTCCATTAAAAAAAAAAAATATATATATATATATATACAAGGCCGTACGCAGCGGGGGGGGGGGGGGGGGGGGGGGGGGCAGGGCAGTTGCCCCCCCCCCCCCCAGAAATTTCAAAATCATACTTTTTTTAATCGGGTTTTAGACTTTTAAATGATCCAATAATAAAAAGCGATGATCTTGCCCCCCCCCCCCCCCCAGGAAAAAATTTCTCTGTACGGCCTTGTATATATATATATATATATATAATTTAAAGTAAGATAAAGTTCACTCCGAGAATAAAGACATAGTAGATATCCGTAGGTTTGCTTCCACAAGCGCTTTCGTTTAATTCTTCAGGTGGAATGATTACTTAGATAATTGATTACTTCATGATTGATTACTTCATGATTGATTACTTCAGGTGGAATGATTACTTAGATGATTGTTTTATTGTTTGGAAAACTGAATTTGGAGATATTAATGATTTACATAAGATACTAAGTGAACTACACCCAGCAATTGGTTTTAAATGGAATGTTAATTGTAGCTCAATAAATTTTAAAATAATAAAGGAAGATAATTTGTTAAAGACAGACATATTCTATAAAGTCACAGACACCCACCAATATTTGCATTTTAAATCTTGTCACCCTAAGCAGTGTAAAGAAAAGTGTTGGAAGAACTAAAGCATATGCTTTTGATTAGACATTATCCTAAGGAAATTATTACAACCGGTATTTCTAAGGCAAATGCACTCAGTAAGCAAGAGTTGATGTCTAAAAAAGAAAGAAATGAACAGGAGATAGTTCCATTTGTCCACACATTCAACCCAAATAACCCAAACATGTTTCAAAGTATTCATGATTCGTTGCCTCTCATCAAGACCGATGAAACTCTGAAAGCAGTATTTGAAAATGTAAAAGTTATATCAAGCAAACGACAAAGCCCTAATCTGAAACAAATATTAACCAGAGCCAGATTTTCCCGAAACAACAATACAAAAGGTGGGGTGAAAAGATGCGGCGACAAAAGATGCAAAACCTGCCCCCATTTGGATGTGACAAATAGAATCAACATTGGAATAAACAACACAGAGTTTTTAATTAAATTTCCATTTTTACATGTCAAACAAAAAACTTGATTTATTGTATAACGTGCCAAGGATGTAAAGAACAATATATTGGTGAAACAGGAGATGTTCTTCGTAACAGAGTAAGGGTTCATCGTCAGCAAATAAGACAGAAAGAATATAGGCAACTAAAATTGAGTGAACATATAGAAAGGTGTGCTCGTTCCATAGAAAATGAATGATGATGACAAAACTAAACGTTGCCTAAAAGAAGAACATTTCATTAATAAATTTAAACCTTCACTGAACGCTATATGAAATGCTGTTCCTTACTCTAACTACCACATAGTATACAGTGTATATTATATTATATAATTTTGCATGTACTATTATGTGTATATACATTCAACAGTCAATCGTTGTAGAATCCTTACCATGTTCATTGACTGCATTTTACACCAAGGATCTTTTTGTATCATATTAACTTAAGAAATGCGTCAGACTAATTAATTTCGAAGTCTACATACTCTTTTATCTCAGAATAACCAAACAAGTCTATACCCGGTGTAAGCTATTGTAATCACTCTACTCTATTGTGTACTGTGCCAAACAATAATCCACTGTTCCATTGACTCCAAATGCCATAATCCTTCTTCCCCAGCTCACCAGGCCAATTATTCCATATCCTCCATGCTATCACAACTCATTCTTCTATCTTTCATCTACCAGCAAACTATCCGTCCATTGAATAGATCTCCTAACTTTAACAACGGAGATTTGAAAGACTTGTAAAATGTTTGTAACTTCTACTTGTACGATATATAAACGCATGTAACTAACAGGTTAATCATTCCACCTGAAGAATTAAACGAAAGCGTTTGTGGAAGCAAACCTACGGATACATGTATCTACTATGTCTTTATTCTCGGAGTGAACTTTTATCTTACTTTAAATTATTTTTTCTATACGTTCTCCCATCTACATTTCTTTACAACTATATACCGTAGGTGCAGGTAATATGGGGCTGCAGGTAATATGGACCCTGAGCTGAGGTTCACAGTAAAAGCCACAGCAACCATACATATTTTGTCAATTTCACTGAGCTGGAAGCCTAAGCATTGCATTATTCTTGGCATAGGACTGGTCTGCAGGTTTACTTTTCTTCAGACGATCTATAAATTATATAATTTTAAGTCAACATATTCATTAAAGGTTCTTAAAATGTGAAATCATCTTACAGTTAATGACTTTTATACATTTTAAAGTAAATACCAGACATAATAGAGTCGTTTTAATGTGAACCTAATGTCTTTAATTAATGGTCCCATATTACCTGCACATGCAGGTAATATGGGACTATTGGTGATGATGTCATAATTTGCATATAATGGACAGGGGGCTGGTGATAATTTTGTTTTCTTTACATTAAAAGTTAGACTAGTCGTTACTGATTCATGGGAACAAAGTATATTCTGTGTGTCTTTATTTGTCTTTATGCAAATTATGCAAATGAGCTTAAGGGTCCCATATTACCTGCACCTACCCTATATATATATATATACCCGTGGATGTATAGCGTACCAATGTATAGAAATTGTATAATACAAAAATGAAATAAATGCCATCAAAAGAACAAAGGAATAGACACAGAGGTGTCTAAGTGGAACATGAGAGTGTTGTTTTTGCGTTTGTCTCTCATGTGTAAATCAACAAGAACAAAGTAACCAAGTAGGTGAAGTAAGAGGTAGGCGAAAAGGGGGGAGAGGAAGAGAGAGAGAGAGAGAGAGATGAAGCAGGGTGCTCATAGGAAGATCTAATGACAGAATATGAAACACAGTCAAGAACGAGGGAAAAGAAATGACGGAAGATGGGGTAAGGCGCATGGGATATCTTTCCCGAAATTGACACTTCTAACACCGACAGGGGGATATAAGCAATCACGTAACAGATCCATTTCCTTATACAGCTTAATAATATTCTCAACTGATTTCTGATCAGTTAGAATCTATTGACATATAAAGTGATGACATAAATGACGAAATAAATGTTCTCTACATCCAGGTATTTCCTCTTAAAGATAAAGTTGAGTTCTGGTCATGAGACAGAAACTGTCTCAAAGCAATTGGGAAAGGTTGATTACATAGCACATAAGAATTGGTCTATGCTGTAAGGCCTTGGAATCACCAAAATGATAAGAAATTGACTTAATCCTGCTGAGCGTCACATGGACATAACACAAAAATGTGTATATGGGACTACACAGAAATGTTCGGCCCGAACATTTCAGCTGTTTTTGTCATATTTTGAATGTTAGGGCATTTAAAGAGCAATCCTTTTCAGGGGACATTTCTACTATTATAATCTTCCAAACTAACATAAAAAGAATGAGAAAGCTCATAAATTATTTTTTACCTTTCCCAGAACTCGGCCTTCCCTTTAAACATTGCATTTGAATGTGATTATAGCTTTAAGATTATCAGGGAAGTGTTTCATCAAGTGTCTTGTCAGTGATTTTTACTGACAAATTTGCTCTCAGCCAATCAGATGCAAGGATTTCAGTAGCTTATAACAGTTGTCGGTAAAATCACTGACACAACGCGTGATGAAACGCTCCCCAGGCCCCTTATGAGGATAACGGTGATGAGATTATAACTTTAAACTGCATCAGAAGATGTTTAGTATAGACCACCCCATAGAAAAAATTCTTTCTCCAACAAAGTATATTGATATTGTCATTGCTGAAAGCTTTTTAATCATAATCATCATCAAATATACGAGAATAACCATTATGATAATGGTGATGGAAAATAAGAACAATATCAGTATCTGGTTATTAAATAAACTATCAACTTTGTTAAACAAGTTTATCTTTGGGTTTTCACTTCAGTGGCGTCGTTGTCGCTAAGGGCCAGGTTTGAAACCGATTTAGTGCGCACAATGCCCCACTCTAAGCCGTATGTCCCCTAGTTGCTCATATACAAGAGTATACTAACTTTCATCAATATAATAATAGCATTATCACAGTATGCTAACAAGCATTCAGGCTGTCTTACCATCACCTCCTACACACGCACACGCACACCCCCCCCCCCCACACACACACACCACAAGCGCGCGCACTCACTTCTCTCCACCCTCACAACTTAGCTTCTCTCCCTTCACACACCCACAAACGCACACGCTGAAACACATCGAATCTCATTATTATTCATTCGATATTAAAACATTTATAAGACCTCACTTAAGAGCTATATGGACCAGGTTAAAAAATGTTTTTTTTAAAACATCATAACCACTACGCAACCAGATATTCAGGCTGCCTAACCATGCACACCCTCACCTACTCATCTCCATCCTCACCCGCACACATTCCCTCCCACACACACCTACACACTCATCGACTCTCATATTCATATGTCATTGAAATAACATGAAACATAAATAATACATGTTTTTCCAGCTATATTACAGGTAAAAAAAAAAGGATTTAGAAAACATCACCATCACTACAATAAACCAGGCATGCAGGCAACCTCACCTCACCACATCTCCCCCTCCCCAACCTTACACACACACGCACGCGCGCACACATACACACAAAAAAGAACACACATACCAATCCTCCCACACACTCACACATGAACAAATCTATCACCGTGTCTCATGTGCATACGTCATTAAAACATAACCTGAAACATGAATACTAGTAAATAAGACATCACTTTTTAGTTTCCATCTACATAGTCCACGCCTCGCATGTCTAGCTCTCAAGACCGGGCAACCGGTCTGCTCTCCCCCAAGACGATATTCATAAAAGGTGGAGTTTTTTAAATTGGCATGACAAGTGCATCCTTCAAATTTCATTCAATACTGAGCGTGCCTCGCTTTCAATCGTTAGAGGAATCATCAAAATGAAATTGAGATTGAAGGCAGGTGCCAGATCACATTTGATGCAGTGGCCCTATAATGTTCGCTTTTTGAGAGTTTCCATGGAAATCAAGAGACCTTAGTCAAATAAAAGAAAATCACCTCGAGCAGGTATCGAATGCAGCGCATCTCTATATAAAATTTGTATCTCTGACATTTAGTCTTTGGTCTTGTGCTGTTTTTACCTGTCCCTTTTGGAGACAGTATCAGAACCGATGGAAGTAGAACTTTCTACAGATTGATCACCGGAATCAAAACATTTTGAAGGAAGGATGCTGGGTTAAATTTTCCGACAGGTATCATAAAAGAAAGAAAGTCATTAAAATGACCATATATATTCGATACAATGTCATCAACCTTGTCAACCAAACAGCATTGGTTGCAATTGATGATTTCGATAACTGTCAGCTAATTATGGTGATGCTGGTAATAATACCAATGATAACGATGATGATAACAATAAAAATAAAAATAATAATGGCAATGGCAAAGATAATGGTAATAATAGCGAAGGGTCAATATTCATCGGAATCTTTCGGGTAAAATATTTTCAGTAAAACGTCATTTAGTTGGGGGGAAGACATTTGCTTCCCCAATTTTTCAAATCGAATTCAGATTTCAACATGTAGTCATATTCATCGTACCTGGATATATACTATAAAGAATTTTGGAAGTTTTAGAAGTGGACTCTGTTACTTTTTTTTCTGATCGTCCTGAACAAGGATCTATAATTTCGTTAACATATTGTATTAATAACATCAATTTTCATCAATAAGATAATTATCCAGATGTATTTCGCAAAAAAAGTTGGCAACCGAAAAGAAAAAGAAAATACTTCAGGCCTCACATTTGTGTAGGTTGACGTTCGTTAATGGCAATATCAAGCTTTAAAAGTAAAAATAAACCAGTAGAGAGGGGGAAAAAACGAGGATATTTGATACTCGTCCGACAAATTAATTACTGTTGTTTGAGAGGGATAAATGTTTCATGATAGAGTGCCGATAAATCAAAGCAGAATCTAAATGGCATTAGTGGTGCTATAGGGCTTTCTTTGGAAGCCAATTACTTTTGCAATACGTTCGGAAACTATAATTTATCTCTAACTGTATATGTACCTTGAGGGAAGATTTCAATAGGCATATTGTGTTATCTTTCTATTCTAAAGCCATAAGTGGATTCGTCTCTGGCTAAATTTGGAAAGAAACTGCATGTTGGGTATGATATGGTAGATGAAAGCGTGAAAGGCTCCTCACGTGGATAGCCCAGTAAAAAAAGTTGGCATATTAAACTTTCCGACTACAGAGGATCGGCTATACGATTCGGCGACAGAAGTGCGATATGGCGACAGGTTGCAAATATTGCATATATTTTAGAGTGATAGCATAGCTCATCCCAATATTTGGAGTGAAACTAATTCGCATTAACTAATCAACAATTCAAATAATTTCAACACAGGCAACTTTCAGCTTTTTGGAAAAGCTCATAAAAGATGTATTACATTACAAAACTAAAACAACATGAAATATTGCAAGGCACACTTATAAAAAAAAATTAAAAAACATTTTCTCACTCAAGAAAGCAACACAAATCTTGAACACCAGGCATCCTAACAATTGTCACAGCATGACACATGTATTAAATATTTTAAAGTACATTCAAAAGACATAAGATTGCATTATTCATTTAAAACAGAATAAAAAAATCACGAACATCAGACGTCGTTTACAATTTTCACAGCATGGAACATTTATTGCTATGGTAGGAACTGATCGTGCGTGTTGTGCAAGTGCGTGTCCGCAGTTGCGATGTGCTGTGGGTAGGGGCAAACTCATGTTGTTTGTTATGGTCACAACCGGTCGTGCACCTCTCTGCATCCCCTCTTGGGCGTCTTGCACCCTCCCCATAAACATACACCCTCTTATACCTGCAAGAACTCTTGAGACGAACGCACAGCCCCCGTACGGTACAGTGCAACCGACGAGCAACCGATGCGCGACATATCACGGCTCCGTATGTAATCATGGGCTTCGTGAGACCCGTAAGGAACCCGTGCGATGAACGCAAGAAGCACGTGCAGGAAGTACGATGGCTGCGCGTGTCACGAGCGTTCATCAGAACACGTAGCCACACGCAGAGATTGTTGGACATGTCCAACAGCCTCCTTGCGTGTCCCGCGTGCTCCCACGTGCTTGGAAAAAACGTGCAGACCTGTAAGTGCGACGCAAGGATTTCCTGCGTAGTTCGTCGCAGACAACACGCACGTAGGTGCACGACCGGTTGTGACCAACCATTAACCTTGCAAATGCACGTTTCAAAAAGGAAAGGTTGTATCAATTACAACACGATGAAAATTCAAAACTGCTAATAGCCATCGCCCTATTCAATTATTGCCATAGCATGGAACACTTCTTAACATTTACGAAGCACATTACGTATGAAAAACCTACAAAAGGTCAATTGTCTTTAAACAAATAAGCAAACAGCGTAAACGGCAGATGTTAATTGCATCCTAAGCAATTGTCACACCATGCCATACTTACTAACTTTTTTGTTCAAATCACATTTTATAAACAAAAGCTTGCCTCAATTTAATACATGCAGAAGCCAAAAAGCATGACGATCAAATGTCCTGCAAACACAGTAATATTGTCACAGCACGACATATGTATTAAATATTTTAAAATAAATCACAGCAGGATTAAAATTCATGAAGATTGAGTGTCCTACCAACAATTGTCACAGCACGGTGCACTTAATATTTTTTCAAATCACATATAATATAAAAAACAAAAGGTTTCCTCAATTAAAACAGAGGCAAACAACATGATGATCAAGTGTCCTCGGAAAGAATTGTCACAGCACGGCACGTGTATCACAAATATTTCCTAACACATTTAAAGAAAACAAAGGGTTGAGGTAAACACGACAGAAATAGAAAGCATGAAAATCGAGTGTCCAACAAACAATTGTCGCAGCATGGCAAACTGATTCAGTGGCGGATTTAGGGGGAGGGGCAATTCCGGCCCGTGCCCCTCCCCCTTGAAAGAAAAGTATACATTGTGCCCCCCCCCCCCTTTATTTCTGCTGATAACCTTTTTTTTTTGGTTGCTTGTCAGAGAATTCTGGAGAACAAATGGACCAAAAAAAATCTGATAACCTTTTTTCTTCTTCTTCTTCTTCTTCCTTTTTTTTTGCTTGCCAGAGTATTATGGAGGAAAAGTGGACCCCCAAAATGTGATAACCCCTTTTTTTGACGGGGGGGGGGGGGGGGCTTGTCAGAAAATGAATTGATCTATCGTTTATAGGGATTTCGAAAGCAACACATAGCCTAAGTAACAATAGAAGAAATAGGTACGGAGAAGTCTTAAACAATTGAACAATAGAATAACAGTCTGACAAAGCGGTAAAAAGTTGAGAGCGGAGTAGGCAGTATCTTTGGCGGATCCAGGGGGGGGGGGGGACTTCCGGCCCGTGCCCCCCCCCCCCTTTTAGAATGAAGACCCTTTTTTTTTTGCTTGTCAGGAAATTATGGAGGGAAACTAACCCCCATAACCCCCTCCCCCCCCCCCCCCCCCAACCCCCCACTGAGCGACTTTTCGAGAAGCTGACGAGACAAAAAAAATACGGGTCTACCTTTTCCAAAAGTTGACAAACTTTCATTTGTGTGCCCCCTCTTTTACTCAATCCTGGATCCGCCCCTTGGCAGTTTACTGGGCCAAGACCAATCTCGGTCTCGAATTTTCGGTGCTTTGTTCATGGTTTCGACCCCAAGACCTATTATGAAATGGAGGTATAGGTTTCCTCCTTAATTGTCTTCGTCTCGGGACCCTTGGTCTCGACAACAACATTTGCAAGAAAAACTGTTTACAAGGAAAAAAAACCATGGCAACCATATACAGACCCCCCCCCCCCCCCCTTTAGAAACAAATATTACATAATTATTGTTATATATTATAATATATCTTAGATATTCAAGGTCTAAGGGCTGGTCATATATGTCCGATAACGATAATGATAACGAGATTTTTCACCCTGGAGCTGCCCAACTATCAACAGACATGAGCACGTACTCACTATATAGTAGGGTGTACTTTTGATTTAAAACCTCGTTATCGTTATCATTATCGGACAAATTTAATTTGACAAGCCCTTTACATGCACGATTTTTCAAATATCACCTCCTCCCTTTCCGATAATCCTAGAATCGCCTTTGCTTATCATTATAAGCTTCTATCCGAGAATTATGAATATCAGGAATAATCAAGGGTAAGAATATAAAAAGAAATATTGATATGTTTGAATATATATCTGTTAACACTGCAAGTTATAATGCAATATTTAGTTTGTCCGTAATGCTAAAGTGCAGCCCAGTCACGAGGGTGACTATAGGGCACACATAAGTAATTCATCCGCTCGCAATGCATGCCGGTGAGGCGGAGCAAAGATTATTTGAAATTAATTAATTAGAAATATTTATATAAAATCGATTAAATCTCCTCAGTAAATTTAAAAAGCGTAAATGGTGTTTGATAGACATACTCTTTCCAATTTGACACCTTAGCTGAAGTTGGCTAGCCTTTTATTATTTTTAAAGGATTTATTTTATCACTGGTGCACTTCCACTGTTTCCATGTGCGAATGGGCCGAAATTTCGGCTAGCCTTGTTTCAGCCTAAATATCTTTTTTTTATCGCCGGGAAAGTGCCCAAATAAGGTACTTCATTTGGGAGATTTTTATTTTTTGTCTCTGTTCTGTGAATTTAAACGATTTCTACCGAGCGATGTTCAAAATATGATGTTTAGACAACCTTCGTTATAACACGTAAGTGAATGGGGCCGTTAATTACTTATGTGAGCCCTATAATGTGCGATGAAATTAAAATAAAGGTACCAGTATATCGAAAAGCAAAAGGAACGAAAAGTTTGCAAAATGCAAAGCTTCTTTACACCATGTCAGGGGTATCATCCCCCTCCCACCGTCTAAGAAGAAAGAGGATATCACATTTTGGTGTGGTCAATTATGTGGTGATTCATTCGTGGTCTCATTTATATTTTTTCCCCTTTTGAAGAATTATTCATGGACCCTAAGGAAAGAGAGAAGGGGCGGATCCAGGATTCTTTCTCTCTTTCCTTTTCACCATAATGTTCTCAGTTTCGCCTTTTCTCATCTTTTTTGTCTTCCCTCTCTATCTCATACATACACCTTGATCACACGTCCTGGTTCATTCACCCCTCCCCTATATGGTTCATTTCATTGATATAATGTGAAAGGACCTTTATCATGTTCACAGAATAATTTTCAATTACATGTATATCTTTCTCACAATCAAGATTTAAGGTACAATAGTTTATACACGTCGATTCAGAAATACGTTTATATTTGTTTACTTTTTAATGAATATTTTCTTGCATGCAGAAATGAGGACAGTTTTTAGAGAAGTTTAGACATTGTCTTACTTCTTAAATACACGTTTACTTCTCCTTTAAAAAATCCAACATAATTTATATAATTCATCTGCTGTCATACACTTTTTTCATATACTACAATACAATATAGTTCCATCACAGCCGACTTGTCAAGGTCAAATAATATTCTCTTAGTACAAATTATGTACATGCATTTAAAAAAAAAGAATTTCAATCTAAATGAATCATACGTTATTAATTTCAATCCCTTTCCAAGAAGTAAATTATTTGAATTACAATTTAAAGATTATTTACCCACTACACCCCTACAAAGAAGAAATGACATACGAAATAAATCTAATTTCTGTTCAACACACACCAATGACAACAATTTTACTCCTAAAAAACAAAGATAATTTTGACAGTTGTAAGAACTCTTTAAATGATCCATCTCCTTTTAGGTTGGTACAGTCATGTATATATATTGCATGTTACTATTATTATAAATCTAACTATAAAAAAGGGGCAGGAGGAACACACATAGAGATCTAATTAGATAGTTTCAAGTCAAATGAAGTGTTGAATAGAATGAATTTTCTCAGTAGATAATGAATAAAATAATAATTTACTTAATAATTTATAAATTCGTAGAATCAGATAAGATTATTATTAGTTTGTGATACACTGCGGGCAGATTTAATAAAGGAGTGGCTCTGGCAGTGCTTATCTTAATATCATTTAGGGGCCCTGTAATCTCGCTATATAGGCCACACAGAACGGGAAGACCTCCTCACAATAACGAGCTACTATAACAAAATGGCTGCATGTGACTACAACATTTGAAATGGGGAGGGGGTGGGTAAAATGGTCAAGATATAATTGAAGAACTTTAAACTCCTGTTCAGTCATTCTAATTATAATAATTTACATGTATGTCCATTTATATAGCGCAACTACTATACAAATATACTCTCTGCCCTTTAATTACGGCAGCTTTAGAGCCGCCATAAAAGGCGCTAAGGCATTTAAGCAATTTCTCCCAACCGGTACCCATTTACTTCACCTGGGTAGAGAGTGACAAATGTAGATGACTGTTTTGCCATTAGCGCTGCGGCAGGATTTGAACCGTGAACCATATAATCCACAGTCTGGTGACGTATACACTAGACCACGACACCTTAACATGCATATTATACTTGAATCCAGATATGATTTTAATATGAAGAAATGGGGTAACCTCGCTATTAATAAGGACCGCTTATTCATAATGCGTGACTAAATGAATAGCGGTCCTTCTAAATAGACAAATTACCATTATTCATAACTATTCATAAGAACTGCTATTCATAACGTGTGTTAAATGAATATAGTGGTTTTCTATGAATAGCTGTCCTTTTGAATAGCGAGCGGACCCAGAAGAGATACATGTTGATCAAAGCAGGGGGCTATTTCACAGAAGAGCTGAAGTAGAAACCCATATCTGTCGAAAGAAAAGAGGAAAGATTTTAGAAAATAGCATCCATTGTGTATTTGATGATTAAACAAGCAACAATTAGAATTAAAATAAAACCCTGAAACTTCGAGCTTCCTATTAACACAGTTAGTATCAACTCTTTATATGAAATAATAAGTGTGAATTCTCAAAAGTATTTAAAGAGGAAAAAAGTTGGACACATAAAATTTTCAAGGCTATTCAAAAGCAACCAAATTAGTAAAATCTCAAGAAAATTCAGTTGGTATGTTTATGTGAAAAAAAATATGTGTACCTAGATTGTATTGAGGTACTAATAACAACCAGGGGCGTCGATTATGCAATGGCAGTTGCCCCCCCCCCCCCCGATAATATTGAGAGGTCAAATATATCATTTTGCCCCCCCCCCCCGTAACCGTGGATAAGCTGGTAATTAAGAGGCGTTGAAAAAATCATATAGAGTACTATTAGGCTGTTTTGCCCCCCCCCCCCAATCCAAAAACGGATCGACACCCCTGATAGCAATCTTACTCTTACAGCATAGACCTACCATGCAAAACTGGAGCAGCTAAGTATTTATTTGTTCCTCTCAGAATTTGTCTTCATTCTCAGCGGTAAGCCTTCATCTTCATCATCATCTGTAAAATAGATGAAGGAGAGTCGTGTAGAGAAGCATTATTATGTATTAAGAAAAAAAAATGAGATACGCTCATCCTCACCCTCGTGATCTTTTCAAAGAGGATAAATACTAACTGCATGTACAATCCATCCTAAAATATTTGTGGATTTTAATAAAAGTGTTATGTATTCACCCATCTTATTTTGTTTTGTTTGCATTAATTAATGAAATGTTTAATATAATAATTAAGGGGACTAAAAATTCTATTTATACTGACATCACACTGAACATTCCCTAAAGATCTCATAATTGATTTTTAAAGACACTAAAACAGCTAATTTAATATTACACTGAAGAAAACAGATCTCAGTGGTGGATAAAGGAAAAGGACAAATGAAATGTCCATTCTCTCAGAATTCTTTTGTTGTTGTTGCTGTTTTGGTTGGACAATGTAAACTAAAAACTCCCCCCCCCCCCCCCCAAGTAAACCGATTCTGGATCCACTACCATTACCGGACCTATAATTTTTAGCTGTAATACCCTGTGGTAACTCCTTGGTATTATTAAGTCCAACTAGTTAGGTCTAGACCTACCTGTTTATTTCTCACGTCTCATCAAAGTCTTTTATAGTAGGACTTTCCGCTTCATCCGGCACCTCCAACAGTTGAAGTGAGTTATGTAGACCTCTAACATTAGGCTCTATTACTAGATCTTCAAGTAGATCAGCCACAAGTTAGTTATCTGAGGGCAATCAAAGTCAACATGACTAATGAATGTGATTACTGAAAGTCACGAAGTGAAACAACAAAGGCCATCCATATGATATATTACTCTGTGGAGATGTATTATTACCTCTCATTAAAAGTGCTTTGATTCTGGTCTACGAATCAAGACTAAATATGAACCCCCCCCCCCCCCCCCCTCTCTCTCTCTTGAAATAAAAAAAAAATAAAACATCATCATGCTTGCCTTTGAGTTTGACCTTGTCTCAAGTTTGTGAAAAGTTACAAGTTACAAATACAATTATCATTATGGTTAACGTTAGGGCCTAACTTTGTTAACGACGGTTAGGCCTAAGTTAGACCTATTTTGATCTAACTTAGGCCTAGACGATATTAATTATTATTAGGTAAACCCGGAGAATAGGGGCCGGTCTGCGCGTGCTGTATTCATTTGTGTGCAAACAAATGTAGCCCAGCGGCGGTGGCGGCGACGATCTTGTACCAGATTCAGCAATGAAACATTTGCGAGTTTGACTCCATTTCTGGCCAAAATCGTTATGATTTTCAACAACTACAAATCTGAAAGCCAAGAGGACAATATGATTATCACAGCATTAATTACTTGATTTAAAAGATATTTGGAAGTTGTTTTGAACTTGATTATGAACTTGTTACAACTATTCATTTTTGCCTCTGCCGATCTCCGCACTGTAAAACATGGCACGCTCACGCCGACCTGCCCCTATTTTGTGGGTTTGCCCGATATTATTTATAGAAAAATATATCGATGATGATTATCACGGCAAGAATTCCTTATGTCCCAGCCACCTTATTTTTTCATTTTTGTTAAGTGTCCGGTCATCCGAATCTGATCCCCCATCCATTCATGATCATCATCGCTCCATCCAGCATCCGAACAATTTTTTTTAATTTAACAAATTAACGTTACATGCATGCTAACACTAGTAACAGCTCTTGCCAAATTTGTTTCATCATCATTTCAAATAAGTTAATCTAAATTTATAACTAAAATCAAACCTTGATTGATCCATCGTCGAGCTCAGACTCTGAGTCTACTTAGGCGGTCAGATCGAGAGAGAGAACTGTATGTAGCAATAATGTATATGCACACGGTACGGACATGGATCGAAATCGAAATACAGTGCAGTAGCAGCGAAATATAGCAGGAAAACGTTAGCAACCTCACAAATACATATTATTGTATCGTAAAGTAGAATGATAAATTTATAACCATTTTAATATTTTTTCTCTTGAAAATTATAAAAAGCATTGAAAAATATTATTGAACATAACATCTTATTTTATCATTTTAATTCAAAAGTTTTTGAAAGTATAAATTAAAAAAAAATCAAATCTACAATCTACCTAAAAACCTCTCTGAGAGAAAACGATGGTCACAGAAATTTAGCGAAGTGAACCTTCCTCATAGCAATACTGCAAAGTGTTGCCGCCCTCTACGTTCGTTGGTTTAAACCTCCGTAAGCGTACTAAAATAAGCGTAAATAAGCGCACATTGCCCATGCGTGCGCTCAAAGAAAATATATGATTGGATCGGATTCTGTGCGCACGTACGCTTAAAAAACCCATGAGGGGGTTTAAACCATTGTTTAAAGAGCTCATATTGAGAAATGAAGTGGTATGCGTTTTTATTTGGTAATATTAAAATCTGTGTATCAAAGAAAACAATCTTTTTTAAATTTTTCAAATAGCTTAACTAGAAAGTGCAATTTTTTAAAAATAAAAATCACTTTTTTGAGGGTTTGAAATTGTCTCGCAGTCCAATTTCGGCAAAATCCTAGCTTGTTTACTTTTCTATGCAAATTAGCACTGACGTCATTGGGTAGAGTCGTATGACCTCCGCGGTATATACTGCTGCACAACATAGCATGGACTGACAACCGAGAGTGAAGAGAAACTTTGCTGGACATGATTTTTATACTTCAAAATTATGGTTCCAAATCCATCAGTTTTGTTAAATATTATATGAAAACTAGTTTATATTTTATTCCAACAAGCAACCATTTTTCAGACAGCTTGCACAAGTTTACATGCACGAAAACTTAAAAAAGTCGGACCCGTACACATCATGGTAGGCTACATGTACAGCGACGCCGTGAAACCCCGTAGGGCTCCGCTTGAGAACTGGGCTAGATCTGATACACTGCCGTGGAAGAAAAGAACAGAGCTACTCTACGAGAATCGCTCTTTTCTTCCTAATATTGTTCACAGCAGTGAAATATCTGGTGAAACACCTAATAAAGGTTAGTTTTAACTTGTCACTTGACATTTTTTGGAAAAAACGATACTATGACTTCGAACTGGGTCCACAAAATCAGCGCAAGAACGCCATTAGTCCGGGAGCCAGTGGGGGTCAACCTAGCTGGAAAGGAAACCAAGTTTCATGTGCATGAATGTAAAGATCGCATATTCCGATATAACGAATTGACCGTCTGGCATGTTCTATGTGGTGGGTGTGGCCAGGGGGAGGTCACAAAGTGGTCAAAAAAATGAGCTAGATCAGCTGGAAAGGAAACCCTTAGAAACCTATATCAAAAGATTCGTCATAGTCCCAAGGTACATGAATGGACAATGCCAGACGTTTTAAGTGGTGGGGCGTGCCCGCCAGACGCCCCCAAAGGGGGTCCAAAAATTGAAGTAGATCAGCTGGAAAGGAAACCCTTAGAAACCTATATCAAAAGATTCGCCATAGTCCCAAGGTACATGAATGAGCAATGCCAGACATTTTAAGTGGTGGGGGTGCCCGCCAGACGCCCCAAAGGGGGTCCAAAAATTGAGCTAGATCAGCTGGAAAGGAAACCCTAAGAAACCTATATCAAAAGATTCGCCGTAGTCCAAAGATGCACAAATGACCACTGCCAGACGATTTAAGTGGTGGAGAGTGACTGTTAGACGTTACTAATATACACCCCCTATATTTTGAGCGAGATCAGACCTGTGCAAACGAAAGTTCGTGGGAACAAAGAAAAAAAACAACAAACAAACAAATTAGCTTTGTCTAGACTTACATAGATACTGCCAGAAATTATCATGATTATATATTGTGAGATCTACCTGCCAGACGCTCCCCCCCCCCCCAATCCTCCATGTAAAGAATGACACTCAGAGTGTGCAAATCAACACTCATTATTGTTTTTCTTATTCCTTTTTTTTTAACATCTAAATGGGATATCTAGACGTCAAACGCTGTAAAACCAGCAAAATATGATTGATTTAACGCACGTAAGGTATTTACTCCTATATGTACCTTTTAACAATGTGGATTATGGTTTGTGTGATTGTTAATGATTATAGTATGTTATAATTATAACTGACATTAGTTCTTGACTGCAGTGGAAAAACTCCGTTTTGCCAAGTGTTGTCGTTATAAATATATAATTCATATTAGACTTATAATTATTTTATATGTTTATAGCAAGCACCAGCAAATGTTTTATTACTGATATAAGCTGTATATTATCAAATTCATTCAAAAAAAATCGGACATTTTTTTTAAAGGGCTAGCACAAGCTTTATAGTCAAATTTGGGCCGGTTCACTGATTACACTATCTACAGAAGATAGTAGACCATTCTGGGGCCAGTTTCTGTGATTTTTTTGTGCGAATGGGGAGAGAAGTTTTATATTAACACAGTATAATATTTGTATATATGACATATTGAAATAGTTTGAAGTTTGAATTTTGAATTTTTATTTGTTCCACTTTCACATAAAAAACAATTCAGTTATTACTAGCATCTAAGCGTCAATTTCAAAACGTACGAGTAAAGAACTCAAATCAAGTATAAAGTGCAGTAAATAGGTGGAAAGTTTAGAGAGATATACATGTATAGGAACGATTTGGGGGAAAAAGATATTTGTAAACGACCAGGAGCTTAAATAAAAAGCATATAGCTTGTAAATGATTAGGCTCCCGTTTAGAGTACTTAATATTATAAGTAATTGTGATTTATATGTAATAAAAAGCAAAACGGCATAGAAATATCAGATTTACTAAACGATCCCGAACAAGGAGAGCAATGCTCATAACGTGCAGGAAAGAAAAGAAAATGACGAAAGAGACTAAAGAAAAGAAGAAAAAGAAGAAGAAAGAAGCGAAAGTAAAATTGTAAAGGCAGGACAGCGTAACAAGAAGAAAGGCTATGTGACCATCACCTGTAAGATCCAGCATGACAGAATTGTTGGAGGAGCTATCAACCAGTTCGTTTTTCAGGCTATTCCAGAATTTGGGTCCAGTAAAGGTGATTGTTTTGTTTGCAAACACGGTTGGGGCTCGGGGGAGGTGGAAATTGTTTGTCTGTCTAGTTGGGTAGGAATGTACCGCATAATGTTGGGTTGGAAAATAGGAAGGAATCATGCGGTAAATTACTTTTCGAGAGTTCGTATATATAAATATTCCAAGATTCCAAGATTCCAAGAAAGTACAAGTCAGATATCTCAAGAACATAAAAGTTATAGTTATAGTTATGTGGGGGGGGGGGGTTATGGGGGTTCCAGTTTCCCTCCATAATTCCCTGACAAGCAAAAAAAAAAAAAAAAAAAAAAAAAAAGGTCTTCATTCTAAAAGGGGGGGGGGGCACCATCGAGAAAATGGCGGGTCGTCTATGGTCAAAATGCATACTTTTCTTCCAAAAGGGGGGCACGGGCCGGAAGTGCCCCCCTGGATCCGCCAATGGACCCAACGACGATGCAGAGCATCGTCCACAAGCCGCAAAGCGGCGATGTCCTCGAGTCGCGTAGCGGCGAGCCGATTTTGAACCCCCGTAAGTGATGTTTTCCTGGCATCTACTAACGCAATGGAGACCATAAAAAGCAGTCCTGTACTATAGGAACGTACTGTGTGGGTCTGGACATATATATTATGATGGCGTTTTTCTATGCAATTTTAAATTTTTACTTCGCAGCCCAAGGGGGGGGGGGGGGTTAAACCCCCTGAACCCCCCGTAGATCCGCCACTGGGCAAAGAGGATTATGACAAGACTGCAGATGAGTTTTGTAGATCGTTAGTGTACATAAAATAAACAGGAGCTGGCCTAACAGAGAGCCTGGAAGGATACCACAAGTAATTGACTGAAGGGTCGATTCAAAACCATTCATGTATGCATATTGTTTTCTATCACTATAGGTTACATGTAGTTCCTGAACCACTCCAAGGCATTTCCCTGGATACCATAGTGAGATAACTTATAACAACAATATATCATGATTTATAGTATCAAAGGCCTTGGAGAAGTCCAAGAAAATACCTGCAGTGTGTGCCACTGTCTATAGCTCTGGCAAATTTATGAATATTAGAAGCCCATTCGTGAATGTTGAGACGCGGAGAGGACATGATTATTATCTAAAAACGTATATAATGAGTCCAGAATAAACGATTTTTTTTCTAGATTTTTTGAGAAGCTTGTTAGGGGTGATAAAGGGCGGTTATCTTTGTCTTGTTGGTCACCTTTCGTGAATAGGCATAACCTTTGCAATCTTCATTTTATTAGGAACAACGCCGTTTTTTAGTGATAGATTAACAATTTAAAGGAGAAACTATTTCATGAACGATATTTCTAGTAAAACATTAGTTATACCATGATACACAGACCTTTTTCTATTGTACCTTTTTGACATGTTCACATGAAACTTTAAGTATGAATAGTATATTTAATTGAAACTTAGTCATCGTATTAAGAATCATATTCCGCACATTTTAATACCGATCAATATGCACCACACTGTTTTCATAACAACCGTTCAGTGCAAACCGACACGTTTTTGATAAGTTTTTGATATTTTGGTGTGAAAATTGATTTTTATTTTATATTTAAGGTTTAATATGGGTTTCAAACAATATTCACACAGTGAATTTATATTGTACATATCTTTGATGCATGTAAACACCATTTTGATAATGGACATCTTCGTTGCGTATCAGCAGAGTGCCCTGCAAAGTACCATACAACCTCGGTTTTGTTAACATTTGAGATTTTTGAATATTTGTTAGCACATTGATCACTTGAACCTTTTCCTTTTAGGCTGTTACTTTTTTAATTCCTTATCATGATGCAATGAAACTTGGAGATAATATTCAGAATGATATTCCGCATTGTTTGAAACAGTGGATATATGTTTACATAAACTTCAGTTACCGTGGCAGCCTTTATGCAATTACTCGTCCTACATTCCTGAATTTCTACTAATATGCATTTGAACAATTATTATTATCCCAAAACAGCCCTCAGGCAGGCTCATAGATCTATAAGACACACTGGACCCGATATTTGGAATTCACTACCTATATAGTTTATATTCAATCCCAACAAAGTGTATTAAAAAAAAGAACGCTTAAAAGATTATATTATTTCATGTATTGCTAGCGATATGCAATATCATTAATCAATAGTTTACAGGCTAACCTTAATTGTTTCCTACTTATTACAAGACAGTCTACATATTATTAATGCCTGTATCTGAAACATTCGTAATTACGCATAGAAATATACCTACAGGTGTTTTTTCAGCACGTATCCTTGTACCTTGCAATATAAGTTTTATGAAGGTTATTGGTATTTACAGACCTTATGTTCCACCTGAACTGTGCGTATGACGACCCCTCTTTCTATACAATTATGATTTTATGTGACCATACATGAAAGATTATAAATCTATGATGATGTACATGAAAATAGAAATGAACATCAAATCAAATCAAATCAAATGTTTTTTTTATACGGAGATTGCTTTTAACGTGAAGAATTCAGCGTAAATATGAGTGAGATATACATAATATAGTGAGTTATGGTATTGGTGGCAAATCTAATTCACCAAAATAAACAGAGATGAGGTGTAATCATTATTCTTTATTACCCTTTTTGTACCTTTATGTGTGTATCCGAATATGTCACTAGGTTTCTAATAGGGTCGAGCGACGTTCCGATTCTAACTAATATTATCTGTCTAACATCATATTATGTTGAACATGTTGAATGAAATATGATGAGATGAGGTATTTCTATGAATATAATAAATAACTTGACATGTATTTAACAGAGTTATGAATAATACAGGCTAAAACTCTGAAAAAGGGTGATTTCTTTTAAAAATCCAAAGTCTTGACCCCAACGTATAGGATGGAAAGCCTTAGCCTATGATTTAAACCTTGAACTTAGAAGGCTACATATTTGATATAAACATTGAGGATTGGACATTAGTGACATCAATGTTACACACATTAATGTTTGTGGATAAAAGTGAAATCTGATTTATCAGGAATTAAGTATTGATAACAAAGCCTCTGTGTAGACTATGTAATTTGAAATGCACAGCTATAGCCTGATAGCCGGTTACATTTTGCAAAGTAGTCATTAGATATCATTGTTAAAATACATGTAGCAGGATATTGTGATCTTTAAAAAAAATCTCTGGATCTTAACAGCAGTTTGTAGTATCAAACGATAATCAGGATACGATTTTAATACGTTTCAATAGGTCGGGCCAATTAAATATTTATCATTTTTAAAATGATTGTAGAGACTGGAGCTTTTTCCTGGAGCGCTTTCAGTGAGGTACATACATTTGGTTGGTATCAAAATGAGCGGAATATGATTCTAAATAGGATGAAGTTTCAATGAAATGGTTTATTATCGTATGTATAAATTATGGGGAAATCATTAAATCGGCAAAATTTGACTAAAGCTTGCGCTAGCGCTTTTTGAAAAAAAAAGGTCTGAACATTTTTGAATGAATCTTATAGTTTACAACTTAGATCAGTAATAAAAGAGTTGCTGGTGCTTGCAATAAACATATGAAATTATAACGTCAATACTAATACGATTTTTACCAATTCAGTCAAGAATTAACGTAAATTATATAACAAACTATATGAACAATCTCAACAACCCATAATTTTCACTGTTAAAAGGTACTAAATATAGGAGTAAACTCCTATATTAAATTAATCATATTTTGCTGATACAGCGTTTGTCCGACGTCGAGTATCCCATTTATAAGTAAAAGAAATGAAATAGGAACAGAAGTGATGACTTAATTTTCATATTTGTGTGTCAATTTTTAGGGGGTGGGAGATGGGGGGGGGGGGGGGGGCGTGCGGCAGGTAGATCTCACAATATATAATCATGATGATTCCTGGCAGTATCTATGTAAGTCTGGACAACATATAGGGGTTGTATAATAACGTCTAACAGTCACTCTCCACCACTTAAATGGTCTAGTAGTGGTCATTTTCGCATCTTTGGACTCTGGTGAGTAATTTCCCACAGGTTCCATAAGGTTTCTTTTCCAGCTGATCTAGCTCAATAATGGTGGATGGATTATCATAGGGGCGTCTGGCAGGCACTCTCCACCACTTAAATCGTCTGGCAGTGGTCATTTGTGTACCTTCGCACTATGGCGAATCTTTTGATATAGGTTTCTTAGAGTTTCCTTTCCAGCTGATCTAGCTCAATATTGGGAGTTGGGGAACTTTAGGGGCGTCTGGCAAGCACTCCCCACCACTTAAAACGTCTGGCATTGTCCATTCATGTACCTTGGGAATGTGGCGAATCTTTTGATATGGGTTTCCAAGGGTTTCCTTTCCAGCTGAGCTAGCTCAATTTTTGGACCCCCTTTGGGGGCGTCTGGCGGGCACCCCCACCACTTAAATCGTCTGGCAGTGGTCAATTGTGTATCTTTGGACTATGGCGAATCTTTTGATATAGGTTTCTAAGGGTTTCCTTTCCAGCTGATCTAGCTCAATATTGGGAGTTGGGGAACTTTAGGGGCGTCTGGCAAGCACTCCCCATCACTTAAAACGTCTGGCATTGTCCATTCATGTACCTTGGGAATATGGCGAATCTTTTTATATAGGTTTCTAAGGGTTTCCTTTCCAGCTGATCTAGCTCAATTTTTGGACCCCATTTGGGGGCGTCTGGCGGGCACCCCCACCACTTAAAACGTCTGGCATTGTCCATTCATGTACCTTGGGACTATGGCGAATCTTTTGATATAGGTTTCTAAGGGTTTCCTTTCCAGCTGATCTAGCTCATTTTTTTGTGACCACTTTGTGACCTCCCCCTGGCCACACCCACCACATAGAACATGCCAGACGGTCAATTCGTTATATAGGACTATGCGATCTTTACATTCATGCACATGAAAATTGGTTTCGTTTCCAGCTAGGGTGACCCCTCCCCTGGCTCCCGGACTACATGTCGGCATTGATTCAACAATACCATTTCACAATACGGCGAAAGTTGCTCACATTAGTTCTCAGTCTGACTTCCGACAGTGGTCTCCTGCGGCTTAATTGTTGGTGTTTTTGAATATTTGATGCTCTGTATTGTGGGCAAGACATCCTTCTTCAACCTAGCCTTATATTTCGGGCCAGCTACATCTCCAAAGTCAATCTTGCAGTGACGTTCGAAGGCTGATTTTTCGAAATGGTCGCTACAAATTCGTGCATGCTTGCTGTGTGTTGCTGCTGTGAAATATTTTCGCCGAATTTTCACAAACTTCACCCACAAATTCCGTTGCTTATTGAGCTTTGGAAAGGTGAAGACACTGATGTTGGGGCGGGTGTTGGGGTTCTTTAAAGTATTGTAACACCCCCCCCCCCCCCCCATACACACACACAACGCAATTTCGTGGCATTTTACCACAAAACGTAAGGATTTCCCCAAAAGAAAGCGACTCTCGTTGATGTTGTTTTTTTTACACACCATTTCAATAGTGCGCGTTATGCACCGGATGAATTGACCTGGATGAATATTGATCAACTCTACCCAGTGACGTCATAGCAGGTCAACCCCGCTTCGATGTTTATCGGTCTGTTTGAGAAATCTGGCTCAATAAGGGCAATAATGAAGGGTACATTTTATGCAAAAAAATCTATTTTATTTGCTAAAATTGATGAAACCTTTATTTCAATATGTTTATTATTTATTTACAAACCATATTTTTGCAATTGGGGTCGGAAAAAATCAACATAATATATGAGCTCTTTAAACCAAACCTCCTTTTTTCAGAATCATAAAATGCTCTCACAGGCAATCGTTGACGACAGTTTAAAACATGCTTTTGTTTTTCCGGTTATCATGGGAACACATGAGCTGTTTCTTGTAGACCCGTGCTAGTATTTCACTGACTAAGGAGAAATTTAATTGCTTGAATTTCTGTGGAAAGTGGTTCACGAAAGAAAGAGATTTGAGCAAATGGGTTTCAATTTCTTTCGGAGATGCTGTTATTACGTCTGTCTAATATTCCTTGCCCACGCACCCGCTGCTATTTTAGCAGGTTTAATCCATTTGTAATTGTAATCATTCTGTATTACATGTAATTGGAAACATTCAATAATCCTGCCTATAGGCCTAGTTAGCATTGTGTAGTTATTAATATGCCGTAACGGTTGCGATGCCGGCGTTTTTATCAAATAAAAACCATAGGACGGACCAAGACATAATACAACCCACTCTCGTTCCTCACTTCATGTGAGTGTAACTTAATTCACGGACCAACCCGAGGCTACTGATACAATTATGAACTAATCATACTAGCCGTGTTCATTAACGTAAATGCAGAAACCAATTATTTGCGATAACCGATCCATGCTGCTGCTCGCCATTGGAAAAGATATTGCGTTTCAAATCTTAACGGATGAGTACTGAAAGAATAAGAAATAATAAACCTATTAATGTTCCAGATGCATGGCCTATCAGACAGGGGAGTCGATTATAGGGGGTGGCAGCTAGGTGCAGTTGCCCACCCCCCCCCCCCCCCCGAAAATATAGAGAGGGCAAACATATCGTTTTGCCCCCAATAAATCCAGAGGTGTAAAATAAAATAAGGAAAAATGATGCAAAACTCGGTAAATCAAACCTTCCAAACAATAAAATACTTCAATTTCGCAGCGCGCTCCGTGCGCAAATTCTCGAATTTTCCCTGATTCATGTAACCGTTGAGAAACTGGTAATATACCCCCTGTTCAGACACAAACCATTTATACCGAAACCGAAACGTCGTATAAAATTTTTCATCGTTTAGCCTACGGACCGTTCAGACACATGTCTCGACCGATAAGAAAAAAACATCGTATAGATGCGCAGTTTTCCACTGCGCATGTTGTTATGGTCACCGTTAGCCTAGAAGCATAGAAGTAAGGTCACCTTTCGCGCGCGCTCTAATAGGCCCCGCCCGCGCCTTTCTTTTTTACAACCAAGCCTAGGCAGAACCCCTTTTTGAAGACTTTGAAACAGACTACAAGTATCGGACTTGTATTTTCTTACTCAGTCACCTTATTTTTAAATAAGCAAACCCTAACCCTAACCCTAACCCTAATAAGCAAAAGAAAATTTCGTAATATAAACCTCTGCCGAGGTTCGAACTCGTGGTTCTTTCACCAAGAGAGGACTGGATTATCCGATTGCGCCACACACAACAGCTGCTCGATGCCCTTGCTCGTTTTATTATATCGCTATAATTCGTTTTCATGAATATTCATGCAGATTAGTCTTGACGGAATAAACCGTATTAGTATGAAAAATGCGAAATCTGCCTAGGCTTGGTTGTAAAACGTAAACACGCGCCCCGCGCAGTTATACCGTTCTATGGTCGCCATACTTTTGAAAAGATACTCTGACCCTAGTTTCGTTATCCGACGTTTCGTTAGTCAGCGTTCAGACACATAAATCCATCGTATAGCTATACTGTGTTAGTATAAATCATTTGTGCCTGAACACCCTGCACGTGACATGTCTCGACAGACATTGGCGGGCCTTTGCGTGCAGATACTTCAGTGAAAGGCTTATCACGCCTATAATGGTAGACCACTTTCTGTGCTATAGACGGAGATAATTCAAGATTTTAGATCCTTAATCTGCAGTGGGCTATTTGCCTATTTGCAAATCCAATACAGAGACGAAACGATTTTAGAAAGTACATGGGCCTTGTGATGAGGTACTTTGGTATTGACTCTAGTTTATTTTAGATAATGTTTAAAAACCTGCTAAAAGTGATTGGAGGGGGGGGGGGGGGTGCGCAGTAGAAAATGTGAATGTGACATTGCCACCATCTTCTATCATCTTCCGTCGCCAAGGAGCGAAACCGACAAGAGGTTGGAATGAATTTGAAAATTGAGTGGCCATTGATCGACGTTGATCAAAAGAAGTTCTTATTAGCGCCTAATACATCTATAGATGTATTATTCAAATCATTAGCAAAGTTACCAGATAACTTCACCAAATGTAAATAAAGGAATAACCATTACTTGTGGCACCAAGTTTACATGACCATGTCTCACTCTTCAAGGTTTTTCAACCTTTCTACATGTATTTCCCAAGCGATGACAGGAAGGATAATTTGATAATTTTATTCATTCTGATCCACAAAATCGTGGAAATTTGTTTTCCACCAGCATAACAGAAAGCAACATGAAAATAGAACAGTACAATGCAACATAACATACATGCAAATACAATTAAAGAAATTCTTTGCATGGCATTACTTTTGCCAATTAATTTGCCCATTAATTTTTCATTCATGTTTGCCACTGAAGTGTTAACTTGTACCCCTTTCCCTCTGTTATCTATTTAGTCTATTTCATTTTATATTCCACATACTAAGAATCTTGCTGTTAGATTGGTCAAAAGGTAATCACGTGATAAAAAGTAGTTTCCCCATATCAATCGACCCGAGAAGAAAAGTTCGTGACCTCGACGGAATAGTACTTATGTGTTTCGCTGATCTCTTCAGTCCATTACAAAGTCACAATGCGTAATCAATATCTGGGTACGTGCGAAATGAAAGTGCGTGACCTCTACGAATAGTCAATTGAAAAGTGCGTGACCTCTACGAATAGTCAAAATGAAAAGTGCGTGACCTTTACGAATAGCTCCATAGGCGTACTAAAGTAAGCGCGCATTGCATAATCGCGCGCTTAAAATGATAAAACAATTGTGCGCACCCAGGTAGGGGTACGGTTTATGGGGGTTAATGGTGGTTTTAACAGCTGTTGTGAATTTATTCGGGCCTAAATCATAAATGTCTTTTTCGAGAAGTAGAGAATAATTGTCTTTCTCGTAGGCCTACCAGTTAAATGTTTCAGATGCGGAATATAAAGCAAATAATCACCTTTTGATTTCAGGCGATGAGACGTACTATCACTTCCTCGGCGATCTGAATGTATACTCTATCTTTCCTCAGCTTAGCTTCGGAAAGATAGCTACATCCAAATCGCCTCGGAAGTGATAGTTTGTCCCATCACCTTCACCAACGGTAATTATTTGCTTACTATTACTTTCTGATTCGTTCATTTCAGCTTCTCCTTCTTTTCATCATCTTTTTCTTCTTCCTATCATATTTCTGACTGTATACAATGTTCATACATAACTAATCATAACTTGTGTTGCAGTGGATATACATACTTATTACCCGTTTGAGAAATAGTAGAATCGAGTACGTCTCCTTCTTCTATTTCAACTTCTATTTTTCTTCTTCTCCTCCTGAGTGATAAGCCTCGATTTAAGCTGTGCACCAATTATTATCTCATTTCCTTTCGTCCTCTTTTTCTCACCCTCGTACCTTTTCCGTTCTCTCTCTGCTCCAATTCTCATCACCATGTTCTCTATAAATCTGATAATTATGACCCGTAACGAGCCATGTCTCTTGCATCTGTTCATTTCTCTCTCTAGCTCTCTCTGTCTCTCTCTCACACACACACACACACTCACGCCCCCCTCCCAATCACTCTGTCCACTTTTCATTTCTATATATGCTCTAGTTCTCTTCTCAGCCCGTGATTTGTTATTCATACTCTCTGTAATGATCCATGGCTCTTCTACCCATCTCTCTTTCTCACAAACACAAACACACCTCCCCCTCTTATCTGTTATTCATACTCTCCATTATGTCTTTAATAAGCCATATCACCTCTCCCAATATCTCTTTCAGTCTCCCTCAACCCGCTCTTGTAAGCTCTAGAAAAAAAATCCATGCTTCCTTTCCTTCAGGCTTATTACAAGTTCTTTTTATCCCATCGAGACAAAAATTAATCTACACATGATCAGCATCATTACACACGACATAGTTCATCAATAAACAAGATGAACGCGACTTCATCTCTGATATGCCTCCGCCTAAATTCAGTTGATGGCTCAAACTGTTCTTGAAATACATGTATTGTGATAACCAGAATAAAAAGCCTACAATTACATGTTAATGGACCTCTTTGCCATTTGACCTTACACCTTATAACCAAAAGTCACTTTATCTCCTCCTAGTCATAAATACAAAATAGTTGAGATATGATGTTAACTAAGCTAAAATAACATTATTTCCACATAAAATTACCTCTATGTGTCACCTTGAACAAAATGCTAATCAGTATGTCTCACTATGGGGATGCATACTAGTTCGAAGTTTGAAGTTAATGGCTCAAATTGTTCAAGAGAGTGTTAACAAGGCAAAAACCTGAAATTACATTGTAAGTGACCTCCATGACCTTTGACCTACATTTGCCAAAATCTAATCAAATCGTCTTCCTATGGTGATACATACTAGTACCAAGTTTGAAGTTAATGGATCAAAATAATGGTACTTGAGGCCTAAAACCTGCAATTTCAGAAATTGACCTCTATGATCTTTGACCTTTGACCTATGAGCCACAAAATGTAATCAGTCAGTCTACCTATGGTGATACATACTAGCACCAAGTTTCATGTTCAAACCTTACATGGTTCTTTAGTTATCGCGAGAATGAGAAAGCGGGACGGACAGATGGACAACCCAAAAATATACACGTAATGCCTCCAGCACCACCTTCGGTGGGTGGAGGCATAAAAATATTCACTAATTTGCCATCAAATACAAGAACATTATAGAAGCAAAGGCTCATTTGAATGGAAGTGTGACTACATTCATTGATATTTCACAAATTGGTCTTATGGTATCAGATAATAATAATAATAACAATGTTCTTGTATAGCGCATATCACATTATGATATAACGTCCCTATGCGCTTCCAAAGGGTTTTGGATATTATTACCCTGGCTTTAGCTCCGGCAGCCGTAATCAGCGTACAGTGCATTTCAAGGAATAAATCCTGCCAGGTACCCATTTACTACACCTGGGTGGAGAGTGGCAAATGTGGATTAATGTCTTGCCAAAAGACGCTAGTGCCGGGCTGAGATTCGAACCCTCAACCCTTGGATTGAGAGTCAAGTGAATGAACCACTATACCACGACACCTCCACAGATGAGACCAGAATTTTGAATTTTGTTGATTTACAGCTCGCCACAGTCGGTAATGAAGAACTTCGGTGAGGTATAAGTACTGTCAACACTATGTAATATCTTAGACGTACTATTTTGACATGCCAGGGCTTCACACTAAATTTTTTTAATATGGGTTCCGGACTGAAATTGTTAGGGACTCTATGCATGAGCACCATCTTAAAATTGTGAAATCAGGGATTTTGGACTTAGATTTTGTGTGCCCATGTGTCCTGGGCATCTGATGGCAGTGCCATCCATACATGGAGTTTTGCCAACTCTGCTCCAGTGGGTAACAATATGGCAGCATGTTGCTTTGTTAGGCAAGCATGTAACAAAGGAATAAAGACCATGTTGTGCGCAACTGAAACTGAGTTGGCCAAACTCTTTGTATGGATGGCTCTGCCAGTTGATGTTAATCCCTACCATTCATGGTCGTAAAAGTGGTTGAATTGCATATCAAAATATCTCAGAGTGCAAGAAAAAAAAAACATCCCTGAACGTTCTTTAAAAAAACGATCTATGTTTAAAAATATTCATTTGCGATAAGAATATCAAGAATTCTATTTCTACTGCAGTATCATAAATATCATCATTACTATAATTTCAAAGAACCATTGTCGATGTCCAATATAATCTTGCTTCCAATAAGCTTTTGGACCAATATTGTAATTTGAATTTAATTAAGTCAAATAGTGCCGTTTAAAGAAAAATTACACAATAACTGGAAATTTGTGATGTAAAGTGAAACTTACCAGGGAAAAGCTAGTCGCTTGTAACTGATCACTTGTACATAGAATATCATGTACTCAACAGAGTCAACTTGCAGCATGTTTGATACAGCATTTATTTTTCAGTCTTTGTTTTTAGACAGATATCTAGAATAAAATTTCTAAACCTTGAATATTATCATAATTTCTGAATTTTAAATTGTATCATAATATTTTAACTTTGAATTTTATAATTTCTGACATTTTAATTTTATAATAATAATTATAATAATGGCCACTTATATAGCGCTTAGACATTATTACCCCGGTTATAGCCAAGCCCCCAAAGTAACTAGTGTTCAAGCATATCAGGTACCCATTTTCACCTGGGTGGAGAGTGGCAAATGTAGATTAGTGTCTTGGCAAAGGACGTTAGTGCCGTGGTGGGATTCGAACTCTGTACCTTGTGATATGCAATCCGGTGACTTATCCACTAGACCACTGCCCCTCTACATTATCATTTCTGAGCTTTGAATTCTATCATAATTTCTGAAATACCACACACCAATTACCTTGATCATAATAAGTGTCCTTTACTCTTACTCCAGGGATTGTCTGACATAATTCTTCCATTTCACCTTCAACAAAGACATGATAATACCTAAAGAATACTTTTTCTTTATCCTTGTTTTTTGAATTATTACTAGGGTTATTTGGGACCTTGGAGGCTTGACCCCTCAGGTGCCAAGGTACAAGTAGATCCTGTTGCTCAAACCGAGTTCTGTTCTTGTGGACAAGAATGGTCTCTCCTGGTAAATTCTCTGCCATCTGCTTGTTTAGGCTACTCACTCCATCTACAGCACTGTGTTGTAAACTGCTGCTCTCTGTATGAGAAATAGGTTGGTCATCACCTACAGAACACCCTGCTTGTTCCTTTGAAGAAACGCTGCCTTTTTCACAGGGCCTGCTCCTGACATCATTATCGTCAGCAATCCCACTCTTGACACCATTATCACCAATCCCACTCTTGACACCATTATCACCAATCCCACTCCTGACATCAGTATCATGATCATCCCCAATCCTACTGTTGACACCCTGCAATCTTCGTGAAAAGCTATGGTGAGTGGAAGCATCTTCACTGCTCAGATTGGAGGATTTTTCAAGGTCAGGGTCCTGATGGTTTAACCTTTCACTGCTACAGCCTGGTAAACCTTGAGGATCACGTCCAAGCTCATGACAGGAAACATTCCCAGGGTTATGGGACATCCAGTCTGAAGAACTGGCACAAAGGCCACTTCGAGGTATAGCTGCATGTGTTGTGCAACCTCTCTTTTCATCAATGTCGTTCTCAGAGTCTTCCCGTATATGTTCACATGCCTCATAATAAAGATCATATTTCTTGTTTTCTTTATCATCACTTGAGTTGCTGCATCTTCTAGTTTCATTTGCCAAATTACCTCCATCATCCCCAGATGAACAGTTGGAATTATTCACACGAGCGTCTGCCTTCTTTGAAATGTATTTGGACTTCTCTTTTTTGTGTTCTTGTTCCATTGCCCATACAGTCACGAGAGCCAGCCCACCAGGACATAAGACACGGGTGATCTCTCTTAGAGCTTGCAGCCTGCGAGCCTGTATTAACATATAAAGATAAAAATCCTTAGAATTGTACTTAAGTTATTCACACTAATTACTTAATAGAATTCAATTGCAAATACGATAAAGCTGAAATTAGTTCCTTTGAGGTTAAATTAGCAAAATATAGCCGTACGAAAAGGCTTCCATAATGCAAAACTGTTGAAAATCACAATTTCATGCATGGAGTCAGAACCACATTATCATTAGGACATAGAGCTGGCCAATTATCTAGATCTACCTTGGTTAGGATTGCTGTTACCTTAACTGTCATTCAAATATGTCAAATTAATTAATTTGATTCACCGACATTACCAAATACATGTATTATCCCTTTTGTATTCAGGACATGCCTTTTCATGCCACTAAATATCACTAAGCTACCTAAATCACTTTGCACATATACATCATTCATTTTAACCTCGGTAGCTGAAACAGCTTTTGGGCGATTCCGTGCAATGTATCAAGTACGACATAGACATTTATCCATATATATCATTAAAAAATGAAAAATATCTTGATTTGACCATTGGATAATGGTTCTTTCTGGTATCACTACCATGAGCCATAGTTATATCAAATTATTTTTTATAATTATGGATGAATAATATGGACAATTGTCATAATGTCGTAAGGGACACTCTGCACGGAATCACCCTTTTGGATGTTATTCATCATTCATGTCCTAACTATGATAAACCGTAAAGATTGCCAGATTGCTAATAAGGGGTAACCTCGCTAGTCATAAGGACCGCTAGTCATAAGGACCAGTGGCTCATAAGGACCGCTATTCATAACGTGTAATTTCCTATACCTGTAGGGTCACTATTCATAAACTCATAAGGACCATTATTCAGAAGGATTGCTTATCATAATAGGAGAAGAGGGTTGCTATTCATAATCAAAGAAAAGGGTCATTACTCATAAGGGCCGCTATTCATAAAAAGTGATAAGGATCGCTATACATAATACAGATAGAGGGTCGCTATTCATAATACCAAGTCGGGGTCGTTGATCATAAGGATCGCTACTCATAATCGAAGAAGAGGGTCGCTATTCATAATAGGAGAAGAGGATCGTTATTCATAATCGGAGAAGAGGGTCGCTATTCATAATCAAAGAAGAGGGTCGCTATTCATAATCGGAGAAGAGGGTCGCTATTCATAATCGGAGAAGAGGGTCGCTATTCATAATCGGGGAGGAGGGTCGCTATTCATAATCACAGAAAAGCATCACTATTCATAATCGGAGAAGAGGGTCGCTATTCATAGTCAAAGAAGAGGGTCGCTATTCATAATCGGAGAAGAGGGTCGCTATTAATAATCGGGGAGGAGGGTCGCTACTCATAATCAAAGAAAAGGGTCGCTATTCATTATCGGAAAGAGGGTCGCTATTCATAATCGTAGAAGAGGGTCGCTATTCATAATCGAAGAAGAGGGTCGCTATTCATAATTAGAGAAGAGGGTCGCTATTCATAATCGGGGAGGAGGGTCGCTTGTCATAATCGAAGAAGAGGGTCGCTATCATAATCGAAGCAAACAAAATGATAATATAGGATGGGAGACACCCCCACGGCTGTGTCGAAGCAATATGGGTCGCTATTCATAATTAGAGAAGAGGGTCGCTATTCATAATACCAAGTCGGGGTCGTTGATCATAAGGATCGCTACTCATAATTGAAGAAGAGGGTCGCTATTCATAATAGGAGAAGAGGATCGTTATTCATAATCGGAGAAGAGGGTCGCTATTCATAATCAAAGAAGAGGGTCGCTATTCATAATCGGAGAAGAGGGTCGCTATTCATAATCGGAGAAGAGGGTCGCTATTCATAATCGGGGAGGAGGGTCGCTATTCATAATCACAGAAAAGCATCACTATTCATAATCGGAGAAGAGGGTCGCTATTCATAGTCAAAGAAGAGGGTCGCTATTCATAATCGGAGAAGAGGGTCGCTATTCATAATCGGAGAGGAGGGTCGCTATTCATAATCGGGGAGGAGGGTCGCTACTCATAATCAAAGAAAAGGGTCGCTATTCATTATCGGAAAGAGGGTCGCTATTCATAATCGTAGAAGAGGGTCGCTATTCATAATCGAAGAAGAGGGTCGCTATTCATAATTAGAGAAGAGGGTCGCTATTCATAATCGGGGAGGAGGGTCGCTTGTCATAATCGAAGAAGAGGGTCGCTATCATAATCGAAGCAAACAAAATGATAATATAGGATGGGAGACACCCCCACGGCTGTGTCGAAGCAATATGGGGAGGGGCGATGAAACAAATACAGCCCGCGGCTTAGCCAGGCGGGCAAAGGGGGGCCATGCCCTCCCCCCCCCCCCCTATTCAGCCCCTTCAAAAAGGCGAGAGCGAAAAAGCGGAGGAAGCGACAGAGAAAAGCCTAAAAAGGCGCTACGAAATTTGCTAAAGCCTCAAAAGTTTTCGTGCTTCGCGCGGGAAGGGGGGGAAGTAACTCCCCCTCCCTACACCCATCCCTGATACATAGAGTGCAGTATTGCATCCAATAACTGAAAAGCAGTCCGGGTGTGGAATTAACTTTCCACCTAAAAGAAGGTGCTACATGTACAAGCCGCTATCTTATTCTCAAATTTGCTATAAATCGTCAGAGGTTTCGCGCTTTGCGTGGGAAGGGGAAAACTTGAAAACCAGTCTGGGCGTCGAACTATGCCTATAACTTTCCGCCTAAAAAGAGTTGTTTGCTACGAGCCTTTATCTTTCTCTCAAATTTGCTACAAACGTCAGAGCTTTGCGCGAGAAGGGCAATCCCTCCCCCCTCCATGCACCACCCGTTACATACAGTACAATATTGTGCCAGATAATTGAAAAGCACTCTTGACGTCGAACAAACTTTCCGCCTAAAGTAGATGATACAAGACATTTTCTTTCTCTCAAATTTGCTATAAAATGTCAGAGCTTACGCGCTTTGCGCAGGAAGGGGGACAACCGCCCCCCTCCCTGCACCTTCCCCTATTACATACAGTGCAGTATTGCGTCCAAATAATTGACAAGCAGACTCGACGTTGAACTAACTTTCCGTCTACAGTAGGTGCTACAATAGGGTTATCTTTATCTCAAATTTGCTATAAAACGTCAAAGCTTTCGCGTTTCGCGCGGGAGGGGGAAAACTCGGTACAAGCACACAGTACTGACAATTTTCGCCAAAGTAATTCATAAATGGCATACATGTAGCCTGTGTGCGGGTGGGGGGGGGGGGTGTGCTGTAGTAGGTGTTGCCATCAGGTGCTGTTCTATCATAATAATAATCATAATAATAATTATAATTATTATTATTATATAATTATCATAATAATAATAATAATAATAATAATGTATTACATTTATATAGCGCATTATGTGAATACTTCAATACGTTTTACAATGTTATTTATTATTATCCCTGGTCATTGGATTTCAAGCCCGCACACAAATGTGCACCATCTCCACTCCTTAGGGAGCATTCCTCTCATTCTGCACCGTTCACATGCATGCATGTAGGGCAATGGCAAAAACAGTCGAAATGACTTTCGGCAATCCTCACAGGTACCCATTACCTCCTGGGTAAGAGTCGCAACGTAGATTAATGTCTTGCCAAAGGACGTTAGTGCCGCAGCTGGACTCGAATCGCAAACCATGTGATCCACAGTCCGGTGACGTATCCGCTAGACCACGACACCTACGAAAATCATGTCCATGATCCTCAGAAAGGGCGAGATAGCTCACCGGTCGAGCAGTGGCTTTGTAATTGAAGGACCCGGGTTTGAAACCAAGATGCACTCGTGTCCTTTGGTAAGGCAAGTCCCTCGGAGAGGACTTAAAGCCGTTGGTCCTATGGTTGTTTACATACAAGCAGTATGCTTTACAGTATACCATTGTCACTGATGGAATAATGGAATAATGTCAGGTTGATGCTGAAGTTTAAGAAAAGTTATGCATTAATTAAATTGTATACATCATGTACATGATAAATTCAAAGCTTGTTCTAAAACTCAAATCGTGCAGAATGTATCATATTAGATGATCTTTGAAGGTTTGCATGGTGGAGCTTATAACGTGGAGAAGGTTTACGGTTCACCATGTGTGTTGGTAGGAGGAAAGGGAAAAAAAAAAGAAAAAAGGAAATTAGAAATGGATAGACGAGAAAGGATGACAAGAGAGAAAAGAAGAAATATTCTTTCGTGACAATGGGTGAAGTCCTGAAAAGGACTGTAAACCAATAGGAAGGTTTACTGGTTCACCAGGTTGTGGATAGGTGAAGGGTGATGGATGATCTGTAAACCAGATGAGATGAGATGAGAAGACTTGGTTGATGATCGATGGATGAGTAGCGATGGATTGAGTACAGCACACTTCACTCCTGATGACGGACAGTCAACCTGTCCGAAACGTCGAGTAACCTCCTACTCAAGCCTCATCTACTCAAACCTTCGCTACTCAATCCATCGCTACTCATCCATCGATCATCAACCAAGTCTTCTCATCTCATCTCATCTGGTTTACAGATCATCCATCACCCTTCACCTATCCATAACCTGGTGAACCAGTAAACCTTCCTATTGGTTTACAGTCCTTTTCAGGACTTCACCCATTGTCACGAAAGAATATTTCTTCTTTTCTCTCTTGTCATCCTTTCTCGTCTATCCATTTCTAATTTCCTTTTTTTTTTTCCCTTTCCTCCTACCAACACACATGGTGAACCGTAAACCTTCTCCACGTTATGTATCATATTGTTTTACAATTTATATGTTTCTATGTCTAATTTTGATTAATTTTCTAGGAATAGTTTTTGCTGGAAATGGGAATAAATTGGATTGAATTGAATTTGGTTCAATCCATGATACACAGGTCCTTATTATAGGGAACGCTGGCGAGCAGGGTCCGCTTGAACAAAACAAAAAGGGGTCCAATTATTGTCTTATTTTCTCTTCGTTTTCCTCTCCCCCCATCTTTTTCTGTTTTCTCTTCTCTCCTCTTTCATTATTTTCTTTTTTTTCCCCATCTGATTTGCGGGGCACGTACCCTCCCCCATCTTTTTCTCTTTTCTCCTCTCTCTTTTCTCCTCTCTCTTTTCTCCTCTTTCATTATTTTCTTTTTTTTCCAAATCTGATTTGCGGGCACGTGCCCGATTCCCCCTTGTAGTTATGGTAGTAATAGTTACGCCCCTGTTTTTGTTTTGTTTTTCAATATTTTGCCCCAGTATAATTATGTTAAAGCATATAAAAATCACATTTTTCAAATGTTGTATATACATTTGAAAGAAATATCAACTTTCGGTAGCCTTCCTAAATTCCTTGATTATTTCTCACTTGTTCCGTCAGTGTTGTGCCCCTATTTGAGAAAGAAGTGAGAAAAGGGACTTTTATCAGTGTTCAATATTTGGATCTTGGCCTAGATCGCAGTGGTTATTTGCGAATTTTCCTTAGCACATTGAATATGAAATGACGTTTTGCAGCTTAAAAATGCCCCCCCCCCCAAAAAAAAATCGCTTTGCTCCCTAGCTTGTACAATTCCGTAGATAACTTGGAGGGGGATATAGGCGCACGAAGGGCTGCAGCCCCTTGAGGATTTTGAGAAGGGCAATACTGGCTCGACTATCACCTCATTACGGGCAGCGAGGTACTCCAATATCCTTATATTTAGATAGTTTCATACTGGAATACATGTAATTTTTGTACATTTTCACTACAAAATGTCGAAATTTTTCCTCTCTCGTTTCGCTCGCTCATACATAGAAAAGGGAATCTTGAAATTCGGGTAAAAAATTTCAGCCCCTCCCAAAATTATGCATTTACCATTTACGTTTTGCCCCCCCCCCCCCACCTTTTTATTGGGGCAATTGCCCCCCCCCCCCACTTCCGGCGCCTATGAACGCATCCTAGATCTCAGTTAGCTTTAAATGACGTCACAGTTTATGGCAGGGTTCTTCGCAAAAACCGCACCCTTCTGGAAAAAACTAGAAGTGAAATATGAAACAAAATCATACAAAATGATAAAGGAAGAAATAAAAGAAAAATACTGAAAACATAAAAGAAGGAAAGAGAAAAAGATGCTAGAAAAAGAAAGACAGACTAGAGCAGATGATAAAAGGAAGAAACAAAGAATAAGAGATAGAGGAAAGATCAAAAGGGAAGATGAAAGGAGATTAATGAAGAATGACGGGGTAGGGTAGAACAAAAGATGAAAGAGATGAAAGAAGGAAAAATAAAGGAAAACATAAGGAGAGAAAAAAAGACAAAATGATGGAAGGATAAAACAAAGAATAACATTTATAAAGGAAAGACAGCAAGAGAAGATAAAGAAAGGGAACAAAGAACAATATATGGAAAGACAGAAAGAGAAGATCCAAGAAAGATCAAAATACAGAAAGAGAAGAACAGAGAAAGATCAAAACAAAAAAGAGCATGAGAGAAGACAACAAGAGAAGATGAAGAAAGATCAACACAAAGAATAACATAAGAAAGGACAGAAAGAGAAGATGAAAGAAAGCCCCAAAACAAAGAATAGCATACGCAAAGAAGGAAAAGAAGAAGAAAATAAAGAGAGAAGAATGGAAGCTTAGAAATAAAGAAGAAGGGGAAAATTAAAGGAAAGATAAATATAAAATGATCATACTAAAACAAAGAATAACATAAGAAAAGTTTGGGAAAACAACTGCAGAAAGGTAAAGCAGTATTTAGTACAGAAGAAAAAATAAAAGGATGAAAATATGAACCAACATAAAGGAAGAGATGTCCTGGGGGTAGTTGTCCGGATACGATACTATACAAGTATACCCTGCACTTTTTTTCAAGTAGGGAGTTCATAAACGACGGTTCTAGTAGTAGAATTTGTATTTTAAATGCTATGGAAGCATGGGTATCAATATCCAGGAGGGGGAGGATGTGTGATATATTCCCCAGATAATTCAGGAGGGGGGCGGGTGGCCTGTAGGATTGGCATGTATCATCACCCCCCCCCCCCCCCCCACCCGCCGCTATAATTCACCTTCAATAAATGACATGATCAAATAATATGATCAGGAGGAGGAGGAGGAGGACCATGATGATTATTATTTTGTCATGATTTTTGTTAAGATTATGATTAGGACCGAATAAAGATTTCAAAGAAAATGATGAAATTAGCAAGTTAGTAATTACCATGAAACCTCATGCACTCAAATTCTCTGAAAGGTGATTTTAACTCAGGGAAATTTGAAAGTCCCAACCGTGGGAGGCCTATACTTCATTCCCACGTCCATGGCCATAAACAGGGGCACACTGAAGAATGGTAGATGCCAATAAATTGTACGCTACTAAAATCATGTATTATGAAAATATTGCTACGAGGGCTTGATATCCCACTCCAAGATCAAAACAAAAACAAATTTTCTCGCGGCAATTTCTAAGCCCGTATCTGGACAACTACCCCCTACAACTAACCTGCAGAACAACTATCCCCTCCGACAATCCCACTTGAGAATTGGAACTTGAGATAAAGGCTAAGGATTAGGGTCTCCTCAGGAGATCTGGATCTGTGTGTGTGCGGGTGTGTGGAGGGGGAGGGGGTCCTCTCCTCTCCTCCCACGTAGATGTTTGGATTAGACATCGTTTTTTAATTATTAAGGCATTGGCATAAGGCATTGGCAAAGCGCCTTTCAAAGTGTGGGGAGCATTGATAAATAAAGTTCACTTTAAGAAAAAAATAGGGATATATTTGACAAAAGCCGGAAATGCATTCTAAGGCTTTTTGAATATCGACCTTTATGAATAGCGACCCTTATGATTAACGACTCTGATTTAGTATTATGAATAGCGACCCTCTTTCCGTATTATGAATAGCAATCCTTATCTCTTATTATGAATGGCGGTCCTTATGAATAATTACCCTTATGATTAGCGACTCATGTCTTATTATGAATAGCGGTCCTTATATTTTTTTTAATGAATAGCGGTCCTTATGACTAGCGAGCGGACCCCGCTAATAAATACTTGTACAGTCATATCTCTCCAATGAAGTATGTGCATGACAAACACATAGATCTATGAGAGTGAGATGCTCATAGTTTATTAAAAAGAAATGTGAGTCACAGTCATGTTTTATTCAGCACACCTTGTAACATTACCTCATCAAAGGGAAATGAATTATTAGCCTTGATTGATTCATGATCATCATACATGAAACTGATATTGCGATACAAGACAGCATTGACCCGCAAATCTTTAAAGAGGAGGTTGAGTTCTGGGAAAGGTGAAAAATAATGTGAGCTTTCTCATTCCTTTTTATGATACTGTGAGGTTTGGGGATCATCAAAATGATAGCAAATTGACCCAGTCTTGATAAAAAGCACATGTACTGCACACAGACGTGGGTATATGGGACTGCACACACATGTGGCATGAATGTTCCGCCCACACACTTCCGCTATTTCTTGTCATACATGTATTTTGATATGAGGGCATTTGAGGAGCAATCCTTTTCGAGGGACATTATTATGATGTTCTTCCGAACTGACGTAAAAGAATGATAAAGTTCACAAATCATTTTCCACCTTTCCCAGAACTCAACCCTCTCTTTAATTAAATAATAACAAAAGATCATAGATATCCAGTCATGTCCTGAATGAACAAAACTAGAAATTGCAGAATGTATCAAGTATCAATGTACTGATCATGGTTGGCGTCATGCAATATCTCAGGGGCCATGGCTTCACGATGTCATAACATTTGATAAAATAGGCACATCGATCAAAGACAACTTTCGTAACTACTCTAGGGGCAGAATGTTTCCTAAGAAGATTATTCATATTGTCACATTAGGGACACATACAAGTAAGTTTAAAAATTCATATCAAGATTAAATATTCTTCACTTGAAGCTGACTGTATAATCTAAGTCAATGATAGACACAATTAACTTGTTCTTTAACGTAATTATTCTATTTCCTGCATTAAAGGGCCCCTGCCATCCAAATGCAAGTGGATACCTGTTGGTGTGCAGTTCTACATACATCTCATATTTTGATATTTAAACTTCTAAATATGTTTTTTTGAATATTTTTTAAAATAATTTTCTACAACCTGCTAAGCCCCACCCACTTAAAAAAATCCTCCAGACCATTGGCTTATTACGAAAGGGTGGGTAGCATCGCATCGCATCACGTTGACACGAACGCCACCATTTATTTGTCCAAAGACCCCAAAGACCTCCTCCTCCTCCTCTTCCTCTTCTTCTTCTTCCAGTTCCTCTTCCTCTTCCTCATTTCCTTCCCCTTCTTCTTCTTCCATCATATAATGCAATTCATCTTGAAATATTGTTCACTTGAAACACCCTTTGAATTCCATTTTAGTAAAATTCATAGTTTCCAAAATTGTTTGGGAAATTTCAGCTGTTGTATAATATCTCATATGATGAAAAGATTCAGTTTGTGGCAATTCCATACTTTACAAAAATTATGGAATCAAAATCTCTCAAAACCAGCCCTCTACTACCATCACTGTATGTACATTTATCTGCAAAGAGCAAAACAGTCTAGTTTTGAAAGTCCATCAGACTGCCATGGAATATGATTAGACTAATGATTCTTCATTGATGTTCAGAAAGTGTATTGTGACTGTCACAGCAGTAGACAGAAGTATTTATCTCCCAATACCACTGGGGCAGAGGCACAGCCAATCACCCTACATTTTAATTCAAGATAGTAAGGCCTTGAAAGGATCTGTGGTTAAGCCCTTTGTACATATTTCCATATAAATGAAGCACTGAATATGGGGAGAGGTGTTTCAAGAGGTTACCTAAATGCAATTGGAAAGAAATCAATCATGTACCTACTTAGATCTAAATTCAACCACTTATCCATGTCATAAAATGAAGCAATGCTGGCTCACTCCACAGGTGCTTACAAAACCTGCTCATGCTTTACAAGGTTTCATTTCTTTCTCTGTGTGTGTGTGTGGGGGGGGGGATCAACATCATCTTTCTAAATGTAATTCATCGTCTGCATGAAATCACTGTTTCATTTATGATTTACAAAGTTACTGTATTAATCACCACGTTTTGCAAATATTTCAGAGAGGTAAAAAAAAAGTTACTGAAGTTATATTTGAAAATAGACCTTCCTATAGCCTTTGCCGCACCATACATGTACATGTAAGAGACATCGGCACAGAAACAGTTAATTTCGGACATAATATGCAAGCACAGCAAAATGCATGCCTAGAGCTAACCTGGCTGTGTTTATACAAGCTTTTATAACAAGACTTGATCAGATTTGATATCAATCAAGTTCAGCTGTCCCTTCTATGTGAGATCTAATGTTGCATTCTTTGTACACCTAGTTATCTCACATGTATCTAGCTATAAAAGTGACATGATGTTGAGATGATTTCACTGTCCATAGAAGTGTATGATACCTTGCCATGAAAAGAAATGCAGCTTGAGGTGTCGCAACGTATGGACAGCGTGACATGATCAAAATTAAACTTGATCAGAATCACGTTGTGGAGCCCCGTACAAACACAGCCTAAGCCCTCGTCCATACATGACACAGTGAATGGCATAAAAATAAATGCGTGATGAAACAGAATGCATTTTAGATGTAAATAAATTGCAAGTAGGGGTGCAATAAAAGGAGTTTCCAAATAAAGGCCCCCAAGTGTATTCAATGATCTGCGAGCTACCAGGTACAGAAAGGCAAAGCGCACAACTCTTGCATCAGTATTTTTTTTGTGGGTTTTTTGGGGGGTCATGTATGAACGAGGCTTAAGCAGTGTCTCTTTGTCTGGCCTTCAGGGGAGCGTTTGATCAAGCGTTTTGTCAGTGCTTTTTACTGACAAATTTGCTCTCAGCCAATCAGATGCAAGGATTTTAGTAGCTTATAACAGTTGTCGGTAAAAATCACTGACAAAAAGCTTGATGAAACGCTCCCCAGAACTTACCCTTGTGGACATGTGGTGGACGACAGCAATACAGATACAGGCGTTCATCCTGCCATCGCCGAAGGGTAGAGCCAGCGAGTCGCAAACAAGCCCCTCCAGACCACGCGCCCTGCAGATGTCGATTAGCTGATTACTGCGATCACAGCCAATCTAAGACGGTGGAAAGACAGTGTGGGTGGATTAAGAGGTGGAGTGGCAATTGTAACAGGAAGAAAAGCAGTTCACATGTGTCATCTAAAGTAACATTACACTTCTCTTTATCCCTTACCTTGCACCCAAATGAGAAAAAAATATAATGGGAGCAGTGAGTGTGTTAAATCTTGACAGCTCTGAAAGAGCTGTGGTGAAAATAACAATAAAATACATAAACATCACTGCAATGATATCTCACTTTTATAGTTTTATTAGCAGATTTTCTGAGCGAAAACTCAATACCAACTGCTTGGAACAAAGACTGTGAACTGTTAATGATGATTGGTACCCACCCCCATCACAAAAAAAAAGAAGAAATAATAGGAGAAAAGAAGAGAGAGAGAGATAAATAAAGAGAGAAAGGGAAAACATCACATGAAAAGAAATTCCCTTTATTAAATTAGATGTCTTTTTACCCTTCGCATAAATCTATGATTTAAAACAGAATACAAGATCAAACAACCTATTGAACCAAAGCAATAGGCCCTTTGTGTAGATTTAACATTTTAAGATGATATGCACTTGAATAGAATTACAAAACTAAATATCTGCCATAATTTAAAATGTCAAGTGAGAAATCAACAGGCATCCATAGCCCTTTAATTTGACTCTGAAATGATTATGAAAATTTGAAACAAGTGCTATATCAAAATGTTACAACTTTTGGGGGACATCCTACAATGAAGATCAAGAGATTAGAGGCAGAAGGCAGGGTGACAGACTCCAGTCAGGACATTTATGAATTATAATCCATTTTTTTATGATTCCACTCCCCCTGAGCAAACTCAATCAAATTCATTCACGAAAAAGAAAAATACATCATGCATTCAACATATTATGAGGGTTCAGCAAGGGATAGCAAAATGAAATAAAAACCTAAGTTTGTAACGTTGAAGTTCTACGATTGTAACTTCTTGAAAAAAGCTAATCTCTTGAAATCATAATTTAAAATGGATGTACTAAAAACTAAAGATTTGGATCATGAACTAAACAAGATTGCAGACTGCAAATGGAAAGCTTAAAACAATGCAGTGATTTTTCAATTCCTTTATAACCTACAGTTTATGACAAATATTTCTTGTATTTAAAAGTACTTCATGAAGCAGAATATTTTCATTTTTGCTACATGATGTTTTCATCTGACTGATTATATAGAAAAACATAATAAAGGAAGCCTAAAGTGGACAAAACAATAAATTTACAAAGAAATTAAACAATGGTTATCATTTCTTTCTTCCTTTTTAAAAACAAAATCTGACTTGAGATTTTTGGATATCAGGAGATCTTAATAGGTCAGGGCTTGAAGTGAATTGTATCCTAGATCTAATTCCCCGGGAAATGCTTTTCCAATTTTGTAATGTATGCTAAACATGTCTGAAAGCGTTGAAAAGGAAGATTGATCGCCGACTGGAACATGTGTGAAAACATGACCCGATTTCTACAGTGCATTATATATATCTTATAGGCAAATTTCAATAATATGGAGAAGGGAAAGTATCATGAGTAATGTAATAGCATACATCATTTAGTTAGTTAATTTAATTAGTTTAGTAATTTGATATTCATTTTGAACAAATAAGAAGAAATAGAATAAAAAATCAGTGACAAGGAATTTATACAAAAGATGAATATGTTCAAGTTTCAAGGTGTGCATGACCCCCCTCCCCCAATTCAATATATTCTTACTGAGTAAAGAGAGTTATTAAGACAATAAAACAAGAAAGGGAGGGAAATAATAAACAGAATATAAGTTACGGCACACATTCCCATGTGAGTAAGTGTCATTAAAATTGCAACAACAGTTTCATCAATTCAAATATTAACCTAAATTCCATCTATTGGTACAGACACTTCTAAGAAGCACACTTACACGCGAATAAGCTGAGTATAATCCCTCATTCAGACGGGAGAAAACAATGTTTCATAGGATCCCTAGCTAGAAAGGCCACAAGACCCTTCAAAGGCAAATTTTGTAATTGAAAAAGTCTACAAAATGAACCTGCAAATGAAGACCACTTTTCACTTGCTTGATGCCTATTTCAAAGGTGAATGCCATATAGTGAAAAGGTTGGGCATCGATTAATTTTGCAGAAGAACTCTTTAAAGAATCATGACCAACACTAAGCTAATCAACATACACATCATAAAGCTGTAATATACATAGACCGAATGTCCGGGCTGGTGACCCATGAGTGATCACTAAATGTTTAATCAAAATTGAAAGGTTTTCGGAATGTAAGAAGCAAAACACAAGGTGCACATTTTTGTGTTCCCCCATTAAAGGAGAATTAACACTAGAATATAATGTATTGATGTTAAAAGGTGTAATATATTCTTAATCATTGGCCTGTATCACTTTAGAATTAAAATATCAGAAAAGGTTTTAAATGAAGACATTCTAGCACACGGTATCATCTTTACATGGGGGTTGCCATTTTCTTGGTGATATGGAGTTGTACATGAACCACTGGAAACCATACCGGTCAGGAAGATATTTTTAATCCTAGAGCTAAATTGCTTCCCTTCATTACAAAAAATCCCTACATATGATGGAAAATACATAAATTTTAAATTTATAGATTTCTTTTTAAAGATCACATTGCAAGAAAATCACAAATATGGCAATTAATGTATCACTAGAAACTGGGAAGCTTACAGATGGCAATCGTATAAGTTTTATGTCAACTGCGTATCTGATGATTATAAAAACAACATAAATAAAAGCTCTTCTAAGCATCTGGAATATCCGAGGATTCGCCAGAAATATAGCGATGTTTTGATGTCGTCACACAAGGGATCGATCCTGCTTAAGCAGACGACGTCCTATAATGAATGAACGTAATTGCAATGCAATTATTTATCAAATTATAAAGAGTTTGGTATATTTAACATGACCTTATTTCACACCATTCTAAAAGGGAAAGTGAACTGATTCTGATAACTAAAACCGTTTGATAGTAAATACACAGGAGAAGGGTCAATGATCAATGAAATAAACCCCACTTTCAAATTGAAAAGCCCTCCGAATAATATCACAGATTGTATTCGTTCCCTCTTGAAAGGGTCCAAGCAGCTGAAAATACAATGGCGTCTTATTTTGTTTACAAGTGACTGATTCTTTTATTTTTTTAACGCTGCATTTTTCATCAAAATAATACCATACACGAAGTTAAGAGTGAGGCAACAGACTAACATTAAGACTGACGCTAGTCAAGTAAGAGAAATAAGTGAAGAGGAGATGACAAAACAGGCACTGAAAAATGTGTAAGATGTTATGGGACATCGTCTGCTTAGACAGGACTGGTCCTTCGTGTGTCGTCACACATCTCAGCAGCGTTCAAGGAGCTCTTCAGCTGCTATATCGGGGGCTGTATTTTACCGTTTTATAATTGATAATAATCATTAATTCAAATGTTTCCAAGCGTTGAATTTGGATAACCTTGTATAATTTATGCCATCTATGCAATAATAAGTATTAAGCCAATATTTATTTTGATGGAATTTTCTTGCAATGTGATCTTTAAATTGGCATTGCTAAATAGAAATCGATTAATGAAGTAAATTATCTCAAAGCAGGTGAATGCATAGTTTGTCACTATTGACGCTCAGGAAAGTTATCATCCATAAATTTGAATTAATTTGCTCCGTTGCATACGTCATAGTATCAATAAAATAGATTTATATTTAGTAAAATAGTAATTTTCAAAGAAATATAAAACACATTTTCGTTTTTAGACACATCACAAAAAATATGTCTTGCACATCTTCCCACCAAGACCAACGTGTGTACCAAATTTCTTGACTTTTGGTCAAAAACTGAGGAAGTAGTTCGATCCGCAAGATTTTTCCCTGATTTACTGCCATAAATATGCCGTTTCCATGGCAACGCAGCTTCCGACACATCCAACGACACATCCGAAAAATATGTCTTGCACATCTTCCCACCAAGACCAATGTGCGTACCAAATTTCATGACTTTCGGTCAAAAACTGAGGAAGTAGTTCGATCCGCAAGGTGTTTCCTTGATTTTCTGCCATAAATATGCCGTTACCATGGCAACGCAGATTCCGACTCATCCGAAAAATATGTCTTGCACATCTTCCTACCAAGACCAATGTGTGAACCAAATTTCATAAGCTTTGGTCAAAAACTGAGAAAGTAGTTCGATCTGCAAGATTTGCAACGGACCGACCGCCCAACCGTTGACTGATTCCTATATACCCCCTTCAAACTTTGTTTGGCGGGGGTATAAATATATGTATATGTATATCTGTTAAAAATTTTAAATCTCAAATGGAATTTTGTATCAGGAAGAAAGACAATTTTGCATTCGGATTAAAAATATCTTTATGTACACATGAAGAAAATGGCAACCCCAGGTATTGCTAGCAGATGATAAATTTTGCTGAGAAAATCTTGATTTATACCCATCTCGTATATTTTACTGCAAAACTACGTAGGATAATAAGGATAGATTACATCTTTGAATATAAGCACATTTTACATTTTTGAGGTTAATTCCCCTTTAATGAGTTCCATATTACAATCTTTCCACAACAAATTTTTATACTGTGTGAATGGCTGAATGCCCCTTTCACTCTTTGACTATCAAATGTAATTGTTTAAAGACGTTTCTTAAAACAATATTTTCCCTTGTGTGAACTGGGCCTAAGTGTGACAGTGACCTTGCGAACGGATGCCAGCATGGCATGGTCTAAGCAGATTAACTCTCATTGGTCAGGCAGAAAGAAATGACATCATGCCCGCTGAGACTTCACTCGCAATGGAAGAAGAGGGCGCCAAGGGACAGCTGCTGCTGGAAGTGAACGGGGCACAAAAAGGATGGATGATATCATAAGAGATAGGCGGAAGTGTTGACTTTCTTGGAAGGAGGGGCAGAGAAGATGATGCACGGGAAGAGTGAGGTAAAGCCCAGTCCCACATAATTATAAAATTCCCATATTATAAAATAGCCACAGTGAAAGGTACAATTTAACACTTTGGAGGTTATGACATAATATCCCTCAAGAGTGGACTACAATACCTAGATAACCAATAAAAACAAGCTATACAGTGCGCATAAATACCCAACTTTGTTAGCTCCTAATTAAAAATTAATAACTTCTGTGAGTTTGAAATTCATTTTATAGTAAGGAGCAATTATGATTCTGTCTCATGGTACATTATTCAGAACTTTGCTGTCACAGATGAATGAGCAGCAGGCCTTTCAAAAAGTATCATCAAAATTCTCTTGTACCAAGTTTTGGCTGAAGTAACGACTGTGAGTCAAAACAGTCCATGGTGCACTTGTTGTTTCAGTTTGAAAAACAATTGCTGGGTTTTTTCAATCGATTTTGTGCATTTGAATAGAAAAACTATTAATGGCAACCCAAACTCAAGAAAAGGCAGATTACAAACAAATTTATGATCTTTGCAATCTTGGCTTAATCTGCATCCCTTGTTCAAGGTAAGCTTCATTTTTTTTTATTGAGTCTTTAAAAATGGACTAAGTTTACTTGGGAAGCTTTTTACATGAAAGTCCCATATCAATCAGGTTGGTAATTATTAACACTCGTATCCTTCCTTGCATTTTCTCAGTCTTTAAAACTTTGAGGTTGTGTGCTACTTTGGAAAACAAACTTTTGCACCTTATGCAGGTGAAACGGTGCAGAGGAGAAATGAGTTGACAGTATTTAGGCAAGAATTTAGAAGGCTATTCTGTGGATTGAATGAATAAGTGAAAGCTTAGATACACTGGATCACTTTTAAACAATAAAACATTGAAGCATGAAGGAGAATTCAACTTTTAAAAGGCTCTTAGACTAAAGCAACACATAATTGGCCTGACCCACATTCCTTGCATCGGTCCAAACTTGGTACAAGTGTTTTGACAATACTTTTTGAAAAGCCTGCAGCTCAGTCATCCTAGACAGCATGGTTATGAATATTAAGCAACACATATATGGCTTGACCCACATTCCTTGCATCGGTCCAAACTTGGTACAAGTGTTTTGACAATACTTTTTGAAAAGCCTGCAGCTCAGTCATCCTAGACAGCATGGTTATGAATAAGGTACCAATAGACAGAATATTAGTTGCTCTTTAATCTGAAATGAATTTCAAGCTCACAGATGTTATGAATATTTAATTTGGAGCTAACAAAGTTGGGTACCGTAAAATGGGGTGAATAGGAATAACCGGGATGAATAGAAATTGGAAGGGTGTTTTGACATAGTTTATTATCTCCAAATGTGATGCCAACCCTTCTTATTTCTTTAATTCATTATAAACAAAATAATGAAAAGGGTCTGTTTTAATACGAGGAATATATATTTTTTCAGTAACCTTTTCAAATATTTGTTCCTATTCACCCTGTTTTACGGTATACTTTTTACACTCACTGTACTTGAATACCACAAATTACATTTGAGGAAATTTGTTATTTTCCCAAAGTATTCACTAACTTCATTCAGAAAACAAAAGACACAAATTTCTACATATTGTATGAAGGGAAATTCTAATGAGAATTTAGAAATGTATGGAATGGGAAAGGGGGGTGATTTAATAAACTTGGAGAAGTTAAGTTAGAAGTCAAGTGTCCCTTACAGTGCAATCTCAATTTTACAGAAAATTGATTTCAAGGAAAGCAGAAGAATAAAAAAAACTGATCAGTGAAATCAGAGAAAAATACAACAAAGAAAATGAAGATTGTTAATTTTCAAGTTTGCGACTGGTCGCACGCAAAATGGTAACACTATGGTTCCCCTTGCAAGCAGCTTTCTATTTCTTTGTTCATGAATGTTTTCAAGATATCCATTTTCTTGGTGGTTGACGAATGAACAGATCTGTTACACAATGAGGGACATGTGGATATACATACATGCATCCAATAATATATTTAGGGAACAGGCACAAAAATATGTATTGCCAGGAGAAAACAGAAATTTATGAAACTCTTAGTACAACTACAAAACAAACGAAAAGCTGCTCACAAGGGAAATTACAGACCGAGATGCCAATTTGTGCGTGATCGATCACAACTTGAAAAAATTACAAATTTCTTATTCTTTATCAGAATTTCTCAAACTTTCACTGATCTTTGTAACTTTGTAGTTTTATTAAATCAACTTGATGCACAGGTGGACTTCCCCTCCAAAGGTGATAGCAGATTGAGGAAAAGAGAGAAAAGAAGGAGATTCTTGCTGAATATACGATACAGATGTCTTGTAAACAAACATTCAAAAGAGGAATGCATCAAAGAAAGAGAAAGTAACAACAACTTTGTGGGAAAGGGAGATTTGCAGATTTCTAAGAATCTGAACAGGATTTAATAAAACAAGATGATCAGCCATCAGAATACACAGGGCTCTGGGCAATTTCGCCATAAAGAACTAATGAAATAGCCTACGTAAGCCTCTCTAAAAATAAACAAAAACTTTTCTTTCCACGGTGAGAATATTGAAAAATCTCGAGAAGAGAAAACAAGACGTTGAGGACTGAGGACTGATGACGATGAGTGGAAACTACGAGACTCAGTGCATAATAAAGTTTTTTTTTTGTAATAATCAGATTAATAAGTTCAAGGTTTGGAATTACATCATGCAATAATACGAGTACAAATTCTTTAAATACATTATATGCTGAGAAAACAAAACAAAAAATTAAATCTACGTCTCCTTCAATAAAAGTCAACAGATTGCTATTTCCGTTAATAATTCTGACTTAGAAAACCCATTTTCTCCACACAAGAATTGATTTCCATCTGCAGAGCAAATTATAGATTATAGATTATAGAATTACCACCTTGAGTAAGATAAAAGCAAATTTTAAGCCGATAAAAGCACAAGTCTGTCTTTATTCTGTTAAAGGGAAACACTAGACCAAACCTTTTCTTACATTACTCTTAAAAGAAAGACAGTTAACAACAGTGAAAGTGCATACCAATACATGCACTAGATAATCTGGGCAACAGAAACTAGCGTCTCTCATTTGCAGCTTGCGAAAAAAAACTGTTTCAATTGTGCACTAAATTAGTTCTGAAACTGCTTTGAAAATGTATATATCTTTTAAAGCATTTCATTCAAATGGGGACAAAATAGAAATATACTTATTTAATAGTTTGTATTTAATTTTACAGTTTACAATGCTAATAATCTTTAATTTAAAATTCGATTCGAAAATTCTTGTAAATAGTCAATGAATATCTCTGAATGATTAATTAACTAATGAGGATACCGATTAATGTGTATTATACGTGTTTATGCTTGTGTATTTATATATATTGATTATTGTTGATGTTATTTGTTTTATTGTTACCAAACAGGGCCTCATGGAAGACCACCAAATTGGTGATATGAGCCACCCTGTATAAATATCAGAAATAAATAAATAAATAAATAAATAAAATTTGTACAACACTTCAAAAAGTGTTACTTTTCTCATTTTTTAGTACAGTGGAATAGACATTTTCTTTACGTAATAGGACAGGTATGTACCAAAGTCACAACGTCTATGTAATCAGAATGCGAGATTTCTCGCATGATTTCATGATCGGAGACCGACCTTTAAAATTTTTATAACTTTCTTATTTTTTGTCTGTTTTTCCAAAACTTTCACTCATATTTTTATGCATCTACTCAAGCAAACTCTCTGTGAAGGACAAATTCCTCTTTAAATAGTACATGTATGTTCAAGCAGGGTTTGTTCCAAATTCACATGAGAATGTCTCTGTTTCCTGAAGAATTCCTGAAGAATTTGTAATGACAGCCTTGGTGCACACCGCTCAGTCAACTCTTTCACAATGTCTGCAAAGTGTTGGTTCAGCATTTCATGTAAAAGCACTTCAAGATGGTATTTCGGGAGTTCCTAGATGTAAAGTACATGTACCGGTATATGCACTGCATTACAGTTCATTCACCCCAAACTCTGTGGATTTTGCTTTTAATGATCACTTAAAGTTGCATACAGGAAAAACTTACAGGACACCAAGCTGGGAAAACATAGATTACTCGAGATCTGGGAGTGTCCAGTTTGTTTCAGGAGAAGAATTTACTTCGAGATGGCAGATTTTTAGAACTTGTTGTTGGCAGAGGACCGATCACGGATTTTCCAACAGAGGGTGGGGAGAGGGGGAAGCTAATAAAACCGTTCTGACAAACAAACATTTAACAAGTATGGGGGTTCTCATAATTGTTAAAGGTGCCTTTTAAGTCAAAAATTCTGACATGCAAAAAAAAAAAATGTTTTTAAGGGGGGGTGGGGGCTGGTTGTGCCCACCTCCCCCCACCTTAAATCCATTCCTGTTTGATGGTTTGTGCACTATGTATGACCTGCTAGATGGAGGCCCAAAACGACAGCACCGAAGACATATCACATCCACTATACTAGGAAAAATCAGTCGACGACGTGATTCCCCCCAAAGTAGCTCCCAAAAGACCAGCTTTAATCAATCATACTAACAGAGTTGAAATTCTTCAATAAAGAAGTGAGAATTTAGGGAACAGATATGTCTGCAATTACAATGAAGAACTCTAAAGATTGGGAAACGGGATCTCCAACAATGAACATGCACAAGTGATATATCCTGATTAAAATTGTAATTACTTGGTGAATTAAATATGAGAGCCTACAGTACCCAGTAGCAATGTTATCAAGCTACTATTATAACAGTCCCACTGCTGACTCACGCAATGGGTAGAACATCTCTGTAATATAAATCCCTTTCACTCCTGAACAATTCTGTTAAACTTCATTTCTCTGTTACTCTAACTATGCTGAAGGCACCTGAAAATTACTTGTACGAATACACTGGTATCAAATTTAACTGCTACAATACATAAATAAACAAGACAAATTAAAAACAAGCAAGTAATATAGGCCTACCGGGTAATCTTTCCTTGAACAGGGGAAACAGCGGATAATGTCGTTAAAATTCCCTTGTGGAATTAGGGATAATATCCCTATATATTACTTTAATATCATCCTGGCTGGAAGTGTAATATCGCATCACCGACCATGCACAATAAAAATTCCCTTTGGGGGCCTAATACTCATACAAGAAGTACAAAAACATAGTGCACTTTCTCCTACATGTATGTCCATGTATCACCAATTCACCAATCACCATGCACACTAACTCTATAATTATCTAAAGCGGGGTTCTTCAAAGGAAGTAAATTAATTTGAGAGACATTTAAAGTAGCATGTCCTCCATACATAAGTAATTATCACATTGGCGGATCCAGGGGGGGGCACAGCCGGCCCGTGCCCCCCCCCCCTTTTGGAAGAGAAGTATGAATTTTTACCATAGACGATCCGCCATTTTCGCGATTGTGCCCCCCCTTTTAGAGTGAAGACCTTTTTTTTTTTTTTTTTTTGCTTGTCAGGGAATTATGGAGGGAAACTGGACCCCATAACCCCTTAGTAAGCGATTTTTGAAGGTTTGGCGAAAATTTTTTTTTTCGTCCCTACCCCCCCCCCCCTAAACTCAACATTTAATGACTAAACGGGGTAACCTCACTAGTCATAAGGGCCGCTATTCATAAGGACCACTTATTCATAAGGACCGCTATCCATAACGTGTGACTATATGAACAGCGGTTTTCTATGAATAGCGGTCATTCTAAATAGCGAGCAAACCATAGACAAATTACCTCGCTATTCATAAGGACCATTATTCATAACTATTCATAAGGACCGTCTTAAATGAATAGCGGTCCTTATGAATAGCGAGCACACCCGGACTAAACTACATGTAGGTTTATCTAAAATCGTACATTGTACCAGAAAGGAAACCTAACATACATGTAAACATTGATGTTCATTTATTCCTGCAATAAAGGATACAGTTTTTACAGCTTATCCATTCCTAGTGAATTCTATCTATGTACTTAGGAGTAAGACTGCACCCCCCCCCCTCCCAACCCTTACATGAAATCTCTTATTGTCCCAGAATGGTGATATGAAAATTGAAAAGACAGATTTAAAGCTCTCTAGGAGCACATTTTCATACAAATTTATTTCCTTGACTAATTCTACTTAAAGGGAACGTTCTTTTCATCACTGGACATTATTAGTAGTACTATTGGTGACAAATTTCTCTGTTGATATCGATATAAAATTAGTCCGACATTAACATTTATCAACACAACTGTCTTGACAAAACTTGTGATTTTCTGGGCCTATTGAATGCATTGTTCAGCCCCATTATATCATATGTCATCAACAAACTCATCTTCAAAATCATGTAACTGTGACTAACTTGAAGTTTGCAATCCATGGTAAATACATTCATTAAAATAGCCCTATCTTATCTCATAGTATTATTCTTACTATCTTGTTGATCCCATCCTTGTCACCAGTAAAAGGGAAGTCAACCCTGGTATTAAGTTGATTTGAATAACAAAAGCAAAATGAGAGAAACAGATTAGTGAAAATTTGAGCAAAATCCGATAAGAAATAAGAAGATATGAATTTTTGAAGTTGTAATCAACAGGGATGCCACTTAGAATCGATAAAAAAGTAGGAAAAATCATCTAGAATGGGCCCTTGTGTACATGAAAAGTGGTTTTCTATGGCTAAAAATATGTTGAAAAGGTAGGAATTCCTACTTTTGTCTGAAAAGTGGCATCCCTGAATCAATCAAACACAAATTGGCAACTCTTTGAGGTATCTCACAAGCTCATATCCCATTTGCTCAGTACTGAAAAATCTCATAAATATTCATTTCATTAGTTCTTGATAAAGGAATATACTACATGTATTTGTTTCATTCAGGTTTTGTGAGAAAAAAATTATGAGCAATGATGACATAGAAGGTGCATAAATGATTGAATATTTTCTTTAGAGAAAATGGAAATTAATGATTTTGGGGGTACAGGGCAAACGGTAGAGGAGCTCCAAGATACATCACAGAGTTGCCAATTTGTGTTTGATTGATTAAAACTTTAAAACATTCATAACTTTCTTATATATTTTCATATTTTGCTCAAACCTTCCCTGATCTGTTTCTTTAATTTTTCTGCTTCTTTAAAAATCAACTTGTAATCAGGGTGGACTTTCCCTTTAAAGTGAAATGTGCTTCACAAAAGTAAACATATGCAAGTGACTGGAAATGCCAGACTCATTTTCCCCCATTTTCCCCCATGAGCATATTCGCCATACGCTTTCGTAAATGGGAGTATTCAGTTATAGATATCTTAATAATAACATTACATATTTGAAAACCTTTCTATGCCTGGCTATTTGTTTATCCTTCTGAACATCATTATACAAGACAGATATCAAAATTCAACAATTTATTAAATCAAGCCTCCACAAAGTTACTGAATCCCTTTAAGGCTCATTCACATATATGCCACAGTAAACCGCCTTTGAAAAAAATGCCGCGGGCCTTTGTGTATCAAATAAATGGCAAGTGGGATGCATGATGCCATAAAGGTCCCAAAAAAGGTCCTCCAACCATCCTACACATTCTCACTACAATGTGTTTTAGTAAGACGGAAATGTGAACACAGTACGCTTTATTAAAAACCTGTACATTTTTTTTATGCAGTTTACCTCTTCATATTTGAATGAGACTTTACTGTGATCCAAGCCCATCCTCGTCACCATACCAATATCAAAATACTCTATCAGGGAAATCACACCTTGCCATTAAACCTAGCTCAAGACCACTGGCGTAAATCTGTAAGAATTTCTTTCAACTGGGGGGGATGACCATTCAAGGAGAACAAAGCCATCCCCCCCACCCCCCCTGATGAACAGAAGGAATGTGCGGATTTACACCAATGCTCAAGACAGCATGACATTGCCCAGTATAAGCACAAGGATTTGATTAAAACATTAAAGCATCTTGTAATTTTTGGTGTTCTGCAAATTCTGTGGCATAGAGACTACACATAATATTGAATAGAATACAAACATCTCTAGACTTGTGGATGGAAAATATATCACAGCCTTCACAGGGCTAATTCAGACACAGACTGAAAAATGCATTTCTGAGCCCACTTATTGCATCAAGTCTGAATGAGGCTTTATCAGGTCACAACACCATTTTACATCAGCAACAATTAACGAATAGCAAATTATGAAAAGAACTCAAATTAGACCTGCTCATTATTCTTTAATCTCTAACCTTGAGAGTACAACATTTCACATCTATCTTAAACCACTTAAAAGATAATTATCACTAATTATACAAACTATATTTCAACAATTAGGAAATTGGAAAATGCAACCAAGCATGATCAATTTTGCAAAGCATCCCCTCATTAATATCAATAAAGGAAACTAATATAGATAGATATAGTATAGATAGATGTCAATGGGAAATTAATCCTTTATAGGAGTTGGCCCAAGTGGGAGCAGGAAAATGTTTTTAACATGTGACATAAAAAAACATAAATAACACACTTGAGATTTTGCAAACAGATGTTTGAGCTAAGCTTATAGTAAAATGTAGAATGTTTGCTCAAAACCAAACGTAAGTCACTAGGATTCTTTTTTCTTTTAGGTTTTTTGAATTTTTGAATTTTTGAATTTTATTTTATTACAGTTAATTTTTGTTTCCTTTTTTTTTTTGGGGGGGGGGCAATGTATTTTCTGAGGTTTGAACTTGTGTTTTCTCCATTAGAACCCAAGTGCAATCAACAGAATAAAGAAGAATTAATTAATAAACGAAGAAGCTTGACTGGGGAGGAATTTTTAATTTGTAAACAAATCTTTAGGCACTGGGAGTAAAATGCCTAAAGATTTGTTTACAAATTAAGAATTAATTACTTTCTTTTTTGATCCATTGTTGAAAAGGGCAAATACATTTCCCTGTTCTCTCCCTCTATCTGTCTCTTTATTTATTTCTCTCTATCCCCCCCCCCCCCCCCCTCTCTCTCTCTCTCTGTCTCCATGGAGAAGATTAACTTGTACTTACACTAGATATGCATCAAGACAATCAACTGATAATAAGTTATTCATATTAAACACTGAGGCCCGAATTCACAAAGGAGGTTTGGTTTAAACCATGGTTTAAACCCCCTCCTGAGTGTTTTAAGCGTACGTGCGCACGTAATCCGATCCAATCATATATTTTCTTTGAGCGCGCACGGGCAATGTGCGCTTATATACGCTTATTTTAGTACGCTTACGGAGGTTTAAACCTTACCCATGGTTTAAACCTCCTTTGTGAATACGGGCCTGAGTGAATGATCTTGGTGTTCACTTACCATGTGTAAGTTCTTGTTTACTCCTAGATATTTCCCATTACCACAACCTACACAAAACAAATATGGAAAACAAAAAGCATGAAAGTTTGGGTGGTTTTTGTTTTTTTTCCTTTTCTTGACAAAATCTATGCTCATCCTACCTGAATGATCTTAACCTGACAAGTTTGTTTCATTTAAAAGTAGACAATCAAAGAAAAACAATGATTAAAGTTTGGACAAAAAATCAAATAATTGAGAAAGTTATTAATGTTTTCCAAGTTGAGATAACAAATGAATGAGAATCGTAAACTGGTAATGAGAACAGCTCTCCCATTTTTTTGTATACTAAAATATTGTACACTGAAAGAGAAAAAAATGAACATCAATTTTGAATTGTATCTGCTAACTATCAAATACAATCAAAGAAGCATAATATATGTAAGTTTGTTTGCAATACAAGAATTTTAGTCGGTTTTTAAGAAATCAAATTATTTCCTCGTTATAATGGATTACAGGCCGAATGACTGGACACAAAACTGCACAGACAAAATTCACAATACTGGGCTTTACATTTGAAGTCAACCACAGCACACACTTGTGTTATATAAAAATACATATATCAATATTTTTACAGTGCTCAAGGACATGAGGCTTGTGAAAAACAGACAATCTACCACCTACCAACATCTAGCACCACTGAACCTGGGTCCAGTTCATTCAGGAAGTCTACTACTTTAGGCCAGGGCTTGTAACGTGTCCCACTGAAATGCTGAGCAATGTTGTTGTATACAACATGGACTTGCTCCACCTCCAGTTTGGCTGCTTCTTCCTCCGATTTAGGGTAGATCACCTGTCAATCAAAATATACAGCAAAGTTGGGTTTATTCAATTTACCATCTCACAACAATAACCATTTACAGGTAATAATGGTTTTATAAAAGGACAATTCCGAGATATTCTGTCCTATACGTTGCCGTCTACATTAAAGATTGTAGTAAACCTAGCAGATGGGCTTTAGGGGCATTCCTAATATATGTTAATTTCTCTGAATTACTCATGTAGAAAGCTGATATAATAACCACATCAGGGGTATACAGCTACGTCCTCTGTCTTGACTCTTACACTTATGAGGAATTCTCCCACTAATGTTGTTTTGCTGGTCACATGATGATAGTTATTCCGATGTAAGGTTCATTATCAGACGATAGTGTGCACAAACTTGACAAAATATCATACCTGTGGTGGTGGTGTTGTCGCTCCAACTTTTGACTTCTGACTGTCGCATTGTTCAGGGTACTCTGTACAGGAATCATTCAAGAACCATGATATTCATAACGAAAGAAAGGAACATGAACAAATAAGGAAACTTGCACATTGAAGATGAAGTTAATATCTGGTCATGAGATTGAATTGTGTCAATTGGGAAAGGTTGATCATACAGCACATGAAAATTGGTGTATGTTGAAAGGTTTTAGGAATCACCAAAATGATAAGAAGTTGGCTCAATCCTGCTGAAATCACTTGTACTGCACACAGAAATGTGGATATGGGACTACACACAAATGTTTGGCCCAAACATTTCAGAGGTTTCTTGTCATATTTTGAATGTGATGGCATTTGAAGAGCAATCCTGTTCAGGGGACATATCTACTATGGTAATCTTCCAATCCAAGATGATAAGAATGAAAAAGCTCACAAATTATTTTTTACCTTTCCCAGAACTCAACCTTCCCTTTATAGTGCGAGATTGCCTTTGTAAAGATAAATATATTACATCATGGTTCTATATGTTGCTAGGCCAACGCTATTCCAGTGGATAGTCTTACTGCTGTTATTGGTTCAAAATTTAAGGCCATAGATAGCATACATAGTTTTGGATAATTATTTATTTTCAAGAAACAAGACCATGGTCCTGTTTCATAAAACATGATATCAAACAATTTATAGCAACTGTTATAAGCTACTTAAGTTGTTGCATTTGATTGGCTGTCAGCAAATTTGTCGTAGAAATATGACACTTGTTATCAGATATATTAAAAACACTGCTGTCCAGTTATACATGCATTTGCAACTGTTAAAAGGAAACTTTTGTGACAGTTTGAAATGTCATTGCAGAGGAGCAAAGAAAATTTAGTTATTGTAATTAGGAAACTTAACCTTCAACTTCTCAGACTTCTGAAACCAGACCCGAAAAGGAAATAATTTTGTGGCCATGTCTACTTTAACTGGTTTACTTCTCCTGAATATGATATCAGGGGAGCATTTCATCAAGTGTTTTGTCAGTGATTTTTACTGACAAGTTTGCTCTCAGCCAATCAGATGCAAGGATTTCAGGAGCTTATAACAGTTGTCGGTAAAAATCACTGACAAAACACTTGATGAAATGCTCCCCTGATTCATGAGAAAATTTTCTTCATTATACTTGTGCACTGAATATTCAATGTATAGAGATTTTAATGTGTACTGGGAGCAGCACGTGCGGGGGCACATGCCTCCAGGCAACAGTACTGTATGCACCCTGACACACTTGTTGTTCCCAATCCTCTTACTTGTTCTTTTACATGCTCTTTCCACATTCTTATCATCTAATTGTTTCTTGCCACGTTGCAGTGTACCTGCGCTTATTTTTGTAAATGGTCGGATAACTTATAATAATAGTAATAATAATAATTTACTTTGATCAAATATTCAAAAGTACGTGTAAATGTGAACCTGGTACATGAATTCATTCTGATATTTAATCTACCCAGGGTAACTCATGAAACGGATTCAAGCTGAGCTGATTATAGAAAGTGTTGGAACATAGGGATGTCTAAGCATGGGGCTCTACCCTACATGTAAAGACTTTTATAAAGAATGACTTACTACAGTCACAGGGTCTTCCTCTTACAGCTCGGAAAGTAAAAGATGTGCGCTGCCCTCTCTGGTGGAGAGTTAGGTTGTCAGGTGACGTCGGATCAGGTACGATATCCGTCTTCTTTGGAGTGATTCTGAAATCATCAATATTACCTTTTTAATATATATGCATAATTGTACATGTATATTTAGGCACCTAAGCTTTTGTAACATTTTTTTTAGCTGATTCTAAGTAATCAGTATTGAATTGAAAATGTTTTCATGTATAATTCACTTTTCAAGCCAGCAAACCATAAAAAAAACATTGTGCTATGTGGACACAAGACCGGAAACTTTCTCATTATATCTTGTACATAAAGCATAATTGTCAAACATGCATATAGAATTCTATTGCCATTGCCTATGGGAACGAGGTGTCTCCTGCATTTGACCCCTTTAATGCCTTAGGCGGCAAATTCCTCCAACGAATATTAAAGCTTTAGTACAAGTTTGGAGTAAATAACTTTACTTGTTCATTTCTACAATAGAAACAGGTGCAAACAATAGGAAGGTAGTTCCCATGAAAGATCTTTAAAACCAATTTTACCAAAGAAATAATGAGTTACATCTCCAAAATCTTAATCATGAAAGGTTGTTTATGATAAGTGTTCATAAACGTATGTGTGACACAGAAGAGGTTAAGTCTATAGAAATGAAAGAATTAAGTAGTGAAAATAGATTAACTTGTGCCAGTCTCTTACCCATGTGTCCACTTGTATCTTGCTTCTCCTGTCATGATGACCAGACAACGCCTTGGAAGGATAACAGGGATCTGGTGTCCTTCAGGATGAGTAAACTCCATCACAACCTGCCAGGAGAATCATGAAAGGCATCATCAAAGCCAGCATAAGGGAGACGATGCCAGCAGTCTTTATGAACAGCTTTCTTTTATACATGATTCAATGGTTAATATTGTTCAAGAAGAGGAAAACATTAGTATTGTTGGTATTTTTCAGAATATGTATTTTGGTGCAATCCATGATAAAATAAACACCAAAAGTTGAATTGGCAACCTATTAAGCAATATCTAGACTATCCAGCTGGAAACCAAATAAATAACTGAGTGAGAGGCCTGCTCTGATGCATCTTCCTGTTGTTTTTGGGAGACATTCAAGAATAATTCAAACCAGCTGAGAAAATATTTCAAAGCAGGTTTCCTGGCAAGAAATTTTTTACCCCTGGGCCCTGTCTTATAAAGAGTTGCGATCGATTGCAAATAATTTGCAAATTGATATCAATCGCAAGTCTGTACTTAAGAGATAGGAGATTAGAAATTTGCGATTGACTGCAAGACCTGTCATTGATTTGGATCAATCAAAACTCCTTATAAGATAGGGCCTTTACGTCTTTCGGATGGTGACGTTAAAGGTCGGTCCCAGCCGTAAATAATCATATCTGATTGATACACGTCTGTAAAAAATCCAATTACACACACACACACACACACACGGCCCTGGTCAAAGTTAAAGGAAACATCCACCCTGGTATTTGGTTGATATGAATAAAAGCAGAAAAATGAGAGAAACAGATTAGTAAAATTTTGAGCAAAATACAACAAGAAAGTAAGAAATAAAGAATTAAAAATGCCCTGTAATAATTTAAAAAAAATAAATTTCCACTTTTTCTGAAGAAAGTATTGAAATCATACATGCAACCTAGATATAATCATTGCACATCAACTATCAATACAAATTATTTAGCAACTACCACACTAGAGCAAAACTATACCTGAGATCCAAGGCTGAGAGATATGATGGCATCTTCAAAGGCCGAGTGTGTGTCTACATGAGGTGGAATACCTGCAAACACAAGTGAAAATTATATCAGAATTCAATCTCAAACATAAAGGTACATTAATAACCCCTTTTGTGAAGGGAAGTGTACCCAAAAATATAACTGAACTTCAAGAGCCAATTTAGGGCTTAAATGGACATAAAGATAAAATGATGGGTATAGGTTTTGAAAAGAAAGATCCGTCTCATCGATATAGAGCAGGCAAGCACACAGTAAAGTGAACAAAATACCAGCAGCAATGGTCTCCCTTCAGAAATAATCCAGAAACAGACCCAAATTACATTTGTGCAAAATTTAATGTCCTAATGCAGATAAATTTGATGCATTTATATTCAAGATTTGAGTTCAAAAGACAAATAGAACATTTAACTCATAAAAATTCTGAAGAGTCAAAACCATAAAAATATATCAATCAACACCAACACTATTTTTCCTTTTTACTGATTAGGCAAACTGTGGTTTCACAGTGACAGGTCACATATAATCACCTTGGCCTGGCTGATACTGGTTTATAGTAAGCTGATCTGGTTTGAACTGGACATGACCGGTTTCCATGATCATGTCGATGACTTGGCCATACAGTTCAGGCATGCCTCCCGGCAAAGGCCTATCCCTGTCTACATTGTTGGTGGAGTAATTGAATTCGTACCCATGGTGCTTTACCTTACGATGCTTCAAACTCTGGTTTACTGTAATGTGAATCAAAACATTTAAATATGTTACTATTTGTGAACCTGTTAACAATTTAAACTGCTATTATTATCAATCACTATTATGTATTTTGTATCACCTATGGGTAAAAGTGAACCGAATCACTGTGACCCTCAGGTCTCTCCACTGTATGTGTACATGTAAAATCCAAACATGAGACATTGTTGACTTGAACTCTGTTTTCAATATGTTACAAGTCATCTTGCAAAACAAGTTTTCTCTCTAAACTTCTGAATAATGTAGTTGCCTTTTAATGTTAAAGAGTATTTTTTCAAATGATCATGAATTCACAACTTTCTTTGAAAGGAAAAACAGAGTCAGCAAATTTGTCACTGGGTTTACAAACCTACATATTGATACATGCACAGTGAAATAGTTTTTTAATTCTGAGAAAATTGGGTGTGAAATTTTTTACATTTCAAGAAAATATATTCAATGACTATTAACCTTTCATTTGCCAGGAGCGTCAATTAGCACAATTGAAGGTTTGCCAAGTGTACCAATCAACACAAACAATAGATATCAATGAACAGACGGACTGCACTGTGCATTTTTAAAAGATTTGCATAATAACCGATTTCCAGTCTTAATCGACTACGGGACATCCATTTATCACCTGTATGTACTTGCGTTATCTTGAAAATTTAGAAATAACTAGAATCCATAGGTAAAAATATCCCTTGAGAAATACAATGTGGAATAGGGGTGTTATTTGAGTGGCACATAAAGAGTTAAAGGGATACATATAATTACCTATCTCTGATGGACATTCCCAGTCAATGCCTTCAATTAACTTTTGCTCAAGGCTTTCATCAATGAAGTCAGGTATGATCATGAGACCTGGTGGAGGCACGATAGTCTTAGGTTTATCAGCTGGCACTGTGCATTAGATAAAGGACAAGAAAATTGATGACAATAATAACAATATTACATTAAAATAACAATTATAAATGTGCAGTTATATTTCCCTAGCTTCAGGATGACTGCCATAAGACACTGCAGCGTTTCGAGGAATTTCTCCCAAACATGTACCCATTTACCTCACCTAGGTCGAGAGTGGCAAATGTAGAGTGATGTGTTACTTAAGGGCGTTAGCAGCATGGCAGTGATTTAAACCTTGCACAGTTTGATCAGCAAGATACATGTACTACTAATCTTTTGAAAATGCATGATGAAAAATCAGTCCAAAATGTGATGGGAAGAAAGATTCACTAAATGTCCTCCAAACATCAGGGATACATTCATACATTTTAGGCCAAATCAATATACAATTGATTTTTTTCCCAAACCATGCTAAATGGTACCTTTAACAACGTTCATATCTCAGGACATTGAGCTAACAAATGTCTGGGCTCTGGCTTTTAGCATGACTCTTTTTATTCACCTTCTTTCTTTTCACTCTGGGAAACTTACCATTTTCTACAAAAGAAAGATACAGTGTGACATTGTCTGGTCCCTGACCCTCTCTCAAGCGGTGACCATGCAGTCTGTGCATGGCAGCTGTGGCGAGAGATGTGTCACCATACTTTACAAAGCAGTACGGTTTTTCCCTCAGCATCACAACATCTTCCACAGGTCCTACACTGCTGAAAACACTGAGGATTTCACTTCGCTGAATTCCATTTCCAAGGCCCCCATTGGCAACCAACATAATCTGCAAAACAGAGAATAAGGAAAACAAGATACATATGTTCATCCTCCACCTCTTTTTTCTTCTTCTTCTTCCTTCTTTCTTCATGGGTTCTAAACAGCAAGAAGATACAACACGACTCATCTGTATCATCTCAAGAACAATACACGTTAGTAGAACTAGAATGATACAAAGAAGACTGAAGATTGTCAAAGAAGAAAAAGAAGAGTATAACTATAAGCTGAAGATGAAGAACATGAAGAAGGAGGAGGATGAAGAACATGAAGAAGGAGGAGGATGAACATGAAGAAGGAGGAGGATGAACATGATGAAGAACATGAAGAAGGAGAAAGATGAAGAGAATGAGGAGGAGGAGGAGGAGGAGGAGGAGGAGAAGAAGAAGAAGAAGAAGATTGAGCGAACCTAGCACCCTACATTTGCATTTGGGACAGGACAAACAAAACACTATCACTGGCAAGCGCTGGCACTGTGACAAGCGGAATCTCAACATTCATAATTTTCATAACATCTTTTCGTGACATAAAAAGCAATACGTGGGAACACTTAAATTTTCACGAACAGACATACTTATACAGATACAGATTAATATACTTACAGGCGTTGGACTTGTAACTGTATGAATTCCATCGTGCTTGAGTAATGTATGACAGGCTTTAGCCTGCTTTTTAGCAAGTTTCCTTTCTGATTTTGACAGTTTTGTTGACGAGTCGGCGGCTGCCACCGCTTTTCCAGCACTTGCCATGTCGAGAAATATAGTCTATATTCAAGCAACTTTATTGATTTTATTATTAAAACTGATTGTGGATAAGAGCAGATACGGCTCTTTGATGTCTCCTACTTATTTCTCCCTCTAAATAAGCATTTGTATGGTAAACAAAATATAAGATGAGGAAATATCTCCAAAATGTATATATGGACAGACGACATCTGTAGATGACCAAAAAAAACTTTAACATATATATTTACATCAACTCTTGTCTGCTGTGGTTTTCATGAGCTAGGGTGTTACCCCTTCTACTCATTATGTTTCTTAATGAAAGTCTGCCTGTGTCTATCTCCCTGCTTCTCTCTCCCTGTCATTCTCTCTCTTTCTCTCTCTCTTTCTCATTATCATCCACAATTCCACATACATGCATGTCCAAACACACACAAGCTATTTCAATTTCTTTCTCCTGGGGAGAGTTTCATGAAAGGAAGTTGTCGGATATTTTATCCGACAACTGTTATAAGCTACTGAAATCCTTGCATCTGATTGGCTGAGAGCAAATTTGTCGGATAAAATATCTGACAAGTCCTTTCACGAAACGCCCCCCAGATCCCCACATCTTTTCCACTAAGACGTATTTGAATTTGCCATCCTTTCCACTCTCCACTTATTGTCCTTTCTTATGGTTACAGAGTTTTTATTTTCAATGAACATGCATTATGTTATCCATGAGATTCTTTCCACACTATCATGACTTGTGGCCTTTGGGAAATACACTTTCATCTTAAAGGGAAAGCCCACCCTGGGGAGAGAAACAAATAGTGAAAGTTTGAGCAAAATCCTCTTCTTCTTCTTCTTCTTCCAGTCTGGTACAGACCGCCGCTGGCGTATTATCGTACCTTGTGCTTGTCGAGTGCCGAGTGTACAGTGCAAGTAAAAATTGCTCTACAATCAAACTATGTGCAGCTAAAAAAACAGTCCTGAAGCTCAACGGAGCTTCACATGTTGCACCTTCTGCTTGAAGAGCTCCAAGGAGGTGCAGTTGACAACAGCAGGTGGCAGGGAATTCCACAGTCTGATAGCGTCTGGGTAGAACGTTGTTTGGTACAGGTGAGTTCTAGCAAAGGGAACCCTGAACTTATGTGGGTTCCCGCGGGTCTGTGGGCCAGCAACTGGGATGAAGTTGGTGACAGGGAGATCAACCAAACCATGAAGAATGCTGTAGACCATGTACACTTTCTGTTGCGCCCTCCTCTCTTGTAGACTTATCCAGTGAAGATGTTTCAGCATGGTGGCTACGCTGCTTGTGCGCCGATAGTCACCCAGGACAAAGCGGGCATATCGACGTTGAACCATTTCCACCTTTCTAATGTTCTCTTGGGTAGATGGGTCCCATACCGTTGCAGAATACTCCATCACAGGGCGTACCAAGGTCTTGTAGAGTAATGCCTTTGTCTTCGGAGGGCAGGCTCTCACGTTTCTCTGCAGGAAGCCTCGAACTGAGTTGGCTTTCTTGGTTGTCACATGTACATGGTGATTCCATTTCAGGTTACTCTGTATGTTGACACCCAAGTATTTTACAGAATCTGTTTCTTGTAGCTGCTCTCCGATAAGAAATTTAAAAAAAAATATGAAGTTTTGAAGTTGTAATCAATCAAACACAAATTGGCAACTCTGTGACGCATCTTGCAAGCTCCTCTCCCATTTGCTTAATACAGAAAATCTCATAAATTCTCATTTTCTTAGTTTTTGATGAAGGAATGGATTTGTTTCATACAGATATTTTTGAAAGAAAATATGAGCTAAGGTGCATGTATGATTGAATATTTTCTTTCGAGAAAACGGAAATGAATGATTTTTGGGGTACAGGGCAAATGGGAGGGGAGCTCGCAAGATACGTCACAGAGTTGCCAATTTGTGTTTGATTGATTACAACTTCAAAAAAAACTTCAAAAAAGCTTTCCTATTTCTTATTGTATTTTGCTCAAACCTTCACTAATCTGTTTCTTTAATTTTTCTGCTTCTTTTAATATCAACTCAATCAATCAGGGTGGACTTTCCCTTAAGCAAAAACTAAAGCTAAGACAATAGGTTGTCATATATCGTCTGTTAAAAGCTAGAAAGGTGTGAGCTCTTTGTTTAAGTGCCACGTGTTAATGCTGTTCTGACTCAAAGTATGGCCTCCAATCAAATCATAATAACATTCAGACACAATAATTACAAGAACTCTAGGTCACGTGAATTCATTTTTTTTTCTATTCAGCATCTGAAATCGTGAACAGATAAAAATGAAAAAAATATATATAAGGAATAACATATGTGACATCAGAAACATAAATATCATTTGAAAAGAATACTGATCCTCGTTCTCATAGATAATAATCCTGTTTTTGTAGAACAGTACACCGCGTTATGACAAACTCCTTGGGACCAAGGAAAGTACCTTGTTACCTTGTTATATCAGGGCTAAAAAGCAATACAATACAAAGAAGTGGGACTGGCAAAATCGGGTCCGCTCGCTATTCATAAGGACCGCTATTCATAGAAAACCACTATTTATTTAACACGCGTTATGAATAGCGGTCCTTATGAATAGTTATGAATAGTGGTCCTTATGAACGGAGGTCCTTATGAATAGCGAGGTAATTTGTCTATGGTTTGCTCGCTATTCATAAGGACCGCTATTCATACAAAACCGCTATTCATTTAGTCACACGTTATGGATAGCGGTCCTTATGAATAAGTGGTCCTTATGAATAGCGGTCCTTATGACTAGCTAGGTTACCCCTGCAAAATTACCTTGTTATAGTGAGAGTTTGTTTAACATATCAGTGTTATTGATATCGACGTTCTGCTGTACAGAGATGATATGTGATCACAATAAAAATATTGCAAATTGTATCTCTTGGAAATAGTGAACTTCATAAAGCCAACTGACTTGCTTTATATCACTAGTATTACCCATGTGTTCAATATCATTAAAAGTTGATAATGCCCCAAACACAGTCAGCTAGTACTAAATACAGTTTCTCCAAGATGGAATTTCAAGCCCCTCCTTTTAAAGTGCAAAAGTGACTGGCTTATTACATATTTACCCTACCTGCTCACCTAACTCAATTGACAGCCAGAAGACAGTCATATCTTATAACATAGAAACATCTCTATATCTTAACAGACAAAAGAATTGATTGCACACTTCCAACATCTGCTGAAAAAGAGTTCACTCCTTGGGCAATTCTCACTTCTGCACATTGATAAAGAGAATGAAACTGTGCAAATGATATAAATGACTGATACATATCTTTACTAAAAATCCACAAGTGTACTTGGGATAAAATACAAGTCATGTAAATGTATCTAAATTGCTTGGACACATGCTAGATGTGCTTACTTACAATATCAACATCGTAAATTTATAGACACCAATCTATGATTTCAATTTGTTGAGGAGAGGATGAATTTGAGAGACCCAAGAAAAAAGAATAAATTGAAATATGATCATTTATCATTGTCTTAGCATCAAATAATCATTTATGCATTCATTACATCTTCACCCGATAATAGATGAGTGCAAGTGTCCTCATTTTTATAAAGCACTTAAAAATACATCAAATCTCAACTTATTCCCAAATCCACGTCACAGACACAAACATCTGTCTTTACAGTCATACCAATTCTTGACAACAAATTTGGGGGAAAATAAAAGTTACTACTTTTATCTATAATCATTTGGGTTAATGCATAACCATGGGGTAAATTTGTCATTGTAATTTAATAGCCTAATAAACGAATTGATTTGTACCTATTATCTAATGATGCTAAGATGACACAGATTTTACCACATCTTCATGTTAAACAGAATCTGGGTTTGGTCACAATAGTTCGTTGTCATTAATATTCTTTTCTCATCCAATTTGAGCAAGTAATTAATAGTTCCAAATACTCACTGGGAGGACATTGGCCCATTCCAGCTGCAATTACATAAATACCAATCTGCATCAATCAAGAATTACAATAAATAATTTGTCTCATTTTCCTTTCCTTAGGTGCTCAAAGTGGACTACTGTCCTTTGGATCGCTTCGTCCAAATTCACAATAGGCTTGTATCCCAGGAGTTTCTTGGCACGCTCGCAGCTGTAGTAATGGTAGGTCCCTGCTATAGCGACCTTCATGGGGGTGAAAGTGACGTTGATGTTTTTTATTGGCTTCAAAAGTGTGCAGATGAACTGGAGAAGGAGAGAGAGGAAGTAGACTAGCCAGTACGGGAGGTGGTACTTGGGGGCGTCGTAACCGAGGCCGACGAGGAAGCGCGTCATGACGGACCAGAAAGGGACTGGTTCATCGTTGGTGATGAAAAATGCCTAGGAGAAATTATTAGGATAAAAACATGTTATGAATGCTTATCATTAGACTGGATTTAAAAAAACGAAGTGAAAAAATATACACAGGATTGCCGGCTATTTGGCTTTAAAAAATAAGAACACTATAAAGATGCCACTATTCAATAAAAAGTACAAAAAGACAATGAACAATATATTCTTCTGAACTACAGTGCATCAGCTCCATATCATCATCTTTCTTGGCTCAGGTTTTATAAAAATTTTCATTGATTTAATTCAGCACTTATTTATATTCAGTCTTAAATGTAGTCTTAAATATTTATTGCGCATTTTACCAAATTTCAATTTTTATTTCCATTATTACCACTACTCTAAACCACATGTCACTTAAGCTCACCCCTTATCTAAGCTGCTTCTTTATCTCTTACCTTGCCTCCAACTTTCTCTGGGTCTGATACAAGCTTCTCAGCAGCAAGAATGTGACCATGGACAACATTATCTACATAGGTAAAGTCCACCAAATTTTCACCATTCCTGTAGGAACATATGAAACACATACATCCAACGCATCAGTAACAAAATTCTACATAATTATTGTGAATTTGTGGTATGCCAGATGGACTTTTTATTCATATTTCTAGAAACACACCTTCTGCATGAAGAGAAAAAAACATTACTTTCCAATATTAGAAGATATATCATAGAAGAGGATTTTCATAGTGAATATTAGTAGCTCTCACCAATTATGTAGTCCTGCTTCGTCCTGCTCATTCAATCAAAACACAAACCAAAAAATCTGGCAAATAAAGATGGCTAGGAACACAAATACTAGGCATACATGTACCTATTGCAGAGCAGATCATATCAAAACATAACAATCACTTTTTGTTCAATTGTAGCAGTATATTCTTGAATAAGTATCATCAAATCTTATAGCTATCACTTACCCAATCATGAACTTAGTTTTGCCAGCTCTAGCTGTCTGGACCAGTGTGGGCACCATGTGAACGTCACCAGGTCCAAAGATTGAGTGAGGTCTGATGGCTGCTGTGTAGAAGTTTTCTGCTTGGTTGTTCGATTCCAACACCACCTGAAAATGTGAATTCAAATGCTAAATTTCTTTCTCTACAGTATGTCTCATCCAAAAAATGAGAATACGAGCTAGGAAATGAATAATGCATAAACTTTGTGATCTTTCTTGGCCAAATATTCCTGCAATATCAGGTGCTTCAATTTGGCCATTCATTTGAAATTCCCATGTGTATAGTGATTAGAACTTTCAAAAATCCATAACTTTCATACTGCTCGTCCAATTTCATTCATCAATCTGCTTCTCTGATTTTCTTTCTTTCAGAGCAAATTGCTAGCTGGATTTTCCTTTAAGCAGTAATATGTCTAATTTTTACACACCTTTTCTTGGAGTATTTTTGTTTCTGAGTAGGAGTCCATAAAGCTACTGGCATAGGGAAGAGACTCATCACCATTCTTGATATCTCCACCCTCGTATACCACACTGGCACTGCTCGTTAGCACTAACCTCTGCAAGGGGGTAAAATAAAAGAATCTTGAATTCACTGTTCAAAAAGATACACACACACACACATCTCATCAAATGTTATTAAAAACAAGAGAAAATAACTTAACATTGGAAACTTAAAAGTATCAAGCTGAACTTTGCAAATTTGTTGGCAGTAAAATTTCTTTACACATTGTAAAGTTGTACTTAGAGTACAGCATTCAGGAAAATCAGCAGGAAAATCTATGAAATCTCTTTTCAAATAGTAAAGTTGCTCTTAAGAGTGCAGAATTTATAATTTTAAGTTTTCACCTTTTACTGACACTGTGCATTACCTGTAAGTTGGTGCTCATAAAAAAGCTATACCTACTTTGACTCCTGATTCTTTACAAGCAGCAATTACATTCATTGTTCCTGTGTAGTTCACTTTGTAAAACAACTCCCTGGGAGGAAACCAAGGAAAAAAAGAAGAAAAATAGGGCTTCACCAAGATCGACCAAAAATGTATGTAAACTGTATAATATCTAGGCATTTCTTTGTAAAGTTAACCAAATACTGTATATGTGGCTAGGCATATTTTGTTCTACTGGTGAATTATATATCAGAAGAGAAAAATAATTCAGATTCAATTCTAAATGGTATTTATTAAAAATAATCATGCGTTGCAGATCTATTGTTAGCAGATCCTTCATTTAAGACCTAAACTGCTTTCTTTATTTCTTTTGGTTTGTATTCACCGTCAACACATTTTAGGAAGTAGATTTCCAATATAAACTTACTTAAACATGATCTCACTGTACATATTCCTTGTGATTCTTGACATCACTGTACATAGGATTTAAAAGCATTAGAATAACATTACATCAACCCCTACAATACAGTAGAATATCATAGTAACCTCTCTGGAATCAGGGGGGATCCAGTATTTTATAAGGGGGGGGGAACAATGGTGAAAAAGTTCACAATCAAAGGGGCAATATTTTTGGCTGTGTACTGAAGGTATGCCAGTTGAGTTTCATAAGAAGGGGCATGGGCTGGTCTTCCCCTTATGTACATTTAAATCCACCACTATCAGGAATTACCTGTTATTGCTTAGAGGAGAGGGAGAAGCAACATGAAACACTACCTCTACGTCCTTCAGGGCTGGACTTAGATCCTGGAAAGCAAATACAACACAAACATGAACAAAATTTCCAAGAAATAAATGTAATCTGGGGCTTTTGTTTCCTTTTTCTTTTTTTCCATTTTTAGAGTCCTAGACAATTGCATAGTTTACCCAATTCAACTTTGGTTGCCAAATTGGAGAGTGCAAAATTCACATAAAGAAAGGACCCTTCTTTCATTACTCTATCTTATAAAATGATCATTGCACAGACTCGAACCAATTTGAGAACCTAATAATGGAATATCAAAATTCCCTTATTTGATTGCTATGAAAGGAAATGCTACTTAAGGCCTTCCCATACTTTGCCTATTTATAATACAGATCACTGCATATTGCTTACAGTGAAACCTGTCAATAAAGACCACTCAAGGGAGACAAGAAAAGCGGTCTTTATGAGCAGGTGGTCTTTATGTACAGGTTCCTCTAATATACATTTCAATGAGAAACACTTTTCAAGGGAAACAAAAATTGTGGTCTTTATAGACAGGTGATCGCTAAAGCAGGTTTGACTGTATCAGAAAGACTTAAAGCTAAATTTGGGGCTACTTCTTCATTGCCTCATCCACTGCTTTGTAAAACACTACAATGCTAGGGTGAATGATTGCACTACTCTAGGATGAATTACAGGTAGTACAAGAGACCAAAAGAAATTTTGAAATAACCATGCAGCCAAGCATTTACAGTTGAACCTCTTTATAACAAACTCCTTGGGACCAAGGAAATTACCTCTTTACATCGAAACCTAGTTATATCAGGGCTAAAAAAACCAATAGAACACAAAGAAGAAGGACCGGCAAAATGACCTTGTTATAAAAAGAGTTTGTTATAACAGTGTTCTTTATACTGAGGTTTCACTGTAGTTTTTCATTGATCTTGGTTGCTCAAATAGAGTTATGATAGAATGACAGTTGAGCTTATACACAAAATATAGTATGAACGATTCATCTTAAATCACATCTTTTCCCCCGTTTTCTCCATTATAGTGTTTGCGACTTATCAGAGACTTTGATCTGTGAGTTACTTTGTTTTAGTCATGTTTCATTTTCCTGTATACTTTACCTGTTTACTGCATAGATCCCCAATGAAAAATGTGACCTTCTCATTCTGAAAGGTTTTTCTGATGTCAAAAGCATTGACTGTGTGTCCCTTGGCCAGCAAGGCTTCCACGATGTGTCTGCCGAGAAAGCCACATCCTCCTATCACAAGGCAATGCATGTTGTTTTAAAGAGTTCTCTTCAGGACCTGTGTTGATGAGAAAACGAGAAATAAGATTAAGGTCCAACTGATTATAAGCTGAGGCACTGAGTTATCATGTGCAGTACCAACTACTAATCCCCCCACTCACAAAGATGCGAGGTTATTTATAGATAACCTTACACCCCTTACCTCTGTACCGCCAGGATTGCCTCCCATAGGCTTGTGTGCAGTCTCAAGCTCATGTGACAGCTTCTGAGGAGCAAGATCGCCAGACAAAAAACAGCCTGAAATTTTCAATTGTTCAGGGTGATAGTGATCCAATGCAAGGAATTGTCTGGATATATTTCCCAGATTATTCTGGTGTTTTTACCTCTGCAACCTCGCATTAGTATGAGGGTCTTCAACCTAGTGTAGAGCCAACCATACGGGCTTAATGTTTTATAAAATTTGACATTGAACATCAAGCCACACAGGGGAAGCAGTCTCCCGTAAGCCCCCATCACACCAAACTTGTTCTCACTATGTTCTCAAAATTCCCTACCCCCAGTCCTAGAAAATCGTAAAATGGGTTGTGGTCGGGGTAGAATGTGTAACTTTGGCCTCTAAAACGATCCATGTTATTTCATAAACAGTTTTCAATACATCTATCTCGTCTGTACCCCGTCCACAGTCAGTTCATACACATGCTTTCTTAGCAGTCAGGTAAAATAAACCATCAAACCATCAACATGATCAAGTTCAGATCAGGTAAATTTGCCATTTCCAAGAAGTTCAAGCCTGTCCGTAATCAGTTTAAATCCGTTCTTAAATAGTTCTACCTCACTCCCAACCCATTCTAACTAGTTTCTAGTTTGTAACCCAACCACCCTATTCCCAGATGGTTTAACTCGTCCCCTTCTCGTTCTTAGAAATGTACGCTGTAGATGAACGGAGTACAAGGCAGTGCAATGCTGAGTGGTTCCAATATGGCATGCTAAATTTAATTGTGCTAATAACTTGTACCGTCGCACACATAGACGGAAGTATATATGCGTGCGAAATATAAGCACAATTAAGTTTTGGCATGCCGTTTCGGAACCTCTTAGCGTTGTACTCCCTTGTACTCCATTCATCTACAGCACACATTTCGTGCCGATCTTGCCGTCTTTGTAATGCTAATTGTACAGCGAAAGCTACATGTGAACGGTAAGTAAAATTCACATCAATGTCGCCATAAATTGTAATTTTTTCATGTTTCTCATGATCCGATCATTGAAGTGGTCAGATGGGCTGGAAGAGGATGAGTTTAGCAAACTTCGCAGGTGGTTTGCAAGGTTCACTGTACGTGGAAATGGATGAATCTTGCCCACTGATTTTTTTTTTTTACTTGTCTCTCCGTACAGGAGACTGCTTCCCCTTTGTGGCTTGATGTTCAAGGTCAAATTTTATAAAACATCAAGCCCGTGTGGCTAGGTAGAGCCTAGAGGTCGACTACTACCAAAATTGACACAGCCCCAAAAAAGGGATGTTGCTTGCATGTATCCCAATGTAGCAACATGTATTTGGCATTATCATGAAATAGGAAACCACCATTCACTCCCTCTTTCCCCCACCAGACTCCGCACGCATGCGTGTTCAGGTGTTGCATGCAAATGGACGAGTGGTCATGATGATGAAGTTTCCAACATGAAAATTGAAGGGTCAAATTTAAAAGGCTAAACCACAACAAAATAGCCATGACCATGTAGACCTATTCCTACAAATGGCATTATCGTGGAATAGGTCACCATGACACCAGTCCATTCACTGCTCATTTCGTCAGTCATGTCAGTGCGGGAGACAGCAAATTTCCACTCCCATACTACTAGGCCATACTGAACTCCAACAACAGTAACACGCAAGTGTCATTTAGTGTGTGCGTACACACTGAATGAGCAGAGACCTATTCCACGATATAGCCCTACAAATGATAATCTGAGGTAGCATCAGTCAAAAGCAATTACTGAAATCTTAATTCTTATTAAAACCACTTCACGTAAACCTGGCTGGCTGTCACTCCACTGTCACACAAACTGTCACACAGTCATGACAGTCACTTGCACTCTCGCGTCCGGGGGCCGCCCGGTTAGGCCACCGCCATTGCTCGCTCAGCTCAAGCCTCAACCTAGTCCAGTACTACTCAGTCACACCTCGGATCACGATTCTGTCAAATTCGTACACAAATCACATCACAACAAGGCAAATTATGAATACATGTGGGTACAAAATAGAACCATAAACATAGCTGGAGATTCTCAGTATTTTCATTTTTCACTTTACTCACTTTAAAAAGGAATAAAAGACCGTGTTCTCGCGAATTTGATTGTGGACTTGCAGCAGCAGACGATTGATCACTGATCGTGCGATATTGCATTGAGATTGGTACTGTAGTTATATCATTTCTTTGGTTTTTCGGCGCATGCAGGACCTTAACCTTTATTCAGGTAGCTCTCAACAAAAGGACTACCAGTTTGCCACAAATAATAGCTGGACACAACGGAGTTCAAAGGTTACAGCATTATCTTTTGTTCTGGAACTGGAAGCTGTACAGGGATGAGGGGAAGAGGGGCGGAGGGCGGACTAATGGGGTTAATTGCCCTCTTGCATAAAAAATCGCGATTAAACGCAACTCAAAGAATTAAACGCAACTTGATTTACAACCAATCAGGATCGCGTATTTTGGACTTGCGATTAATATTTTGATTTGCGTTTAATCGCGACTTTTTTATTACGATAATCATGATCATCAAAGAACATTTTTTTTAGAAGTTTTTTTTTATTCTTTCCTCTCACCAACATTACAAATAAAGTTTATCATTTCATATAAATTTTAATTACCGTTTATATTTTTTACATAAACAAAATTACTAGTAAAGTTTCACATTTCATAGATTACATAATTGCAAATAAATCTTCACACAGACATTTTGCAAGTAATAAAGTTTCACATTTCATACGAAATTTTAATAAATTTTCTTATAAACAGAATTGCAAATGAATTTTCACAACTTATACCAAGCTGGAGGTACTAGGCTTGCCTTGCAGGGGCGGCGGAACGTCTTTCAGAGTGGGGGTGGGACACCAGCAAAAAAGGGCACTCTGGAGGAAAAAGGGGCACCTACAAAGGGTGAGCATAAACTTTAAAAGGACAATGGTATTACCCTCAGTCTAATTATATGATTAATACATTGAGCATTATCTTAATTTGGGGGAATGTCGAATGATCTTTCAATTCGTACATTAACCCTGTCGTTTTTCTTCAGGAGATTTCATCGATATGCATACTTTATGAGATATGCTTGATTTCAGTACTAGTATTACGAGAGTTAGCGAGCGTAGAGAGCGATTTCATTTAGGAAATTTTCAGAAAAAGTATTGGTGTAAATTATTATGAGCGCATTCGGGCGAGCGGAATAAGAAATCCATGGGTGCGGGGGGGGGGGGGGGAGAGATAGGCATTATGCCCCTCTTGTGCCCAGATCCACTGCCTTAAATTGTAGTTATAGACATATTGGTACCTGCTATAGTCCGCACCGATTCTTTGAAGCTATAGATATGGCTCTCTTTTTTTTTTTTTTTCTTTTTTTTTTTTTGCTTATCTGAGGCGGAAAGGGACACTTATATAAGAGGTGCAAAGGGGCACTTACGAGAAGAGGAAAGGGGCACATATTAGATAGGGAAGGGGCACTAATTAAAAGTAAAGAATGGGCACTTATTAGAAGTAAAGAGGGACACTTATCAGATTTGGAAGGGGGCAATTATCAAGAGGGGAAAGTGGGCACTTATTAGAAGGGAAGAGAGGCACCTATCAGAAGTAAAAAAGCAATTATCAGAAGGAGAAAAGGGCACAAATTAGAAAGAAATTAGGGGCACTTATCAGAAGTGGGAAAGAGCACTTATTAGAAAGAAAAGGGGGCACCTATCCGATATCAAATTGCACTTATCAGAAGGAGAAAAGGGCACTTATCAGAAGGGGAAAGGGCACTTATAAGAAAGGAAAAGGGCACTTATAACAAAAGAAAAGGGACACATTTAGTAGTACAACGGCACTTATCAGAGGGAAAGGGGGCATTTTTTCAAAATTAGAAAGGGCACTTTCGGGGCACTTGAAAAAGTGGGGACACTGTTCCCCCTTGCCCCCCCCCCCCCCCCCCCCGGGAGCGCCGCCTCTGTTGCTTGAAAGAACTTGACTTAAAAATTTGTCTACATTTAACAAAGACATTGATCTATAGTTTATCTGTAACGGGTCTTTCCCCTCTTTAGTGAATCAAGGTTATAATGGCCATTTTTGTGAATAAGATAGACAATTCTTCTAGCTCAGAAGTTGAATTAATTGCTTCTAAATAACGTTTCTCACTCTCCGGCCAAAACGTTGCATAAAATGTTGTACTTAATCCATCATTACCTGGAGACTTATTACATTTCATTTCTTTTAAAACCGCCATGCATTCAGTATAGTAATTTTCCTTCACACACTTCTTAGACTCATCAGATAAAAGTTCGGTAGACCTCCAAAAAATAAATTTTCATCGCACGAATTGGAATGTATTACCGGTTGTTATATTTCTTTCTGTATTTCCGTTTCATTAAGAGTAATTTTCTATCTCCTGTTGACAAAATTTGTATCACATTTTTCGTTTTATTAGCCTCCATTAATAATTGATTAAGTATCTCATGTCGATTCCCACAACTTTCGTAAGAGGATGCTCTTGATCGAATCTTAAGGCCTTCATTAATAAAACCGTAACATGCCTTTAACTGTTTCCTTGTAGGCCTACTTTCTATGTGCGTGCACCCAGCGTATAGAACCCGGGAGGTGGTGCGAAGTCCACCGATGGTCAGAGGGAGTGCTCAAATTCCATGATTGCAAAACATTACAGTGGCGGATCCAGGCAGGGGGCCAAGGGCGCGCGCCCCATTTTATTTTTCTGTTTTGTGATTTTTTAAAAATTATTGTTACCCCCTCCCCTCCCACACCATCCGCTCCCTCGCCGCTTGCCCCCCCCCCCTAAATTCCTAGATCCGCCACTGCATTAGGTCACAGTCTTCCTTAAATGGCTCCTTATCTTTATGTGGCCAACCCGATAAGGAATCGGATTGTTCACTAGACATGCCAATAAAAGAGTAGCTTTTCCGCCGCCCCTGATTGTGGCCTTTACAACATCAAATTAGTAGAACTGTTTACTGCACACACGGGGGTTCCTGCGGGTGATAACTCATTTGAAAGGACCCTATGTCGGGAAAACCTCTGTCACAGACTCGGACGGTCTTGTGGTGTGTACCCCGATCTGTCTCCACTGCCCTGACTCGCTGTCTGAGCGCCATCGAAGGCAATCAGATATGGTTCGAACCATTCTGCTACTGTTACCTGGCTCAGGTGGAGTTCGAGCAAATCACAGGCAGGAAACTACCCAGGGATATCCGAGGAAATGAGGAGACGTTCCAGGAGGCATCCCGCATCCTCCAGAAGTTGACGGCATCCAACTTCAAGCCCGACTTTCTATCGTAAGAGAGGGAGAGGGGGTGCATGGGGAAGGGCGAGAGAGGAACAATAATTGCCATACTCATTATTTTTATATATTTTTGATTGTCAAGGGCAATAGTGCCCTATCTATAATTAAATTAGGGAGGAATCAAATAGGGAGCAGGGTTTTTGCGTATCCGGACAACTACCCCTCGGACAACTACCCCCTGGATAACTACCCCCAGGACAATTATCCCCAGGACAACTACCCCCAGGACAACTACCCCCGGACAACTACCCGTGGTCTGGGGTTAGTTGTCCTGAGGGTGGGGGGGGGGGGGGGCTAAAATTTTGTTCCCGGGGGTATCGGGGTAATCGTCATTTTATGGGGGTAATTTTTCTGGGGGTAATTGTCCTGGGGTAATTGTCCGGGGGGTAATTGTCCCGGGGATAATTGTTCTGGGGGTAGTTGTCCTGGGGGTAGTTGTCCTGGGGGTAGTTGTCCGGGGGTAGTTTTCCAGGGGGTAGTTGTCCTAGAATCGGGTTTTTGAACTGATGATACTGTCGAACCCTCGAATGCTATAATGCAGATCACTGGGTGACGACGACACCACCCCATGCTACATGGTGACGCCACTTCTGGTCTTTGAACCCAAAACACTAAAAAATTGTGTGTATGTTTTATAATCGTCTGCAAATAGAGTCTATAGATCTATAAAGTATATATGTACAAATACATGCATAATGATTTGAGGATCTTATAATATTTATCAGAAAATTTGGTCCCGACACCTCTCACCCACTGGAAAAAAATATAGCGACACCCTACTCTAAAAAAGTGTACATGCTGCACGAGCGTACAATCAAATCCCTGTAATCATACGACCAGCTTTGGCCAACTACGACATACCCATATATTTCCATTTGACTGCATTAATTTCTGGGTGTTTTTTCTTTCAATTGATATCTCTTCCATCTTTTCTGCACAATTTGCAGTAATTCATATTAGATTAATATCGTTTAGATACTTGTGGGGGAGGCAACCAATTGAAAAAGACAATTTTGCCGACAGAAAGCAATATTCTAATTTATATCATTGGCATGATTATAGAAAAGTCTAACAGTCTCTATAAGTTTTTGACATAAACTTTGAAGTAAGTTTATTACCTTAATCTTTTCATCATGGTGTATCCAAAGGATATACAATGGGTCGTTTATTTATTATTATTTTTTGTATTTCCTACGAAATTAGGTACGCATCCATCAAACGAAAGCTTGAAGAAGCGGACAGACCTCATGTCTTTGTGAAAGAAATCGCTAATGGTTGCGTAGACGAATTAAGATTCCTCCCTCAAGGCTACCAACACGCCTTCTTGATTCGTCATCCTCTTCGTACAATCTCGTCCTTCCGAACATCGGTATTCCATCACCTTCTCGATCAAGGAAAGCTCGATGGTGAGGCAGCCAATGAAGAGACCTTTGACATTGTGAAGCACAACCCATACTATCCTCCTGGATTCCACTTCAAGGAGGTGCACACTATCTGGAAATTCGTTCAAGAGAATATGGATCGCTCTCCGATCGTCATCGACGGTGACGATTTGTTGGCGAACCCAGCCGATTTACTGCCGAAGTTTTGCCGAGCGGTCGGACTTCCGTACGACGAGATTCTCCTTACGTTTGACCCGTCTATTGAGTCATTGGACTCTTGGGTCACCGGAGCAGATGATATGCTAATGAATATTGTTAATTTCTACAATACTGCAATGTCAACAACTCGTTTTATACCAGCTAAAGAGATGCCGAGGCGTGATCAGATGACCCCTGACGTCATAAGATGCGTGGATGAAGTTATGCCATTATACGAAGAAATGTACGAAACAAGAATTAAACTGTCATCTTAACGTGCAACACTTTATATATATATATCTTTTCATGAGAAGTGCTGAATTGTTTTAAACAAGTATTTAAACAAACTCTTAATGATAGCATGAATGAAACACGCATGGGTAAAATGACGGACGTCTAACAATGTGATACCTGAAACCTCACTTACTTAACAGTTGTTATTGATAATTTTGCTCTCGGATTATAATAGATCATAAATGCATCACATGCAATATATATATAGAAAAGTAACAATGATTAAATAAAGCTCGTAAACATACTTAAGTTCAAATGGTTTGTGAAAACAAATTTGTTCATGCTTTTCCAGCCATTTTGGGAAAAACCAGTATTCCAAAACATTATTCTTCTATGAGATACCAGAAGTTGGGACAATGGAGGCACCAGCATCATACGTAGGGGGCAATGGTCCCCCCTTTTCAAACACAATCGTGCATAACGGAAAAAAAAATGCCCCTTTGTTGTCTTTTTGTACCCCCTTTCGTCAGAGCGTTTTTCGGAATTCAGTTCAATTCAAGCGTTTTTATTTCTCATGAGTCCAAAACACAAAACATTACAATATAACATAAAAGCAATCACAACAACTGAAATAAGTTGGCAATAAATATAAAGTACATGTACGAAACCTGACATGATTATACAAGAGATAGGAAGAAAACATGATAAATGAGGAACTAAAAGAAGCAGAGCTTGATTTCAGATTTTTCAGATTTAGATTTATTTCATTACATTTTCATTTTTCAAAGTACATGTATATAACAATATGTATTGCGCAATCAACAATATACAAAATAATTGACAACACAACTTAGTGCAGAAACGTTTTCGATCATTGCAAGCAAAATAAAGTGCATTAGTTTGAGTTGTAAAAAAAAGTAACAGTAATGAAGACTACATTAGATTAATTTTATGAAAATGAGAATGAAAACAGAGACCAGTATAGAAGCATAGCTTTTAGAAGCGCTGGTCCCTGGCAAAAGATAAATCATAAATCTAGACTGCATGGCAATCACGCATAATATGCCCAATAAAAGGGAAAACGAAGAAAACAGATACTTGGCCATGGAAAGCAAACAAATCATAGGCATAACACACTTTCCATCGAAGGGAAAGCATTGACAAATAATGTAAACACAAAAAGCTGGGAATAGAAACAATAGAAAGGAGTAAACTTTACAAAAATAGAACAAGAAGGACAAAGTGACAGGGGTGAGGAAGGGGGGGGGGGCAGGATCTGGAAGGTTTCATTTAGTCTACAGATTTTACTACACAGGTAAACAAGAATCATCATTGAGGGATCAACGTTCATAAAAAGCAATAAGTGATTTTCTCAATGTACGTTTGAGTGTACTCAAACTTATACTGTCTCGTATATTTAAAGGGAGGGAATTCCAAAATTTAGGAGCTGTAAATGAAAAAGTATTCTGGGTTAATGCTGTACGAGTTCTTGGCAAGTGATATAGATTGATTTGTCTAGTGGGATAATGATGGATCTCATTATGAGAAACCACATCGATCATCTTTGTAAGTCAGCACTCATGGCCATTAGAAAGATCAGTAAAATTCGTCGTTATCTTGATGATGACACTGTAACTCGATTAGTTCATGCCCTTGTCACCTCCAGACTTGATTTCTGCAATTCTCTTCTTTTTGGTCTCCCTGGTAAAGATCTTACTAAACTCCAACGTATCCTAAACATAGCCGCCCGCCTCATCTCACGCGTCCCTCCATCTTACCACATTACACCTATTCTTCAAAATCTTCACTGGTTACGTATTAACATGCGTATCACCTACAAGATTAACCTCCTCACTGGCTGGACTCTCTCCTACATATCTATCTGATCTCCTACAACGTTATATCCCATCACGGACTCTACGCTCTTCATCTCAATCCCTCCTTCAACTTCCACGCCGCATTTCATCTACATCCTATGGACGAAGATCATTTTCACATGCCGCCCCTGCATTATGGAACGACTTACCACTTTATATTCGTACAGCAAACAATGTGAACACTTTCAAATCCTTGTTAAAAACCTACTTGTTTAATGTTGCCTACGCTTGAATGTGCTGTTCTATAAATGTATCACTAAAATGTTTATGTTGTGTATTAATTATTCAATATAATACATGTATTTTCTCTTCACTTCTAAAAAGCCCTTAGAGGCTTTAGCATTTTGCGCTATATAAGTATCTATTATTATTATTATTATTATTATTATTATTTGCTGTAAATATATTCTTGAAGACAGTGGGCAATTCGTGATTATGATACTGAAACATAAGTACAGCAAGATTGAGACGGTAAATATCATAAATTTTTAGTACATTATTAGAGTGAAAAAGACCATCAGTGTGGTGGTGATAATTAACATTACTTATAATTAGCATAGCCTTTTTCTGTAAAAAGAAATTCTGTCTAAAACAGGCATTCAATCACCTTCTGTATTTGTATATTATCTATGGAAATCGGATGAGGTAGTTCGTTAAAAGTATTACTAAATAATATGTAATTTGTTTTTTTTAGATTTAGTGATAACTTGTTAGCCTTAATCCATTTTGCAACTGATTCCAGTTCAGAATTAATCACATTACATATAGTTTCTAGGCTTTTATGCGAAAAAAATAGATTAGTGTCATCTGCATACATAATAAAGTCAATAAATTTGATGATCTATAAAAGTCATTTATATACAAAAAGTAAGGGGCCTAGAATAGAACCCTGTGGAACACCAAAATTAATATTTCTTAATTGCGACATGCAATTCTAAATACAGACATATTGCTGACGTTCGTATAAATAATTTCGAAACCAATCTGAAACAAAGTCCCTTATGCCATAATGTGAAAGTTTGCTTAAGAGAATTTCATGATCTATAGTGTCGAATGCCTTAGAGAAATCTAAGAACATTCCTATTGTGTGGGTACCGTTATCAATAGAACTTGTAATATTATTAATTAGAGAGAGGAGAACATGTGTTGTATTATGGTGTTTTCTAAATCCGAACTGAGATTCATGTAAAATATCATTATTATTCAAAAAAATCATTGTACGAGTAAAAAATACTTTTTCAAGTATTTTGGGAAAAGTGGTTAACAGAGATATTGGCCTGTAATTTGATCGCGATAACGGGTTACCCTTTTTAAAAATAGGGATTAATTTGGCTAATTTCATTTTGTTTGGAAAAAACACCTGTACTCAAGTATATAAGTGAATGGTTCAACAATACTTGCTATTATTTTCTTAATTATATTATTATCCAGATCATCATGTCCACAACTGCGTTTACTTATAAAATTGTTAACAATGTCAAGGACTTCACCTTCATTTACAGGAGTAAAGAACATAGAATTAGGGTTAGGGTTTTGTAAGTAATCATACAATTTTCTATCACAGTTTGGTATCTTACTTGCTAAATTTGGACCAATTTCAACAAAATAATCATTAAAGTGATCAACAATATCTTGTAACTCATCCATAGTTTTTTCGTCAATTTGTATCTTAGAAATAGTACTTTTCTTTTCCTGTTTATTCAGAACTTCATTGATTAATTTCGATGTGTTGTTAGCATCTTTGTTACAGTTAATAAATTGACGTGAAAAATATATCTTTTTTTTTTCTACGTAGTAACCCTGTCAATGTATTTTTATAATTCAAATCTTTCAACTTAGAACTTTCAGTGGGATTCGCTTTATTTGTATTTCAAATAAAGATTATTTTTTCCGATTTTTTTAATCTTAATAAGCCCGGTGTTATCCATGGAGATTTCCTATTTTGAAGATTGATTTTTCTCATAGGACAACGTCCAAACAAGATACATGTAGTTAATTTGGCAATAAATGCATCAAAACTATTATTTACATCAGTCATATCATAAATATCATTCCAATCTACTATGCTTAGTCTGTCTTTGAAAGTGTTAATAGTATATACATGTATTACCTTCAGACAAATTCCGTTTGTATATTATAGAAGGGCATTGTGTTTGCTGCAAGATGGGGAAATGTGCAAATATGGGAAAGTGATATTACAACGCCAGCTTGGGGAAAGGGATGCATGTTACTAAAATAATATTGTCAATTAAGGTGGAAGATTGTTCTGCGATGCGAGTTGGTTTAGAAATCATCAGTGGTATAAATGAAGAAATTAGAAACGTTCCATAGAATTCATGAACGAAAGCATCAGAATGGTAGTTCAATAAATTAATATTGAAGTCACCCATTTAAAAAAAATCCTTGCCCCGCAGTATTGGGTTTGAGAGAATATTTTGAAGTCTTATTAAGAAATCATTCTGGCTAGATTTGGGAGGCCTATATACAGGGTTGGAAAAAAGTTTGGAATATTTTTATTCCAAGAATTATTTCTTGTCTTAAACATATCCCTCGTCATTTTAAGTTCTTCTTTGAGGTTCAAATAAAAGATATGTGTCCCTTTTTAACTTTAAAAGCACAACATTAAAAATCAGGCTTATCACACAGTGCAGAGGTCCACTTGGAATTCGGAAGCGTATATTTGCTGTTTTTGCAAATGTTTAACGAAAAAGTTAAATAATCAGATACAGTTTAATTGCTATACCGAAGTCCTCAAAATGACTGCAAACTGCACGTAGCTTTTTCAAAATTCCACGTGAAGTACAGAAATGTATAACAAGATGTTCAAACACAAATAGAGCAAATCTGACAACATGTGGTTCATTGGTCAGCCATTGTAACATGTTTAACAATATTACGTAATCTTTGGTACAAGATGGAACAGTAGACTTCATTCAACACAGTTAATCCGATTTGGATGAATTATTCATCACAATATAGTAGAAACTAGCATTTAAAATCAGACATACTCATCGCCAAAAAAATATTCCAAACTTTTTTCCAACCCTGTATGTAAGATTATCATCCCCGTAAAGAGATATTAGGCCACCTGAGGGGAAGGGGTAAGAGTGGGGTCTCGTAGGGAGGGATACTGTCACAACGTACATGGATACACCATTTAGAGAACATATATTTAAGAGACAAGAGAACATCACTTTAAATTAAAACAAAACAAAACAAAACAAAAACAAAAAACAAAATCAAAGGCAAAGACTGTATAAAACGAGTCTTAGGACAAGGCCATGCATCTAACAGTGAGTATCTAGAAATAGTAATAAGAATTTAAAATACACGTTGTGTTCTGAAAGTAATACATTTGCTTGAGGAAATGGTTTGATGATAGGCACCAGATATTTGACTATAGGCAAAAGTAAATAACTAAAGACAAAAAAGTAACAATAACATAATCAATGAGCGTGGAAGCGTTGAGGTCATGCGTTGTTCGTCAAGCACTAATACAGATTTACACAAAAAATGTTAACACTAACTGACCATCATGACCAGGGACTATGTAAAACATAGTTCCGCCATGATTAAGTACATTTTGAAAGTTATAAAATCAGAATGAATTAGTACATCCAAAATATGGAGTAATACTCATTGCCTTGATAAAATATATAGAAATAAAAATATCAAATAGAGGGGAAAAAACAAGGCTACTAAAAAGGCGGGGGGGGGGGGGGAATGAAAAAATTAGAGAGAAATCGGAGAGATAGGAGAGAGCATAAGAGAAGAAAGAAGGAAGAAAGGAGAATACAAAAGGCATTGATAAAGACAGAGGGTTCCACGAGTTACACTATTTAAACACTATTTAAAGAGTCAAGTGTATGATATTAAAATCAATTGTTTTAAATGGATTTTGAAGGGGGAAGCCTAGGAATCAATTTAAGAGATAGGTCAATTTCGTTCCAGTACTTGGGTCCAGTAAAGACTACGGTTTTCTGAGCAGAGCAATAAATGTCCGTAAAAGCGGGGAATGATATACTTGTTTGATTGTCTTGTGGGATACGAGTGTATTTCATAATTTCTTGTAAAATGGAAATGAGATGGGAGGGCAAGGTATTCTGTGATAACTGAAACATGAAAATTCATAAATGCCAATTATAGAGATCATCTATTTTTAGAATTTTGTTATTGAAGAATAAAATATCAGTGTGAGAACGAAAGTGAACAATATGTAGGCTATTATTCTTAAGATTCGTTTTTGCAAAATTAATATTCTATTATTGATAATCTTGGAGGAGTTACCCCACGCTAAGATTCCATATGTTAGGTAGGGATATAAAGTGTCATGTAAAGGGATAATAATATTTGAGATGGAAAGATATGTTTTAAGTTGTTAATCACGCCAATATTTTCTTGATACCAGTCTACACAAACAGTCAATATGAAATTTCCAAGATAGTCTATCATCAATTAAAATCCCAAGAAACTTAGGATGTTGAACCCTTTGAAGATATGTATGGAGCCTGGAAGAGAATCAATAGAATTACTAAATATCATATCATTATGCCCCAGTTGCAAATTATGGACCCGGCTCTTAGCGTTGTTAAATACATGTATCACGAAACGAATGCACTTGTGTCAGTTCTAGGCACAATCAAAGAGGGCCTGAAGGATGAAATTCAAAGCATGTCTTTCCATGCTTTTCATTTCAGTTTCAGTTTATTGTTTCATAGTTCACAGTTTACAATGTTTTCACAAAATAAATGATACAAACAAACATGTTCTATTTTTAGAGACTATAACAGAAGGTTGGTACCTCGTATCTATTTGTTTGCACGGTTCATCACATTACAGAAATTCAGCGAGACTATAAAGAGTGATCTGCCCGGAAAGGAAATTAACAACTTATCATATTTTCAACAAAAAAACGTGATCTGTTCTAAGTTCTACCATGCAGTAAAAGTAGAAGATGATATAAAATAGTAATAATAATGATAATAATGGTGAGAAAAAATAATGGTAAGATGATAATACAAAATGAATAAATCAAACTCACCTCTCTCTCTCTCTCTCTCTTTCTCGCTCTCTGTGCCTTTGACTTGTTCAAATTAACCGTGCAACTGCAGTAATGTCGTCTAATGCCATCTACGACAAGAATTAAAAGTGTTCAAATACATGTACATGTATTAGTGATCACTTTGTGATGTTTGTGAAGTGTCGTGGGTAGGTGTGTGTATGGGGGGGGGGGGGGGAGGGGGGGGGGGTGGGCATCAGTTTTTACAGGTGGGTGCAATGTGAGAGACCAAGAACCAAGGTTATCTGTTTTCACGCTGCTTCCCCATTTCGCTTTCTCTCTTCCCCTCCCCCCCCCCCCCCTCTCTCTCTCTCTGTCTCATTATTTTCATTATTTTCTTTTTCGCCTTTCGATTCCGGGGGGGGGGGGGGGGGGGGACGTGTCAGCCTATACCTTCCGATATCTACGCCACTTGATATCGAAGTAAAATGAAACGGACAGTCAAATGACGTCGAGGGGTAAATTTTGAATGTTGAAATATTGACGTTAAGATGATGGATATGCACAAATAAGGCAATGTCGCTATTTGTTGGTGCTGCATTTTTTTTCCTTCACTATTTCTAATACTTTTAATTAGGAACTACAATCTTTTCATTGTCGTGTCATTTCGTAGTATTTCTTCTTACCACCTAACCCAACCCCCATTTCTCTCTCTCTCTCTCTCTCTCTCTCTCTCTCGCTCTGGTAATTTATATGCTCTCTATATTTGACCATTTCGACCAAATTTGTTTCCTTCACATTTTAATATTCCCAGAGTTCATTTGATCTACTTTAATGTTGATCTTCAAGTGGGTCAACATGTAGCTCTGCCAGATACAAGATAATTCGGCAAAGAATGCTATACTTGACATGTATTTTGTGTCATCGTGATACACCTCCACAACAACCAATCACCTCCCACTGATGCTCTGTGACGTCACGCGTACTCGGTGAAGCCTGTAAAGTTGAATAGTTATGATCGTGTGTCACCACCAGTCATTTTCTTTCCAAAATTTGTGGAAAAAAGCACAAACAATAAAAGGGTTGAAAGATTACGATTGACGAGCTCGACCAGACAAGAATAAAATTTAAACAGGGTCATAAAGAGCGTCTCTCGTTTTCAACTTCACGACAGACGAAAGGACGATTTATGATTGTGCTTCGGGAGTCATCTCTTTTACTATTGCATGTTAATGATAGACTCGATTTTATGTGTTTACGGATGTTTCTTCACACAGTTTTAATGCGACTTACTTATTCTATGTTTACTTTGACACTGACGAGGGCATTCAATGCTCGGGAAGAGTAAAAAGAGAAAGGGAGCGGGCTTGGTAGGACAAAAGTTCATCTGAAAACGGGAATACGAGTATTATTTCCTTTCTCGTTCGCGGCTAATCGTAAGCAGCAGACGACACGGTACCGGTTTATTCAAAACTTCGGCCCGGCAAATGTGCTTTGGACATTTGGAGAACGGACCCCGAACAGTCGTCAGCCGCTATGTCGGAATCTACCGGAGAGCAAGATGAAATCGTGCCCGACCCAGAGGCAATGCTGGACGAGGCGATCGCCGAGTCTGGACGATGGATAAAGGTGAGGCCCACAATTAGCACCAGACTCACAATAATTAGCACATAACTGTACACACCTAACCACAAGTACATGCATGGGTTTCTATTGTGCAGCGAAGGAGTGGCGCCGTAGAAATGCTACCGCAAAATACTTCCTTGTTGGAAACTATGCGTAGTGGGATATTACACTTGCGAAATGCGGTACTACTATATTCAGTTAATTGTTTGCACAGATTCTTGCTAAATCTTCATTGTATTTCGTCAAACATTAAGTATAAATTATTTTACTCCCATAGAAATTATAGTAGTGATGCTATTACATCATACTTTTTTTTTTTGGGGGGGGGGGGGGGAGGGAGAGGGGGTGGGGGTTACCTAGCAAATTAAATCCAGATAGTTCTAGATAGCAAGATACCTAGGGGAAAAGAAGCAAATAATGAAATTAATCTCAAAATTTTGCAGGGGATTGCGAGTATGTAACTTATTTAATGTTTTGTAAAACGCACTTTAAAAGGTATTACTTTTGCTGTAAATGAAAAGGTTTGACCAATCAGACAGGACTACCATTTCCAATATAATTTTTCAATTACTCCAATATTCTCTTGAAGTAGTTACATTACCTCTAATCACACATCATAAAGTGACCAATTCACAGTAACACATGCCTCGAAGCTCGCTCGTTTCTGTACGAAATGGATTATCCATTTACAAAAATTGGCTTGTTCACCATTATTTCCCTTTTCTTAGATAATATTTCAGCTTATATACCATTTAAACCAAACGTAATGTTATTGTATATGCATGAAAGGTTACCCGACGTACTGCTCCGGCGGCATTTCGTCAAAGAATGATTGGCATGGCACTGCATGGTTTCAATGAAGAGGGGGGGGGGGGGGGGGCACCGGAAATATTTGATGGAAGAAAAGCAAGAGAACATCGGAACAAGGCCATATAATGAGGGTAGGGTGTGGGAGGGGTCGTGTCACCTGCATTGTCTATCCCCTTTTCGTTCTTTCTCTCGGTTGTTGTTTTTTCTTCTCCGTCGCCATTCAATTTTGGGACACATGCCCCCGTTCCTCCCATATCTTTTGCAGTGGAGCTTGGGTTTTAGGGTAAGTTTAGCGTTATCGTGAGAATAGTTTAGTGCATGGGGTGAAGTTAGGAATTCGTTGATATTGCATAGGTATACTTCAACCTTGCAACGAGAGGGAAATCAAAAAATAAAAAGATGTTTTTAAAAATGTTACCAGAAGCATAATGCTTCTATACGACCATGACGACGGGAGATGTAGGCAAGGCCTTATCTCAAAATGTCACTGTTTATATACCGGGGGTAAAGTTTGGAATTTGGTGACATTGCATGGGTATGTAACTTTGTGGCAATCGGGAAAATTCAAAAGATGTACATGTATATTCAAAAAAATATATCAGAAGCATATACTGCTCGTACGATGCAGGATCATTGTAGGCAGGGTCCCAAGTTTGTGAGGCAGTGTATTCCCTTTAAGAATCACCGTTGGTCCTTCTCGTATTCGCCTGTTCGGCATAACATCGTAAAAGGAAAATAATTGAATGTGATTTCTCAGTCTCGGTTGCCAACGCCGTGTGATGATATATCTTCTGATATTTGACACGACACCGGATAGAGAAAAATATTTGCACGTGTTGCAGGCGACTATATAAATTTGAAGCCATTCCATGGTATATGTTCCAGGCGTCGTGCACTTTTGCCCAAAATGCGTTATAGCGTAAGAGACTGCCGATAACGGGATATACAATCAAACAAGCAGGGGAAGCTATTGCATTTACAAATTGAATATCAAAATAAATCATTTGAACCCTCGAGGTAAAGGTTTGGTATGTTCTTGTAATGGCTTGACTTTAAGTGCATTCAAAGGGTGCAGCCAAAAGGCAATTTTGGACATTTTAAGGAAGGGCCTACATAGTTGAAGTGTCTCAGCCCTACATAGTTGAAGCGTCTCATGCCTACAACTGGAACAAGTTATTAAAGCTCTTTTGTTGGAACTTCGTAGTTAAATTACAAGAAATATGCCCTATAAAATGTGTCTTTGAAGAGCCAAAATTTTTTGAGGGGGCTGAGCATAGGCATACGGTGCGCCATTTCTGAATGCGAGCGAGCGAGCAAAGAACAAACCAATCTATTTTTAATGAAAATGTACTTTTGTCATATATCTGGTAGGTACTACGTAATTTGAAATGTTTTCCTTCTTTTTTTTGTTTAGCGTGGAACTCTTGGGGAGCTGCAGCCCCCCCCCCGCCCCCACCCTCCACTACGCCAGTATTGTAGACCCACAGAACGACGATGTTACTAGTTTTGACATGCTCGAGATGAACACAGCCCCACCCCCACCCCCCCCCCCGGCCTCTGATAATTAAAATAAACGTTCAGATCGTTTATACGTTGTATTACGAGACGTCCCTTGAATTGTCATTTTCAGTTCAGTTCAGTTCAGCTCAGATCAGTTCACTTTATTCCATTTCAAGCAAATATACAAATGCATAATACATAACTGCAATGACCATGTCTTCTTTCATGAGTATTACTTCTATTTCAGTGATTAATATTGGTGGCCTAGATAGCAAACCAAGTTACCAGAATCTCTTTTGAAAAACCAATTTTTCAAATCTGTATAGGCCTACACTCTTAGAAATATTGGGTAAAATTTTACCCAAATTTTACCCAACATGAGGGTCCTTATGAGTCCGACCAACTTTTGGGTAAACTTTACCAATTTCATTGTTATTTTTGACCAATGTTGGGTAAATGCATGTAAAAGTTGAGCAAGATTTAACCAACCTATGCCCAATCTTCATTTACCCAGTGGCATTTACCCAACATTTCTAAGAGTGTACATTTTAAAATTTATGAATATCGAAGTTTTAACTTCTTGCAAATACTCACTGGTTCATTCTTTAGTTCACGTATAATCAATGACTTATAATCAGTGACTATGTAAGTCAAACAAAATAATTTTGCGGTCTGATGAGATATGTGTTCCTTTTGTTGGAAAACAAACCTTTGTTCACGTACCTCAAACATTCGTTGGCATTTATCTATCATGCTTATTGACGAATATGCTTCCGACATTGGCACTTGAGACAGATTACATTATAGGTCAAAGCAGGAAATGATTTTTCATCTTATAAATACCAAACACTGAGGAGGAAAAAGAAAATCATATCACAAAAATGTTCAAACGGACTTTGCTTTATTGTCAACATTCCAAAGTACGCAACGCTTTTTTAAAAAACCAATTTCATAAGAAAAGAGAAAGATCCGTTGGGAGATTTTGCTTTTGACGGGGGCTTACTGCACCCGAATTGAGTCGGTCCCAAGGCAATTCAAATCGTATCACGTACAACCCTTTGTTGTTAATTTCTTTTCTTTTCTTTTTTTTCCACCCATCTGCTTTGGGAAAAAAATCTTCATCGTGTACAAATCATGGAATTAGGAAACAAGAATATACCGGATTAGACTATGTGTTATAACCGATTCGTTAGTACAATTCTTAAGTAAAAACCCAAGGATGCACCTCTAATATACAAAAACACTATACCTACATTTTCTTCAAGTCAAGTGGTATATAGAACCATTTTCTAATCATCAAAGTACTGTTTTACCGAAGGATTTGTATCAAAGATGGGTTCATTTTAGTTTTAGGCCCACCATCATTATTATATCTATGGCGTAAGCCCCTTCCCCTTCCCCTCCCAATCGAACGGTGAAAAAAGGAGGTAAAATGGGGAAATGCGAACAAGAAATAACGAGGAAAAAGGTGATAGGACCCCTCCTGCATCTTTCTCCTAATTTGTGGCTGTGTTAATTTGCATTTCATTCATCGAGTAAGACTCCCTTCCCCTACCCATAATGACAGTGCCCCCCCCCCCCCCCCCTAATGGAAATAGCTAGACCCATGCAGTGAGGACTCTTCAGCCTTTGCCAAATTTCGACAGCTATAAAAATGCAAATTAGCCTCTGGAAAGTTATTCCTCCTGAGGAGCAAATTAACATGATTAAAGGTTTAAAAAAAAAAATCGTCTTTTGAGAGCCAGAAGGGCGTTTACTTTGTCTCTTAGAGTTTACGCCCTTCTTGCTCTCAACAGACGAAAATAATGTGGCCAACTGGACATGAATTAAACAGTTTGCTGTGATATGATTACAAAATAATGGAGAAGATCTTGTGACTCTTGTCGTTTTTGCATTACCAATGACCTCGAACATCTAATCTCTTTAAACCAAGCCCTCTAAATCGTTCCTTCTCTTATAAAATCTGCTATCAACATATTTCTATTGTGATCTTGACAGTTAAGAGAAACTTGAACTCTCCCATGTACACACATAGTCGTCTGAACCATGTGCAGTGTGGGAACAGAGGAACAATCATACACCATTTGTTATTGTGATCGCATTTCTCGCAAAAAAGGAGGAAAAAATGCGACTCTCCCCAAAGTAAAGTAACAAAAGGGCCCAAACGCACCCTTGTTCGCATTGTTCGATTATTCTCGCTTGAATTGGCACTGAATCATATATTATATCTTACACACACTTTGGTATTCCAAAATACTGCTTTATGTCAACACTAGATCGAGTATTTCCAGCTCACCCGACTTAAATCAATAAGCCCTTACATTCCTGTACGTCTTATGGGTAATATTTACTTTTTACGTTTGTCCTTCTCTTCTCTCGCCCTCTCTCCATCTCTGTGTGTACCCTTTCTACTTTCTATAACTTAATAAATGTACGTGTCTGTTCTTCTACCCCCACTCTATACCTTCACTCTCTAACCCGCCTTCCTTTTTTTATATTATTCTAATCTTTCCTCTACTCCTTCCTTTTAGAATTATCATCCATAATACTACTCGCCTTTGCCAATCCTAACTATTCTGTCTCTCCTCCCCCCCCTCTCTCTCTCTCCCCATCTCCCTCCCTCTCTCTTTCTCTGTCTTTCTGTCTTTGCCTCTCTCTCTCTCTCTCTCTCTCTCTCTCTCTCTCTCACACATACACAAACACTTTCTCCCTCCTCGACTTCCCTAACCTGTGATCCATAAATCCCGGCCCAACTTGAGGCATTATTTTGTCGGTCTTTTGAAAAGATGCAAGAGTAATATCGTTTAAAAAGTGATTGTAAAATGACTCAAACAATACTTTCATTAATTGGGGTATGAGTTAATGGCATAACCAGGGGGTGTTTCATAAAGCTGTTCCGCACGACTGGTAATCAGTTCTTGTGCTAAATGATTGAGAATCTGATTAGTATAGCACCCAAGAACATGTTCCAGTCATTCGTAAAGTCATTCGTAACTTTACGAACAGCTTTATGAAACACACACCAGGCTCGATTAACACAGGTATGACGCAATTGAAATGACGCTTCCATGGTGTGAGCCGGGCTGAAAAAGACCACAACACCTCTGCCAGAAGAAAAATGCAATATTTCGGTCCGTGTTCTTTGTGCACATAAATGGAAATTAATGAAAGACTGAAATGAAGAAGAAAAATAAGGTGGAGGGAAGAATACAATTTATCATCGACAACATAAGAACATCCCAGTAGGCCAGATATACACTTTCATCTTGGGGCTATTATGCAATGGTATGATGATAATCACATAATCTGAAGGAAAACAGGAAAAGTTGAACACTCGTGACATATATGGCTTTTGAAGAGACCAATGATTTAATTTCCTGGAAGAGATTGACAACTGCTGTGATCCACTGAGACAATCCCAAAGCAAATATCCCTGTTATGAACAAAAGTATATATCGTTCCTTCTACCTGACGCATGTTTTTTTTTCTTCTTACAAGCACCTTTCAATACCCATAATTACGTTAGATCGATTTTGCCTTACCTCTAAATATGAGTCAATCAATATTTCTTTCATTTTATCCTTATTTATTTACTATAAATTATTTTTTTGTTCGCTCTTATTTTACTATGTAATTGAGGATTGTTTCCTCCATATTTTCCAGTTAACTAAGCGAAACGTCAACCCCAGCAATAAGATTTTGAACTTTCTGGTAAACTTGTAATGAACTTGTAACCTTATAATGCCCTTACGCATAAAATGAACAGAATCTGACGACGACTAAACAACTTTCTTTGCTTATTCATTTAGAAAAAAAGATCGTTATACTCCCACATTTTTATCTGCGACGCCAACATCAAGGGTATTCTTAGAAAATGGAAGAATAAAATGAAATAAACAAATTAAATGCATTATCTTTCCTTATCGATGGTTGCAATTTACATTATTAATTTATTTCTTTGAAATTGAATGGATGATCCTAGCCTTTATTTTTTGTGAGCTAAAATGTTTGACGCCGAATATAGGTTATGACAGATCTTGTATGTGGGAGCGAATACATGAATTTCTTGATCAGAAATGAGTGATTCAGTTTTGAAGTCTTAAATAATCACAAACTGTGTAAGCATTTCTAGCGAAGCCTTCAGATATCATTGTTAAATCTACTAATTTGCTTTCCTTTATTTGTTTGTTTGTTTGTTTGTTTCTTTCTTTCTTTCTGTTTTCCCTCCATTTTTATTGTCCTTGCTTATTTTCCTGTTGATCTACACATTTCTGTCACCTTTGCCTCCGTGCGTCAATTGGTAAATGAAAATACTTTTCATATCTTATAGGGGTTTTTTTTAAATACCAAAATACCAATATGCAATTTTTCAACGGTATGGATGTAATATCTTTTCACATTCTGATTATCATTTTAAAAAAAAATGTTATTGCTCTTATGTTATCGTCTCCCTTTTCAACTCTTCACCCCACCCCCTCCACACACCCACCATATACCAAATCATCGCCCCTATCTCCCCTCGCTCTCTCTCTCTCTCTCTCTACACCCACCATCTACCAACTCCTCGCCCTATAACTCCCACACCCCTCTCACTCTTTCTCTCTCACTCACTATCTATCTAGTATATATATCAATCTACATGTGCCCCCCCCCCCCCTTCTCTCTCTCCCCATCTCTCAAATTCTTATTATGCAAGTGTGTAGTATGTTCTAGTCAGAAGGGATTACATTTGTTATTCAAGAGTCTTATGACAAGGATGTCTGGCAACTCATCAAACTTTTTGCCTATAAGCTATAAGTCATCCTAGGAAAGCAGAATCTTTGTCCTTGAAAGACTTAAATGTTTTGAATATCTTATATTGTAAGACTTGTAGGCCTGTCATTCTTAAAGGGAGCGACAAGTCGCAATCTATGGGCGGTTTTACAGTTGGCTGCTCCTTTCTCTGGATCAAAGTTCAAACCGACTTCAATTTATCGCGCGCAGCTAATAAAAGTTCGCACATTGCCCAAATTTGAGTAAACAAGATCGCACGTTCTTTATTCCAGTATTTGAATCTCATTGGTCGGTTACGTATGTAGGGATTCGAGTTAACGATCAAGCGAGGAATTCGGCAATAACATTCCTTCGGTAGCGCACGATTGGACCTGATTGTATCCGAATTTCTCCGAGTCAGGCCAACTGGTCAGGCCCATGGATTACGACTTGCCACTCCCTTTAAACTTAATGTATTTCCATATACATGCATATCTAGAGTATTGGAAAGAGCTTGAAAGTGTATTTCTTGAACTATATCGCAAGCATATATATAAAGGGACGTTGGCGAACATTTTCCTATATGTAAGAAATTAATGTTACTTTTGATCGTGGTTAAAACTATTTTGGCGAATACTTAATGTCAAGGTTCCATGGACGCCTTAACTGGTTACTGAATGAAGATGATATAATATGCGATACTTATGATATAGTCAATATCAGTGTTCTTCTTATCTTCATCTGTGATTCTCTATGTCGTTCATCATTATTATGTTCCAACAATATGTCAATAACCTAACTGAATGGGACAGCAACTATATACAGATCTGATTTCGGGACAAAGTATCTGCAGAATGTAAGGGATTTAAAAGCTCACTGCTAATATAATAAGTAAATCGATAATCAGAGGATCAAACAACTCGTTAATACTCTTACTGTGTCCGTTCTTGACCCAAACTATAACGACGTCTTCGTCATTATTTTCTGCTCTTTCAATCCCCTTCTCTTTCTGATTTAGCATCATTTATTATTATGATCTTCTGTCAACTCAATTATATCTTTCCTGAGTATACACCGATACATCTTATTTTTTCTTACGTTTATATAATTAGAAAAATTATGTCATAATTGTACGTCTATTTTTACCTCTTTCTAACGCGAAATTAGATCAAAGTTATGCAGTATTCATAGTCGAAATAATTAAAAAAAACTTGATTGCAGTGAGAAGGGGATACTTTTTATAGAACTTATTTTAACTCTGGCTTATCTTTACCTTTACTGTTTGTTTGTTTGTTTGTTTGTTTGTTTGTTGTTGTTGTTTTTTTTTTTTGGGGGGGGGGGGGGAGGGGAATCCTTTTATATACCCACATTTTTCTCTGGATATCTCACTAACAAATCGCCATGATATCTCTCCATTTCTTCCTCCCAACTCTCTCTCTCTCTCTCTCTCTCTCTCTCTTTCTCTCTTTTTCTCTCCCCCTTTCTTGTTAATTCTGTAGCATTTTTCCTCACACGCTTTAGAGCTTGCATCAAGGAAGATATGTTTGAAATCGGCTTTTAGAGTTTAAAGAAGATTATCGTGTCTGTCATGTCAGTTCAGATGCCAGAATTCTCAATTTTGAAGGAGGAAACTATTCAATCTATCAGTGTACACGAAGATCTATTAGGTGCAACTCTATGTCCGCCTTTATAGTAATACATGTACACTTATAAATTCGACTATGGTGAAATTCAGTATCTACAATCTTTAGACAATCCAGATGTAATCTAGCACATTACCAAAGGATGTTGGGTGTAAAGACTCCATGACGAATCTTATATGTCAGAAAATCATCATTGTATTTAGTAGTACACCCAGAAAAGTGCTGCTATGATATAAAAAAAATCTATGATCAAGTTAATGTGCTCGTTTTCTTTTTTACTGTCATTTTTCAAAAAATGTGCACAGCCATGATTTTTACTTGTAGGAACTGTTAAAGACTGAACTTTAAACTGTCTTTCATTTAGTTTCTTCTATTTCTTCCCGACACGGTCAATTCAATTAAAATGTAAAAAATATATTTTGGATTTACTTCTTATTTGTTTGTGATTTTTCTAAGAAAATATCGATACAGAAAACCAGTCCAAATGATCGTACTGACACAAATTTATCCCAATTATAAAAACATTAAATATCTTATTTCCTTCAACAAATTTTAAAAAGCAGATCAGGGTCCTGTTTAATTAAATTATTAACAATAGCAACTGCCAAATAATGACAGCTTTGCTATTAGCCAATCAGATGCATCCATTTCAGTAGCCTGTAACAGTTATTGTAACTTATAGATATCCAGTTTTATGAAACGGGGCCCAACATAAGTCCAATAATATTTTTAGTATTTTTTGCCAAAAACTTTATCCTTCTTTACCTAAACATAAATATTCTACATTTGGGCATAAAAATACCCACGTGTTGGTCTGACAAATAGGTGCCCCTTAAGTTGGATACCCCTTCCCCATGTATTTCAGCAGTATATGAATATTTTTAAAATCCCAATATTTTTGTCGTTACTCACAACATTTTATAATTTGTTACACTTCGCTGAAAACCGTGGTAACATTCTCGACTTTTGCTCATTCCATTCTTTTGTTATTATTGATTTTCCTATATCGTATAAGAAAAGATCTTATCTGACCTTATTATGATCACTTGAACCTGTTTTATGCTTTAAAAAAAGCTCTTCTCGACACAGTTTGGTGGAAACTGCTAACGCGGAAATGTGAAAAATTGGACAGACAGTACACAGTGGTACATAATATTACACGTCTTTGATACTCCATTTACAGTTTTATAATACAACTTTAATAAGTGCTGTTTAAAGGTAATCAAAACTTTGGGGTAAATTGGCAAATAATGACTTTATTTTATTTTCCTGTCACCCTTAACACCTTATGTTTAAATTTCCCTAATCCTCGTTATGTATTAATACGACATGCACGTAGTATAGTAGAATTTAGTAGTAGTAGTAATAGTAGTAGGTAGTAGTAGGTAGTAGTAGTAGTAGTAGTAGTAGTAGTAGTAGTAGTATATTAGTAGTAGCAGAAGTATAGTAGTAGTAGTAGTAGTAGTAGTAGTAGTAGTAGTAGTTGTTATCATTGTCGTCGTCGCCGCCGTCGTAGCAGCAGCAGCAGCAGCAGTAGTAGTAGTAGTAGTAGTAGTAGTAGTAGTAGACGTAGTAGTAGAAGTAGTAGTAGAAGTAGTAGTAGTAGTAGTAGTGGTAGTAGAGTAGTAGTAAGAGTAGTAGTAGAAGTAGTATAGTAGTAGCAGCAGCAGCAGTAGTAGTAGTAGTAGTATAGTTATGCCAGTAGCAGTATTAGTAGGAAACTAAAGTGCATTGAATAAGATGCAATGGAATCAAGTGCTTGGGATTTTTATGAGACACCGTTTGTTTAGAACCCTACCTATTCATAAGTACGAATATTCAAATCCATGCATGCCACACAAATGATATCACTATTTTGGCTTTACAAATACATGTATTCCCACAAATCTGAAAAAATGTGGAGAAAGAAATTTGACGTATGGTTAGTCAAGGATATCTAATAACTCTAAGCTGATAATGATACATTCCACAGTATTGTTAAGATAACTTTTGTAGAATTTGTTCACGATACGATTTTTTTTTGCATAAAGCTACAAATCGTTCTGGCAGTTGAAAGAGGTCAAAAGTTTGTGATCAATCATTCTTATCCATTCTTAGGTTCTCTTGATTATTTGCTTTATTGTTAGATGCATAGGTTAAAGTGTGTGGAAGATTTCTATAAATCAATAAAATAAATATGATATTGATCTGATCGTTCAACATTGAAAATGGCTCGACTCAAAATCAGTCTTGATATGGGCAGTATAATGTATAATGGTAACCAGGCAAAATGTTTGAAGGAATTATTTCTGCCAGGAATGATCTTTATAAAGTCGATAACCATTTTGCTTGAAACATTCTGATATGTTTCATTTTATTATTTTGGAATCAAGTCTTATTAAGAATACATTGTAACGTTAATCTAAAACGAATAACGACAAAAGAAGTTATTTTTCATGGTTTGTATTGTCATGAAATTAACATAAGACAATGATATCTAATATGTCTATTATAATATAATTCGAATAAAATAACCATAGGCCCTAGCTAGTCTAACAGGCTTTGTAGTGATAGGCATGTATGAGGTCAAAGTGAATGCAGGCTTCACATTTTATGAATTCTTCGACAAGTGACCGACATAAAAACATGTATGTTTTCCTTTCCATTTCAATTTTGATGTAACGTGAAAATGCATGCAGGACATGCATGCAGAATACATGTCGATTCTGGTAGCTTTCTGTGGTCAGAACTCTTCATACTTTTGTGTCAAAAGAATCAAAACTATTTTCTTTTCTAAAAAAATCAGGGCATGACTGACCTTGCAAACGCACTTTTTTGTGAATAACCTTGTAAGAAATATTACTGTCAGAATAGCACGTGGTAATTCAGAATATATACGGCTCCTGTTTTTGTTAAGAATATTTTATTTTCAAGGTTCTTTGTCGAAGGTGTTATTTCATTGGAATATGATGAATTGGACTGACATGACTACAAGGCCTTGCGGAAAGAATAGGCATTCCGCAAGTAGCCAATTATTTCATGCTTGGAAAGGAAGTGGAATTGTGTTCTCGAGTATAAGTGTCATGTCCACCCTCCCACTCCGATAGAAAAAATGATCTTGAATAGTGTTTTACAGTGTGTCATTTCTGCTTGTCTTTCTTGTTCTTAAATAGGCCAACTTGAAAATCATGTGAATAGAGAGAATGTTAATCTATATCTTCCCCGTTCACATGGAAAATACAGCCTGTTTGAAAAACTTCTCCCGTTAATATGAAGATCACCCTTTTTCAGAACGTGGTGTAGCTACTGGGGCTGGTTCCCACTCCCCAATCGAATTCGAAAAGAATGAAACAGACTGAAAACAGAGGAGAGAGGAAGAAAGGGAGATTTGCAAAAGGAACATGCACTGTGAAAAATAACTACAGGTTTTACAAAACAAAATTACAAAAACGGCCAAAACTTAATTTTACAAGTCAAAAAACCTGTTAATCTACAGTTATTTTTTACAGTGTGGAAAGAACATAATACGACTCCCTTGGAGTCCCTCCACACCCTCCTATTATCGATGGCGTTGTTCAATTCTGATCCACCTACAAGACCAGTGCTGCCCACCCCCCCCCCCACCCCCCTCCATGTCACTAGTAACCCTCAGTGACTGGACCCACACCACGCAATTATTGGCCAAGAACATCACTATGCTGATGTCAAGTCCTTTCAAATTTTCAATGTTTTATTCTTCTATAATCTTGATGAGCTTTGCATATAGAAAATCACCAGAGGTATGAGGAAAGAAGAAAAAAATAAAATTACCTACCAGATATGTGACAAAATTACATTTTAATTTTAAGAAGGTCGATTTCTTTTTTGCTCGCTCTCTTCGCTCGCTCGCAATTATTCATAAATTGGGCCCCGTATGCCTATGCTCAGCCCCCTCAATTTTTTTGGCTTATTACGCCACTAACCAGATGCACATCGGTCGTGATTTTATGTAAACATAAATTGTTGAAGAATTAAAAAAATATGCTTTAAGTTTGTTGTTTTTCATTTAAAAAAACGAGATGGCAGTTGGCTTTTTTAGGTCACGATTTGTAAAGCTGGTACGCCTTGTGTTACAGACTCCCATAATTAATATTGCTTTTCTATGACAGGTCATCGATTTTTATTGAATAATAATAAAACTTATCTATAGAGTTCAGATATGAAACTGCTCGGGGTTGTTGCTCAAAGGTATACACAGGATGATAATGTTATTGCTTGCAGTCGAAACTGAGGTTTCATTAATTATATCGATAACCTGTACAGGTTAATTATAACGTCCAAATTGATTCCCGAATCAGTTTATACATTGTACGTTCTCCAACAATCTTGAAGTATGATCACGTTTAACACGAGCTGGGCAAACAACGAGGATTCATATAATTATTATTGCACAATGATTTGGCTTTTCTACTCAAGACATGCATTTTGCATCATTCTAAAGGTAATATAAAACCAAATATAACAGTTCAACATTGTCCCTCCGTGCACTGAGGGATAAAACTACAAAACATCTGCCCCCAAATTGATTTTTATTTTGATCGCTGCACGCAACATTCCTCTCGGTATTGTCATCCTCATTATGAATATGCAAATACTAGTTCAGCTGTATCATAACATCGATTGTCTCCATTCTCCTTCGATTTAAATAGTTGAGTAGGCGTATTCACAATTTAAATGACTGTATCTCGTGTGATTTTTGCAGCAGTAATTAAGTAATTATAATTATGCAATCTATCAAATGAGATACTGTTTATATACTTTCATTAAAAAAAAAATCCCTTACCAATATGGCATAGCTACGAGGGGCCATATGGTGGGAAGTGCCCCCATGGCATGACAAAAAAGGGGGAATGGAGAGAAAGAGAGAGAGAGAGAGAGAGATGGAGAACAGGCAACGGATCGTCGACTGAAACAATGGGGTAACTAGATAACCCATAGCATGTCATTTCATTTTCCTGAAAAATTAATGTTTGAGAAATGGAACTACGAAATATTCTGCTCCAATATGAATTTATTTTCTTGTTTCATATTTGCAGGAAGTGACATATCGTGATTTGTCGGATCCCAAGGACCTTCAGAAGTCGCTTTCAAATGGAGTACTCCTCTGCGAGTAAGTAAACAAAACAAACAAGAATAAGTCATTGCTTGAGAAAAAAAATGGCTGGGCATTGAAAAGTTTTGATATGATTTTGATTTCATCAAAGAGAGAGAGAGAGAGAGAGAGAGAGGGAGGGAGAGGGGATAGTGACCCCGTCCGTCCCACCGGAATATGAATAAACGTTTTTAAGACACATCAATGATATGGGGGTGGAGGGGGACATGCTCCACCCCTTGAATACCTTCATAGAGTTTTTCTTTAATTAAGAATGCTTAAGACACAAAATAATTGCTGCCCCACCCGGTAAAGTAATCTTGTATCCGTCACTGAGAGAAATAGGGGAATATATAGATCATGTAGTTATGCATGTATCTTAAATAGTCTTGCAAAACTAAACATTAAAATAAAAGTACCTTTAATAGATTAATAATAATAATAATAATATGCCCATTTATATAGCGCAGCCACTATATGGATATACTCTACTGCGCTTAATACAAAGTATCACATTATTACCCCGGCTTTAGCCGAGCTGCCTATTATGGCGCTAAAGCATTTCAAGGAATTTCTTCCTACCGGGTACCCATTTACTTCACCTGGGTTGAGAGTGGCAAATGTAGATGAATGTCTTGCCAAAGGACATTTTGGAACCGCGAACCATGTGAGCCACAGTCCGGTGACGTATCCACTAAGAAAGATGATAGTACAAGGGGCTATGAGGCGTTCTTTCAAGCTGTTCAATGCTCAGAATGTATTTGATTTATCTCGTTATTTGTATGGTTGTTCTTATTTTTTTTTAGAAAAGTCATTGAATTGTACATTTGTCGTTATTTTTCTCAGTGGTTTTCTGCAAAGCTGAACGAAAGAAAAAAGAAATCCACGATGGCCCTTGAACAATATTTGTGACCATCAACCATTTAGCCATTGAATTATGTGGTCACCAGAAATGACACCAATACTTGTCCTGTATATGCGTTGTTGATGAAAACTCAAGGTTTCACCTGTATTATAATCAGTTGTTGTTAAAGTCTATGAAAGGTGTTGTTCGTGACAAGAAAACCGGCTTTCAGTCGTGATCCAAATACTATAGTAAATTTTAAGAATAAATCTTGTTGATAATATCTATATCTCTTTGCCCTTCCACGAGTATTATGACGTTGTAACCCAGACATTATGACGTAGAAACCCCTGAATACCATAAATTTCGTTTTATATCGGTCAAATGTTCAAACTAAATAGAGTCTCAACTGTTGACCTGTAAAATAGAAAAGAAAAAATGATGAAAACACAACAGTGCTGTGCACGGGTCAATAAACATGTATGAGAAGAGTTTTTTCTCCCTGTCTGCCACAGTTATTGTTATTGAGGGCTTCAGAATGAATCCGTACCTTAAAATGTTTATGGGTCCGTAATTTACTCACGTCCATCAAAGTCTTACGTGTCATTTTTTTCTCTCTGAACTCTTGTCCTCGACCCACATGAATCTGTACCTGTCATGCCTGTGGGTGTATATTTCACAGGTACACTGTGAAAGACTGTGTCCTATTTTAGCTCTTCATAGGGAGGATTTTTTTTAAGTGGCAGAAATTTATATAGGGCAAATGTCTAATACTAAGAGGCAGAGGGGATTCACATTTTTTGAAAAATAACAACTTATTCTGACAAGACGGGACAACTGTCACCACTTAATGAGGCAACGAGGTAGTCTACCATATATAATAATCTAGCATATTTCAATGACGACCGATGATACTGAAATGCTATAATGATTGTGTATACACAATGCATCAACAATGGATATGGTGAATGTATTCAATGTCCACATTTGTTCGCTTACTTCGCTTGCTCGCAAACAGTGCCATTAGAAACTCGATATTCGGGGACGAGATGTCGATCCCCCCACTCCCCCCCCCCCCCCGCGAAAACTTTTATGCCGGTATTCGCATAGGGTAATTTTGACAGTAATAGGTGAATTTTTCTTCTTATTGGCGACACCCCCCCCCCCCCCAAGTAACAAAAATACAATAGTAAATTTAAGTTTATAAAACAATTGATAATGATAAGAACGATGTTATACTAAATTCAGAAAAGAAAATAGGAGGAGATGGATAAACATATATAGGGAACTTAGGGAAGAGAAAGAAAAGGAAAGTAAGAAATAAGAACTAATAACTGAAGAAACTTTTGAAGTGGACACGAAACATGCTTTGGATGCGAAGTATTCCAAGCAAACATCATCGCACATTATGCAATTCAGTTATCAACAAATTACTCCATCCTCCATTAATTTAACTTTCATTTTTATTGTTTAACTTTAGATTATTGATGGCCATCAAGAGGGGATGTGTAAAACGGCCGAATAGATATGCAAGCAAGGTAAGTTCATAATGTCTTTTATCTTATTTTAAAATTTACATCAAAAGATAAATTAAGGCCTAATATATACGGATCTAAAAATCATGTGCTCCTCCAACGTAGGTTCACATGGCAACGATCAAGATTCTTGCATAGTCTTCTTCTTTTTCTTTTTCCCTTCTCCCTCTTTTTGCAATCAACATCATTTAGAAACCGCTTTGGTTTATCTCTTTCATATACCGAATAGCTTCCGCTCTTTATCTTTCAATATGACAAAATGTTTCTCATATGGTGGCGTTTAAACATAAACTATTTTCATAGACCCTCCCCCGCTCTCTCTCTCTCTCTCTCTCTCTCTCTCTCTCTCTCACCCTCTCTATCTCTTTTCTATTGAGACTGTGATTATGGCGTACTCGACCTCTTTTGACTGTTCAATGATTATGAGTTTTGTCTAAAGTTTGGTTGAAATATTTGTACTTTGAACCTGTTGCATATGAGTAGATAACCGCATGATGTTGTATTCATATTGCGTATTGCATCCTCATTCACTGAGCAAATAATTGCAGAATAAACATAAGATGATGTATTGAGTGTAATTGATGTTTCTTCGAATGAGTGTGTTTGCTTACCTGTGAATCATGGTTTACATGATGAGAAACTGAAATACACTGACTTTGTAAATTTGGTATGTCCATGCATATATAAATTTCTTGCATTGTTTTGATGGGCAACGCCCCCTCAAAATGCGCAAGGATAATAGTGAATAACTATTACAATGTCCCTTTTTTGTGAATAATGAGTGTAGAGGGCTGTTTGCCATGATTAGCGTATAGGAGGGACCCATAGCTTCTTTTTTCATGTGTTGCATGATGAATAGACAATATTAAACTTAATACATTAAAGTCGTCAGGTTAATTTGAGTCAACAAATAAGAATAATGAAATGAAATGATTGATGAAAAAAAATCTACGCATATATCATAACAAAGTCTCCCAGGCTTTCGGAGCCTTAGTTGTAAATTTGATCATCAAACAAAAAAAAATCACTCCTCACGCAATAAATGATATTATTATCATTTATATTATATTTCTTTATTTTTACGTGACAAACAATTTTTTTGTTGAAGGAATGTTTTGACAGCCTTGTGATCTTTCGATTTCGATGATGTGTTGTATGAATCGAATCTGGAGTAGAATAACGCCCTCTTTTGATCGAGGTATTTCTCTGAACTCGGAATGGTGTCATCGTGTCCACTTTATCTGAACCGGACCGAAGTGATGTGGGTTCTATCAGAGAAGTTCGTGAACAATGGATTCTCGTATTCAATTTTGTTTTGGGTTTGTTGTTGCTTGATTTAAACAAAAGTTAATGATTTCAACCTATAATATTTCCAAATTGTCGAAGTAGCTGCGCCTCGACGAGCACGGCTTAGGTATAGGCTAAACAGCAATAGATAGACAAAGGGTGCCACAAACTACGGGGGGGGGGCACTGGCGCATGTGTCACTTAAATGGCAAGAGAGAGAGAGAGAGAGAGAGAGAGAGAGAGAGAGAGAGAGAGAGAGAGAGAGAGAGAGAGAGAGAGAGAGAGAGAGAGAGAGAGAGAGAAACAAAAAGATGATAAGACCCAAATGCTCACTATTGTGAACTCGTCCCACTCGCTCAACATACCCCGCTCCGTATATTCAACAGAGTACGTGACTATGGTCATGGTAAACCACACAGGGGTGAATCTAGGATTTTGTAAAATTTTGGGGTTCAATTCCCCCTAAATCTTTGACAAGCAACCCCGCCCCCCTATTTTAAAAAATGATGGTCCTGGCAAGTGAAGCCCCCCCCCTCCGCCCTTGCCACCGCTCGATAATGATATACCCCTTATAGTCTTGTACACACTTCTAAATTTTGAAAATTTCTTACGGTGTCCCTTGTGGTTAGATTCTAAATTTTTTTTCTCGGAACACTCATAGCATGCATAGAGAGACCCAGGTCTGCTGAGATACCAAAAATTATGAACGTGAAAAATTAGGCATATAAACCGATGAAATAATAATTATAAATATGACGAATTTGTATGCCACTATATAGGCCCCTTGGCTTAATTAGATTATCGACACCTGTTCTGATGTTGCAAACAAAACTAAAACGGGTGTATAATTATTAGCAAAATATGGAGATCAAGTGCGGAAATTCGCGCTGTAGTTCTATTTCGGAAGCCATTCATTATCACCCTTCACAACACGAAGGGTCGAACCACTGAAGCTACCTTGGTCAAGGCATGAAGCTACATGGTCAAGGGGTAGACCTATCCGATCTATTAAAGGTCATTTTGATTTGCTTTGGACGTCATTAATTAGAATAGGGGGACCCCGCCCGTCTATAAGTACTGATTAATGACCATGCATAGTTTGTTGAATATAATAATTATGACTCAGTACTCAGGGCAACTGAGTTTGCGTAATAGGTAATCGGCGTATTCGTTAGTAATAATTTAAGTCCAGTTTTCTTCTACTAGGCCTAGTGATGAATCGTCATATATATAGACTGTCCATTTGCTATTTATAAGGTGCATGAATAGATTATTGATGAATATAGCTGATTTTCCACGTACACAGAAAAAAGGGAAATTTATTGAAATTAAGGCCTAGATACCAGTAGACCAGGGTAATAATATATGTAAAGCGCTTAGACACATCACCGATGTATTAGGCGATATAAAAGCGGAATATTATTATTATTAGTAGCAGTGTCTAGTAAAAGCAAGGAGTTATCACATACCTGTGATAACTCCTTGGTAAAAGCAGGGAATCCCTGGTAAAAGTAAGCCTACCTGAAATACATCACCATACAGAGTAACCATTTACTCGTACATGTACATGGATTGTATTCGTTTGAACAACGGGTACCCCTTCGAAAGGACTCCCCGCGGAGAATGACGCTTGATGGGGACATCAAGACGTACAGGGCCTACCCGAATAAGATGATGAAAGCAATATATAGGGGCATATATATTTGATGAATAGTCAAGTGGGATGGGGCACTGGAGAGGGGGGGGGGGGGGGCACCGTTCTGCATGACTCAATAGATAGTTACAGGATGTAATATATGGCCCGGGGATGGGATATGTTTTGTAGCATTTTCTTGTCACATATGACCCTCCATTTCTTCTTCGGGGGGGGGGGGGGGGGGGGGGTCATTCGAAGAGCCGGGAGCACACATGACTCTACCCCCCCCCCCCCCCTCCCCGCGGAGAATGACGCTTGATGGGGATTATACTAGGCAACAATAAAACCCATAGATGAACCCAACCCTTCAATGATAAGCTCCACGCCATAAACTTCAGCTTTGTCAAAAAATGTGAGGAATGCTGTAGTAGTAGGCAGGCAGGTGTAATTTTGAACGATTCTATTTGAGTATAAGGTATAATACAGTTGTACGTAAAGATTATTAAATTAAACAACTAAATTACTCGATAATAAGCACAATTATGAGAAATTTCTATGCGTAAGATTTCAATACAAGGTATAATTAATCTATTTACAGCGACCTACATGCCAGTGATATTACACAATAACCAATTTTTAAATAAATATTACACTATTGGTAAAATGGTAGATTCCTATTTTCATCTGATCACAATAGCAAATCGATAGCGTTGGTCCGATGATCGGGCGGGCTCAATGAAATTGAAAGTGGGTCAGGGAAAAAGACATCACTATAAACTTACGACCAAAATCGCCGTTAGATATTCAAATTTGAGTGATTGACGAATGTTTTCCGTGTAAGGATTTTTCTTCTCTCGACGAGTTGAAGGGCTGAAGAGGTATGTTCTCATTCAAACTTTGCATAACCAGGATACCTGAAAAACAGGCGATGTAGTCCATGCACGTTGAACTAACGTAGCTCGTTGTTCATCGCGGCCTATCCGCCAGGCCCAGGCCGTCCCGGTCCCGGCTCCGCGTGTAGCGTCGCTATGGCTATGCCTATGCACTTGTAAACTGCACACACATGACACACATGACACATAGCAATTTAGCATAGCTACACAGCTAACCTTTTTTTTAATATCATTAATGCTACTATAAATGTGCGAGTAGTTGAAGTGAATAGTGGAATGTAGATCTAGAATCTAACTTAGTAAGTCTACTGATTGAAATGGTAAATAGAAATTAGGAGTGAAGATGTCATAAATCATGTAAAATGATGGCACAAACTAGACCGAAAGCTTCAGTCTCTGTTCGTCGGGTGTTCCACTGGACTACGTCTTGCTTCACTACACCTCCTTACATAGACTGAACTCGGTCTCTCACTCTGTACCAGGGACTAAGGACGAATTTTCATTTTCCAATAAATACATTATTTTATTAAAATAAACAACTCAGAATGAGAACAACGGTAATATAATATGCTTGAATAAATTTCTTACCCCAAATTCCTCGTCTGGTACACGAATCTGATCATTTGAAGCATGGAAGTTGCACGTCAGTAGCGAGTCGCTGACAGCCATTCTTGGTTATAATCACATGACCCGGAAGTAGGCCTAGTCGGAAGCGTATAGAGATTGTGTAGTAAAACGCAGCGAATACTCAGTCAGTCAGTGCGAAGGGAGTTCAAACCAGAGTAAGTCCCAAATTTTGTTAATTATCTGTATATTTGGGGGTTTTTTTTGTGATGTATTGAAATATGAGAACCCTAGCACCATCTATGTGAAATTTTAGAGAAAGGGGATGGCTTATAGGGATGGAAAATCAGATCCCCCCTTTTGGGGGGATATGCTCATAGGCCATGTATTGTAAGATCCCCTTATCTACCGCGAAGGTTGGGTAGCCGTCTGTGTAGGAGGAGAAGGTAAAAATAAGAAAATGTTAAAGACTCCTCCGAAACAGACGGTTTTCAGCTGTCTAGGCACAAACATGACAAATTTGCACTTTGCAGATTGACTTACTGCGGCAGCCCGAACACGTAGTGTTCGGGCTGCGCTTCGCAGTCCTTTGATCGCATGGATGTCACATAATTACAAGGTCGTTTGTCAAAATGATAGCCATGAAACATGAAATCAGTTGATTTTAGGCTATTTTAGGTACTTACAATACTTTACGATTGACTGTCGTCTTTCTTTTCAATGAGGATGATACAAAAAAGGCATATTTATCTCCAAGAGCCTGTAGTAAAAACTTCCGAAGGTCGGTGTTTTGCTTGCAATGCGCATGCGTCAGCAGCTCCAATTATAATACAGACAAGAAGGGAGGATTATGAATATTCATTAGACGAGCATGAGCGAGAGCGCTAGATCTATCGGCGGATTACAGTGGGTATATGAATATTCATTATTCCATTGACGAAAACTATGCCGTCATTGTAATAAACATTCATAGGCGCATGCGCAAGTGCCTATTTTCAATTTGGCTTTAACAACATGGCGAATGGGACTGGTTTCGAAAATTGAGAGTAAAAAGTGACATTCATCGATTCTACACATTTTTTAGGAAAAGCTGATTTGGCCATTTTTTAAATGGTCATTTGAACATTGGTAGATTGTGAGACCCACCGAATCGTACTGGTTTCACTCAGGACGCTGCCACTTCGTGGCAGCGTCCCGGGGCTACAGATTGACGTGCAATGAATCATTGAATGATCATCATGATGATTGATTTGATGTTAATCATAAAGACTGACTAGTGACTGAATGTCCTGTTCAGTAAAATATATTAAGTTATCACTATCAAGTTTAGTTTGCATGCCATTGTTAGTTATTCTACAAATTACTAGGCCTAGATCATCATCTGATCATAGAATCAGAATATAAATAACCATTCTGCTGAGTGTAACTGTAATGTAAGTGAGGAATTAAAAATTACACTTGTCAGTGTCCTGTGGAGTGTGGTTGGTAGTTGGCAAAGGCAAGAATTCCTTATGTCCCAGCCACCTGATTTTTTCCTTTTTTATTTTTTATTTTTTGCTACCGTATACGTAGTACGTTAGCAAAGTAGGCCTACTATTTTTTTTTCACTGTTAAAAGAGGGTGAAATTTTGGTGGCTTGGACATATCATTCCCAGACCGTCGTTTAAATTTTAAATTAGTAAATAATAGCTTACCTTTAAGGTATAGAGCTCAGCGATATCTATCAAATAAGTCCTCCTGCCTGTGTGACTGTGAGCATGTTAGTTGAAGGCTCCACTTCCCGGCTCCACTTGTCCTGTGTGTGTGTGTTTGGCTTAACCGACACTTTACTTGCCACCACAAATTCTTAGTTGAATTAGTATTTGCACCAGTTGTGGGATCCACAAAATTATATGAGTGATTAACTGTCAGATGTTGGAAACCAGCTGCAGAATTAAGTCTAACTCGTATGCCTTCCAAGTCAATCATGTCAATAGATCGCGGACTAGTACAACGTACACAGCTGATGCGTAAGCGCATGCACACCATATGCAATACACATATCGCGCGCACGTACGTATACAGAACACGCTTACAGAACATGTTTTCACCGCGGGTGCACTGGGTGTGTGTGTGTGTAGGTCATAGACAAATTAACAGACGTGTATCAATCAATCGGGGGGTGGGGGGGGGGGGGGGTCAGATAATGTTCTTTAATAGTCTTGCCTAACGGAACTTTATTTTTTTTTTCAAGTGCAATGCTAATATTGAGAATCCTCAGTTTCGGAAATGGGAGTCCTAGGTTAAGGTCTACATAATCCAGAGTCTTTATAATTCTTAGTCCTAGCTAAGGGTTAGGGCATTATCGTGAAATAGTCCCCGCTTCAAAAAAATCTAAGTTTTTTTAGGATTAGGATTAGGGTTAGGGTTTAGGATTAGGGTTAGGTTTTAGGGTTAGGGTTAGGGTTTGGGATTAGGATTAGGGTTAGGGTAGGGTTTAGGATTAGGGTTAGGGTTAGGGTTAGGGTTAGGGTATGGTGGGGACTATATCACGATTATGCCAGGGTTAGGGTTTAGGGTTAGGGTTTAGGGTTTAGGGTTTAGGATTAGGGTTAGGGTTAGGGTTAGGGTTAGGGTTAGGGTTAGGGTTTAGGGTTAGGGTTTAGGGTTTAGGGTTAGGGTTAGGGTTAGGGTTAGGGTTAGGGTTTAGGGTTAGGGTTAGGGTTTAGGGTTTAGGGTTAGGGTTAGGGTTAGGGTTAGGGTTAGGGTTTAGGGTTAGGGTTTAGGGTTTAGGGTTTAGGTTTAGGGTTAGGGTTAGGGTTTAGGGTAGTCCTAGGGTCTAGAAAATTCTCAGTCCTAGGGTCTACATAATCCAGAGCCTTCGGGTCAAGATAATTAATCTAGAGTCCTTGGGTCAAGATAATCTAGGGTCGTAGGGTCTAATTTTAATAGAATTATGAGTCATAAGTAGTAAGTACAGAAAACAATAATCCATAAATAAATAAAGCACTTTATAACTTTTAATCATCCAATGAAATATGTTTCGTAATACTTTTATTTAAATGTCATGACAACAAGACTACATACAGCATCGATTTCATGTTGCATTTACACCATGTAGCGTTACATACTCATGTAACTCCATGTACTAGTTCACTCTCAACCACTGACCTCTACTCACAGAAATCGGAAGAGCGCCATCTGCTGTTATAAATAAACAACTCTTCATTTCTTATAAGTATGTTATGAGAACCCAAACTGTCAACACGCCTTTGCAGGTACATCGTGAGAGCGCCGGACTGTAAATCAAGAGATCGGCGGTTCGAGTCCACCCAAGGTAAGAACAAAAATATGTAAATTATTGTATGTAAATTATTGTATGTAAATGTGTATATATATGTAAATGAAACATGTAAATATATGTAGATTTGATGATAAATATGATGATGAGATAGAGAGAGACACAGAGGAAAAGAGAGACGAAGATGGAAAAGAGAGAGAGAGATCGCCGATGTTACAAAAAAAAGTTTCAATAACTCTTTTAGTATACCCCAAAAAATACTATACCCCATTTTTACTCAACCCCCATCAAAAATGTCGCCCTCTTTTAGACAGTTGGAATAGTTAAAAAAAAAAAAAAAAAGTATGGTAGCAAAAAAAAAACCCAAAAAAAATGAAAAAAAAAGTGGCTGGGACATAAGGAATTCTTTCCTTGGCAAATGCCAATTAATATTTAAAGGGATTCGGTAACTTTGTGGAGGCTTGATTTAATAAATTGTTGAAGTTTGATATCCGTCATGTATAATTATAATAATGTTCAGAAGGATAAATAAATAGCCAGGCATAGAGTAAAGGTTTTCAAGATACATGTACATGTATCTATGAGTAGGCCTATACTATGAGTATGTCTGAATACTCCCATTGACGAAAGCGTATGGCCATACGCTTTAGTCTAACACTGAGTATATGGGGGAAATGTGTCTGGCATTTCCGGTCACTTGTATATTTTTACTTTTTTTGTGAAATGCATGATGATTTTGAAATGTTTTTTTTTCCTGGGCTTCATTTTTACACCATATTACATACACTGATAGTATACTGATAGCATGTAAGGCCAGGCAGCTCAGATTTTATCAAGCCTCTACAAATACTAACTCCAGGTACAACTATCCAAAGTCAACCTCGCCCATTTTATGGCTAATCGCATCACTTAATTTCGGCAGGTAAGATAGAAATTTGTACTTTTACTGTAACTATCTAGCAGGCTCTTTGATTTTACGATTTAATGATTGTTTCGATGAAAAAAATGGAATTTTCTCGCCGAGCCGATCTTTTCCCTGTACTGTACCGTCGATTCAAATGACTCGATCGCACTGTGTGTAATGTACCGTATACCCTCGCTGACTCGATCACACAGTGCGATCGAGTCATTTGAATCGACAGTACAGTACAGGGAAAAGATCGGCTCGGCGAGGAAATTCCATTTTTTCATTGAAACAATCGTTAAATCGTAAAATCAAAGAGCCTGCTAGATAGTTACAGTAATTCTCTTGAAGTATAAATACAAATTTCTATCTTACCTGCCGAAATTAAGTCATGCGATTAGCCATAAAATGGGCGAGGTCGACTTTGGATAGTTGTACCTGGGGTCAGTAACTTTGTAGAGGCTTGATAAAATCTGAGCTGCCTGGCCAGGGAGTTGGAGCTCCCTGGGGTTACAAAGTTACCAAATCACTTTTAAAGAATTCCATCACAGTATCACTATCAATCAGACATAGATCTAATTACATTACAAGAGTTACGTCCATCAATCAAGAACTTTCATATGCTTGCATGCTTCTTGATGACATTGCCAACATATTTAGAGAGTATTTAGAGTAGACTAGAAATTAGTAGAATAGTAGTAGAACTAGTAGTAGTAGTAGTAGTAGGGTCTAACTGTTAGATCTAAGTTAGTACTTTTGGATCTTGTGAATGTCAACTCAAGACAGTTGTCTCATGTTTGCACAGTGTGACATTTTGTAGGTGGTCTTTTACTAGTGAAATCAAAATGGTTTAAAGACGACATAGCATAGAAAATGTCAGATTCACGGACAAAGCATGCTCCCTCATTAATGTTGTTGTCTCATATGTGTTTCACACCCAAATGACTCCTAGGTGATTCTATCGGTTTGTCACAAGGTTGATGATCAGTCTATAGACTACATCATTCTAAGTCATACCCACTCACAGAACCATCACTATGTGGGGCTGTGTCAATTTCGGTGGCGGTCACCACCTCTAACTTAAGTTGAAGAGGTAAAAACACCAATATAATCAGCAAAATTTTGTGAAAATACTTCCCTCTACATTTTAGGATTATAGAATATCTGATTTCATGCCAGATTCTTCAACAGAACCTTTATCATCTTGATAAAGTGAAATTTTCAGGCTGTCTTGGCCCGGCGATCTTGCTCCTTTCCAGCACACATACATGTATGTGCTAGAGATCACACACTTGCTATGGGAGGCAATTCCTTGCGGTATGAAGGTACAGAGTGTGAGGTTAGTTGGGTAGTCAGAAAATGCCACAAAGGTGATATGGCGTATTTGTCTTTTGATATCCTACATGTATTTCGATGGGCTGTATCTTTTCCTCTGTTTGGGTTGGAGATCAGCAGCTAATTGCTGCAGGGGTACATTTACATGTAGTGCAGTAGATTGTCAGACTGGCTTTGTCCAGTGTTAAGTGATTAGGCATGGGTTACTAGCGAATAAGAAGTGTGGATCTACAGGATGAAGTGAAGGGCAAGGGTTTTGAAGGAGTTTAGGGTAGTATGGTTTAGGACTGGATTCGGTAAGAGGATGAGTTTTGTATAGGCTAGTGGGTCGTCCTTGTCAAGGGTATTTGGAATTTCTATCTCAGAGTTTTTGAGTGGTATTTTCTGAAAAAGGAGGACCGCTGTGTACATGTAAGCAGTAAGCGGCAGAATGAAATGAAGTGTGTCACATCTTCTTCGTCTTCTTTGCAGAGAGGACAGGTGACTGAGTGGGTTTTCCAATTATGAGCATGTGTTTCTGAAGAGGATATGTTTGAGTGAGAATCTGAGATCTGATGATCTGTGCCTTACAAAGGTGTGGTGCCAATCCTACAGGGAAGAGCAGTGCTGGTGAAAGTTCTTCCAGAAGGAGAGGGTGGGTTTGGAGTCAATTGCATCTGAGACATCCTGCTGTATTCCATGGAGAATGGACTTCTTGACCCTGAGTTTCCACTTCTGGTAAGGGACAGGATGCTCAATCAGACTGTCAAGATCGGCAGGCTGTACTTGGTGAGGAGCTTGTTCCAGGACTTGGTGAGAGGTACAGATGAGAACAGTGGCATGAAGAAGGGTCCTCTTTTCAAAGCGATTTTGTGGTAAAGTAAGGAGATATCCAATCAGGAGGAGACTGTTCTGCACTATCTGTGAATGGAGATGAGTGACACCTGCTAGAAGGTACACCACTTCATTAGCTGCACTTTGAGAGATCCCTAGGATTTTCTTGAATAGGATGTTCTGGGAAGTGTTGATGCATGCTGCTTGATGGGTGTTCAAGATAACGATAATCTTCTCTCTGTTTGGCTTGTATGTACATGTAGTGTAGGCAATGGAGAAGAACGTGCTCTACTGTCTCCCTGTCCTCCTCACATTAACAGATATACATGTGTAGGTGTAGGATGAGGGAGTGCCCTGTGCATGTCATCTTTGTGTTTTGTTTGTCCAGCCAGTATCCTCATGATTTTCACTTCAATAACTCTGTCAAGGGTACTAGGCACTTTCTTCATGCTAGCAGTTGGCTGCTGGTGCCATGTCCATCTCCCATTTGTCAGCAGTCAGTCCGCAGCCCATGCGGAAAGCACTTATTTTACCCAGTTCTTATCCAGGCCGGTGCAACGATTACAATTTTTGTTACAAATGAAAGAAGAATGATAATTCTACCAAATTCAAGTTAAAACTTAGCAGTTTGGTTAAGAAGACTTGTTTAAAATAAGTGGACCATTTACGTGTGAAAATGGCAGAAAAGGTGAGATCTACTGCACTTAACCTGTCATTGAAATCCCGCGCAGGAGTGCCATCGTGCAAGTGTAGCCCATATTTTACTATGATGGCTTCCATTTCGGGGCCATGAGACCATGTTCTGTCATACCGTGTCTGGTGATCAGTGTGCCAAGTTTCCCATGTGTAGCTTCTGGTGTTAAAGTTACCAGTGACCAGGACTGGTCCAGATGTTTTGTTGAAATGAAGACCTGCAAATTGTAGTCAAAGTTTACTGAAGTGAGTGGAGTTGTCTGGGCGATTGTTAATAAACCGAATGTATCGCGAGTGTTGTCAATTTCTGCTTGGATCCACTGTCACCCACATGCATTCAAGATCGTCGTCTTCCAAATCCTTTCTCAAGACAATCTTGACTCCTGCCCGAGGGAGACATGCAACGCTGCCAAAAGAATCATGTTTGCAATTTCTACATGTACATGTATTGTCACATTTTCATTAAATAGCTAAAACAAAAACAAAAGAGGGGAAAATTGATTTAAAAATGGAGAAAGGAGTGAGATAATTTTGTAAAAAGTCTAGTTGTGAGAAAAAAAAAAGAGACTCTAATTTTGATAAATCTACAGCTCTTCACCCTTCTGGTCTCAGTACATGTCCAGCGAAAGTCGATTTTTCATTTGATCACTCAGACCTCTTGGAACGCTTGTGTGTAGCAAGTGTTTGTTTACCCTATAGCTTTCCCCTTTTTAGTTTCCCTCATTCCTATCGGTCTGCAGATTGAATTAATTTTTATTGTGATGAGCATTACCAGCACAATTTTTTTTTTTTTTGAGAATCTATATCGAGATAGATAAGAAATTGAAATTTTGAATTTAAAAAAAGGTGACAGATCAGCAGTGCTGCAAAGACTCTGCTAGAGACATCCTATTGGAAGAGAAATGTGTCAGAAGTAAGCTGTATGATACTAGTCTAGTGAGTCCGCAGCAGCAAAATATTATGTGCTGGACTTTATGTGATAGATGTCCGTGTACATGCATTCATTTTCAGGAATCTATTTCATTCAAATCGCAGACTCTCTTCCATTTTAATAGGAATGCCATGTCAAGTATGAAGCCTTGAGATTTGAATTAGAAAAAAAATTAATAAAAAAAGAATGGTGTGAAAGTAAACTCTGTATTCATTTGTGAACAAGATGTTCATGTTGGCCAGCATGGCAGAAGTTTGTGTAACCGTGCAGTTTCCAGCAGTGTTGGAGAAGAGATCACCTCATACATGTATGATTTACAATGTACCCCGTTACGTTAGGGCCCTCCAGGGACAAAATCCAACCATTTAGAGAAGGGAATGTTAATTTGATAACCTTTGACCTCTCGATACAAACCACTGTCTACATAGAATACAGACAATATTTTTCATAACCTTACCAATTTGAGGCCTACTTGGAACTGATGTTTTAAAATCTCTCTGTGAGTCTGAGAGTTTCATGTGTACATGTAGGAGCTGTATTTTTAATGCTTAATCATGTAAAAAGTAAAGGGAAATTGTTCAAGATATGATCATCATATTTCCCATGACTGCTTAAGTTTCTAAGAGAACATAAGCATGTATTACTACAGGATTGATACATGTAGGCCTACACCTGTGTGTAAAAGCAGTAAAACCTTATTTCTCATAATCTTATACTCTTTTAACCCTTTCGAGACAATTGACCACATTTTGTGGTCTGGCTCTGGCTCAATAACGTGATTCAGAGCTCTAAAAAATATACCAGATGCATGAGTAGAAAGAGGAAAAATTTCTGCTCAAACTGTGTCTATTTTTGTTGCATTACCATATTGCGTTTGATGCCAGAAATTTTTAAAAAGAGAATAAGCTTTGAAATCCTTAAATTGGCAACACATTGAGAGGTTCAAAATCAGTGGTCTTTATCAAAATTGGCAATTTTTTCAACTTTTGAACAAAGTTTGTGACCATGTATATTGTTTTGAAAGACATGACACCATATTAGAACCATGTAGCACTAAAAGAAAAATAGTATTGTTGCCAATTTGAAGAACAAAATGTGATCAAGTTAGCCCTAATGTATTTAAATTTATACGTGTTTCTCTCCAGAATCCTTAGTTACCAACTATTTAGTGCACCTGATATGCATAATGACATCTCTATGGATGGAATCCATTTTGCATACATTAGATGTTGCTATGTCGGGCAAGCCTGTGGCAAGCTTTTTAGTCGTCAAGAGAAACTTTTGTTCAAGAAGTATGCATAAAATTAGTAAACAGGTGTAAGTGTTAAATCTGATTTAAAGTTAAACTTGAGTTTTGGTCATCTGATTACATTGTGAAAAACGTATTAAAGCAATTGGGAAAGATTGATTGTGTCTACAAAACAACAGGTGTATACTGTGACTCTGTGAGGTTTGGAATCATAAAAATGATAAGAAATTGATCCAATCTCGCTGACAAGCATATGCACTGCACACAGAAATAGGCATATGGGACTGCACACACATGCGACATGAATGTTCGGCCTGAACACTTCAGATATTTCTTGTTATAAATATGATTCAAATATCAGGGCATTTCAGGGGACATCTCTACTACATGTATGATGTTTTTAAAAACTGGCATAAAATGAATGAGAAAGCTCACAAATTATTTTTCACCTCTTCCAGAACTTAACCTCCTCTTTAAAAGCATTTAGTAATTGGTGATAATATATGGAGGATACTATGGGTTGAATTCATAGAGGGATATTATTTGGCAGGACAAATTCATTCATCATTGGATATTTTTAATTGAAGTTGAAAATTTGTGAGACTTACATGTAAGCATGCTTTCACCCTTAACTTTAAATACATGTACATACATGTACATCAAGGCCAACAAGTTGATAGGAGAAAAAGAAGAAAAAGTGAAATTACAAGTTCAAATATAAAGTAAGAAAAAGTGAAATTACAAGTTCAAATATAAAGTACCCTTCATCAGTTGTTGACCTTTATTTAGACGTCATATGTTTTCATCAAGAGTGTGAGAGCCCAACCTGCTTTGACAGGTCATTGTGTAAATCCTCCCAGCAGATCACATTGCCATACCCTCTGATGATTAGAGGTCGTAAGGTCAAAGTCAAGTGTTTTGTCATTTACTGCCACCCTTCAAATTACTGCAATGCTAGTTTGTAAAGAGTTTAAGATTGAAAGGTAAAGAGGATTTTGAGTGGTATACTCCATCATTCAATTATAACTGATCTTGTATTGCTGTGAGGTCTTAGAAGTTTGAACTAGATTTATTATGCTGTAGATTAAAAAAAAAAGTTGGATGGGTGTTACTGCAATTATAATTGTGTATTATTAAAGCTTAGGTGTTTGTGATTAATTGCTTATTCAAATTTGTTTGGGTATTGTCATGTAAATCAGTTTATGACTTCACACATTTTAATGATTTTGTGTCTGCCAACGGTATAAGATATTCCATGTACAACATGTAGTCATAGCCATCAAGTGGATTTTGTAATCCTCTTTCTAAGTAGATGTCATGATTAATGGTATGGCTTGATAATATAAGCCACCCCCCCCCCAAAAAAAAAAGGGGGCAGGGTTAAAATGTGTAGTTTCACCAAGGGGTGTGCTGTGATAACTCCTTGGTTTTACTTGGCTGCTGTTTTCCACCATTCAACTTTGTGTTCATTCACACAAAATATGTTCAGAATTCAAGTGACCAAACTCGGATTGTGGGATGAGAGAATATTACTGTTTCATTAGGGGTCCCCCCCTTAAGGGTATTTGTGAAGAGGTCTGTGTTAAATACAGTGTCTGAACACCAAGTCTGTTGTGTTGTTCCTATTCATGGAATATACCCTTTCTGTGTCTTCCAACATTCTCCCCTCCTTTAATAGTCCTGAATACCTTTTATCCTCTTGAGAATCTTTATTGTACAACCACAAAGAGTTGCCCTCTTCTGTTTGTGCCTGAGCCCCACTTTCTTTCTTCTATTGTGTAAGGGGTGCTTAATAGCATTGCATCATTGATTAGTTTTTAAGGTGTTGCTTGCAAATTGTGTGTGTACATGATATGTACATGATATGTCCATGCACGTAGGTGTGTTTACATGTGCATCTGTCATTGGCACTGCTGGCAGTGGAGTTTGCATTATTTACTTCAGTCCAAAATACATTTATGTGCTAACCTCAAACACCAAACGTTCATGTCACATGCTACCCTGGCAAGCCTTGCCTAGATGATTCTGTTGCCTTCGCCTGTGACTGTGAGGTGGCGAAACCAGCGCAGACTTATCCATGAGTAAGTGTATTATTCAGCTGCGGGCATTGACCATGGAGTGATTGAGCTAAATGAGCACATCCTTATAGGTTACAAGGTAGGGGAATCACCTTTTTTATTTGTTCCGGAGCCCATTACTGTCCAGGATTGGCTTTTTGGGTAGTGATGGAGTTACCGTACGAGTGCAACAAACATGTTAATTTTCTACATTTTCTGGCCTGTCTTCAATGAACGGTAACACTACTTTTACAGGCCTACAATATTATAATGAAAACATTCTGTGTGTACTTCTGTAGTTGGTTAATAGCTTGTCTTGTAGACATCAGTTGGTACAGTTTTACTTTGTAAGTTTGTAGGCCTTTTTTCACAGTTCTGTGTGGGTACTACCAAACATCCCTATTAAGGGGGATGGGATGAAACTAAGAAAAAAGAGAGACATATTTTTAATGTTTTTTATGAACATTTGTTTTTTCTGTCTTCATCAGAAATGAACTCTTCCATTTTCAGTGTAAAACAAAAGAACAAATATTAATTTTTTTTTTCATTCAAAATTTAGAAAACGGGGGTTTTTACTTCAGTGTTATGGCCCGAATGCATGCTGTAGACCCTAAAGTTACATTCTTGATGCCTCACATTGCATACATTACATGTACATATGCCTCAAAGGCAAAGCAAAACTCATCTACAATGTATGGCATCTAATAGTTAAAAAGTAATACATGATGACATAAATGGTACCCTGGGGTACCAAATAAAAATTGGCCATTTTTTTGAATTATTTAATTTTTTTTTAGGGCTGTACCCTGGGTTACTTAAAAAGTGGGAAATTTTTTTGGTGTGATTTTCTCAACATTCAATTGTGTCCCATGCTCTTGTAAAACATCCTATAAGTCATGTATTTTTCTCAAATTCATTGTTGTGAGTAATTATTCTATTATTGATTTTGATTTCTTCGATTTGAGAGGGATTGGGCCAGCAGTGTCATAATAACACCATCAGCCTGCACCTTGTCTCCCCCGTTACTCGCCTTCCTAAAAACCGCTACCATGTACACAGATCAGCGGCCTGCTCGTCCCCCTACTTCTGTATTGCACGATATTGTGCTCTTTCAACTTTCTCTTTCCTTGGAATCTTCCGTCTTTTACGTCCTTTCCCTTACAGTAAATTTCCGTATCCACCATTACCTTCCACCATTGTCTAAGTTTGAAAGTTTGACAGCTAAAATACAGTAACGATGAAGTGATGTTTTTTAGGAAGAAGTGAAATAAAATCAAGTTCTAAAGCCGCGGGAGCTAACGCTATAGCCACTGTGCTTGTGAGGGCTGCTAGCAGCTAGCGGGCGAGCAGCAGTACATACAGTGCATGCACACCATGCATAATAACACTGCACTGTTAACATGCATTGTGACTACGTATACGCACTGCATTCATAACTCTGGGGTTGTACTCGAGTGGACGTGAGATGGCGCTACACAACGTGGTACCCCGGGGTACAACGCTACACCGGGGTACCGCGTGGTGCATCACATGTACATTCAAGTATGGCTTGCTACATGTATGTCCGCCAAGCTTGTGCACACGAATGAAAGCCTATTCCACACAATGCCGTCATGTAGTACACTATACATGTACTGTTTACATGTACTGTTTACATGTACATGTGTAGGATAACAGGAAAAAATAAAACACTGCAAGTCTGCATGATTTAATGTGCATTTGAACATTGCATTGAAATTTGCAGCATAAAGGTCTTGTTTACATTCACTATTTGCCTGTCGAAACTCTTTTGTGTTGTGTCATATTATGTCTGGGTAACACCTTTGTGCTTATTGCTGCGTTAGATGCGGCAAGGTATATCAATACGCCGCCGTACCCAGCAATACGCGGTAAATTCGAAGGTAGCAGTCACACTATTGCGTATGTAGCTCATTCTTTGTTCGTTTGCTGCTCGCTAACCGCTCACACTAGTCGGTCTTGTTGCGTCTCTCTGCGCAGCTATAGGCAGTGACACGCGCTCCAAAAAAGAGGTGCGTATGATTGCGTATACCTGCGCTAAGCCACTCGCTGTTGATCGCATTCACTGGTTGCTCACATTCACTGGTTGCCACTCATATCCGCTTGTAGGCGATTTGACCTGCGATTGCTTGCGATAGTTTTACGTAGGGAGCATGTTTCATTGCGCTTTATTGGGTATGACTGCCTATATATATATATGTCTGCTTTCAGGGAAATACGCAAGCCAAATAAGCAAAGGTGTAACCCCTGCATTAGAAAGGAATGTCTTCATTGCAAGATCTATTGTTTATGCCTATATGTATCTCCATTCTTTTTGGTTATTATTGATTACATATTTTCATTACATTTACAATGTATTGTACTAGTCTATATTACAATTCACTATATGATTTTTTTTCCTTCATGTAACTGTGTCTTTGCAGCCTCCTCCCATCCAAAAAAAAGGGGGGGGGGGGAGAGAAAACCACAAATAAACAAGCTACCAAAACTAAAAGCATAAATTGAAACAAAACAGCCCAGAAAGGGGTGGAGACACCAAACAAAGCAAAAAAAAACAATAACCTTAATAAATGAAAACGAGAGGCCTTGTACATTGTACTGACTCTTTCTATCAGTGTTTGTCCGGGTAAACAGAGCTGGTTTGTCCTAATGCAAATGAAAGGGTAAACCACCAAATACTTGAAATAATTGGTGAAAGTTTGTGGCCAAATTTCAGTGGAAATCCAGCCCTCTGATGGCATTGAAATTGGAACAATGCACTACTTTTAGTTTACCTCCGTTGTTTAGATATCTGTTCAAATATCTGTTTAGATAGCTGTGACAAGTGTTCATTTTTGGCAAACAAGTTGGATATGGTACGAAAAGTTAGGCTGTAGTTGGGTATTTAACACTTTTTCAGCTACATGTAGAATATGTATTATGCATGTCACTGATGTCAGTGTAGTGTGCTACAGGTTTACTGCATAAACTGTAGGCCCCTACATGTACCTGGATTTTGCCAGGTCAGTTCTGTTGGGAAGGTACATTTTGAATGTTATAACTCTTGTTTATGAATTCCATACTGTTCATATTATCTGTAGCGTTACAGCATGTTCTTCACCAGCAGTACATGTATGTATTTCTGGTTGATTGTTTTACCGAACACCTACATGTACATGTGTACAGTGAAATACTTTATTTTTGTGAAAGACTACAAGTTGAACTGACAACAAGATTGTGAGAATGGCAGAAGGTTTCATTTTAATAAAGTATGGCATTTGCATGAAAAGTGATTTGAGTAAACATGGGCTGGCAGGCTGGTTTTTCGGGAGGGCTTGCTGGGTGTAGAATCTTGAAGAAAGTTTGCCCAGATTTTGCCTCTGTTTTATTTTATGAGGGATTCTGCAGGAATAGGATCTGTCAACATGGGACTTGAGTTACATGAATGCTTGCTGGTGTGTTTGCTGTGTCATCCATATGCCTCTCTGGCATCGTTCTGTATTCCTGGCTGGTTCAAGTATCATCTTGTTCTTCACTTTGTACCCTCACTTGGACCCCATGTACACATACCCATACGCTTTCTTCTTGCTGATATTCATTGAATGGTTCCTTGCTTTACCTGTTTTTATGCCTTATTATAAAAAAACTATTGATTTGCAAGCAGAAAAAAAATTGCACTACATAATAGTTGGTACATGTACATGTAGATGTACACACTACATAGACTTACTGGTTGTAAGTCTACTACAGTGTTTTAGGCATATAACTGTACATGTAGGCCAATGTAATTGACAAAAAAGGTACACAAAGAGACATGCACATACATGTACATGTAATATCTTCCAAGTTCCAAAACTTTCTTCAATATTTATGCAATTTACAGAACATGCTGACATGTTTACGAAAAGAGAAAAATGGCATCCCTTTCATAGATGATCATGGAGTCCTACATGTGTATTGTTTTTGTCTCACCTGCATTGCAAAAAGCGAGACAGGCACTGTTTTTCCGATGGCGACAACTCAACAATTTTGGAAATGCTCTCATTTCAAAAGTATATGTTCGATTTCCATGAAACTTGAACACAAGGGTTGTAGAGTATCACAAGTAATGAACAAATTTCAGGTCAAAAGTCAAGGTTAAAGGTCAATTAAGGTCAATTGAGTTAAATTGTGTTCCAAAAACTTAACGTGAGGTTAAGTTTTTGAATTTTTAATTTATTTCAAAAGTATTTGTTCGAATTCTTTGAAACTTGGCATCATTCTTGGTAGGGATTGTCTCCTTGTCACTCTCTTTCAAATAAATACCCAAATCTTACATTTTCATCATATTAAAGGTCACCTACTGACAAGGGGGGGGGGGGGGGGGGGGGGTCTCAATGGCAGCACCCCTAAGTGCCCCAAAATCTTTGATTTTCACCAAGTGAAATTTGCGTGATGCAGGCGAGACTGCCCTGGGCATTTCCCTTGTTCAGCTTCTGTTCTCTGATTCCCACTGCTGTTACTGCAGAACCCCTTTCCATTTTCTCAAGAGCCTGTTCCTAAACTGATGGTTACGTGAAACTATTTTCTCCTGCTGCACTTTGCGATTGCTTTGGCAATGTTTGAATCAGTTCCATGTATTCCTGATAGGCCACAAACATGTACATGTAGGGCTCACATACTTTTTGGTTACTATTTCTTTTAGGGAAATGTTTATAACCATCTTATAAATTTATCTTATAAGATCAAGGTATTTCTTATTGTTGCAGATATGAAGATGCAAATACATGTGGGTCAAATATATGTGAGTGCAGGGGCATTGACCTGAGTCTTTGACCCGTCCCCGGCTTATTCTTTGAATATCTCCTCCATCCTATATAGTCTTCCATGTTGATGATTGGTTTTTCCTGTTGTCATTCTATGAATCTGTATTGTGTTGTGCTCTGTTACATGTACATACTACATGTATCTTGTTTCATGTCACTGATAGAGAAATAAAGATGGTGGTCTATTTCAACACTAAAGAATTGAAGGATTTAGCTGGATTAGTCTTACTCCAGACTTACATCTAGGCCTACACGATTCCATTGAGAGCTAAAAGAAACCCCTGGAAACAGGCTACCCAAACTCCAGATAGAATACCCCCAGCATACTTTGAAAATTACAACATTTCAAATTGAAATGTGAAATGTGTGCTTGGCAACCTCCCAGGTTTTGTGTTTCTCTACCTTGACTAACTTACCTCATCACTGCAGTGCTATTCCATGTCATTGAGGTCAGGGGTCACCCCCCTGTGATTCCACAGTCTGGCTTGGTTGCCAAGGTGTTGTCAAGGGTTCCAGACTGAGAAATGTACCCCTAGACTTTCAGAGTCTTGTTTACTGAATGGCATCATCCATGGAAAATCATGTGATTGCTGTGGATTTGCACGTATTATTCCATTTAAAGACTTCTATTCTTAAGGCAGTTCTTGGAGTGTTCTGGTCATGCCATTATGTTGTGAAAGAAACTGTTTGGAAGCAATTGGGAAAGGTTGATTATATAAGGATTGGTATATACTGTGAGGTTTTGGAATCATCAAAATGATATTCAAGCCAAACTCAAAAGCACACAGAAATAGGTATATGGGACTGCACACAGATGTGGCATGAATATTCGGCCCGAACACTTTAGCTATTTTTTAATAATATTTCAAATATAAGGGAATTTGAAGAAAAATCCTTTTCAGGGGACATATCTACATGTACTCTGATAATCTTCCAAACTAACATAATAAGAATGAGAAAGCTCACAAATTACTTTTATTTTTCACAGAACTCCAGTTTCCCTTTAAAGGGAAAGTCCACCCTGGTAGGTAGTTGGTTTGAATAGAAGCAGAAAATGAGAGAAACAAATTTAATAGTGAAAGTTTTGAGTAAAATCCGATAAAGAATTTTTAAAGTTGTAATCCATCAAACACAAATTGGCAGCTCCGTGACCTATCTTTCAAACCCTACTCCTATCCCATTTGCTCAGTACAGAAAATGTCATAAATTTTCATTTTCTTAGTTTCTGATGAAGGAATGAATTTGTTTCATACAGGCTGCGTGTAAAAAATAAGAGCAAAAGTTATATCTCAGGTGCATGTATGTTTGAATATTTTCTTTAGAGAAAATGGAAATTAATAATTTTTTGGGTACAGGGCAAATGGGAGAAGAGCTCGCAAGATACATGTACAGTGTACGTTGGAGTTGCCAATTTCTGTTTGATTGATTACAACTTCAAATATTCATAACTTCCTTATAAAATTTCATATTGTATTTTGCTGAAACCTTCACTGATCTGTTTCTTTCTTTAATTTTAAAATCAACGTGAAATCAGGGTGGACTTTCCCTTTAAGAGGGACATTCAGGTTAGGTGCTGCCTCACAGAGGATAAATCTCATCTATAACAAAATATAATTTTGATTCTTTGAATAATCAGGGACGGGGAAGGAATTTTTATCAATTTACAAAATGTATTTCACTTAAAGCTACCTTTTTTGGTATGCCCTTTTGCGAAGCTGTATGGAATTGCTTTACAATTTTTCTATTCATCTCTCTTTTGTCTTACAATTGATACAGGAAAATCTGAAAGAGTTTTTCAGAGGATGTGAGGAGGAACTTGGTCTAGACCCTGCCACACAACAGATCTTCGCCTCAGACGATCTCCAGAGCTTATCCAGAAGATTAAGGTACATGTAAGATAAACCCCTTCTTCGGATGTTCAAAACTTCTTTGTACAATAACGCAAATTAAAACTATCCTAAATTGATTACACGCAGTCTGCATTTTACTCTCATAAGTATGTGTCTATTGGAATCAACATCACATTGAAAGAAGACATCTTGTAGTTGTATCAAAACAGAAGTTTGGGTTTCATATAAACTTTCATACTTGTATGAGATGTGTGCATGTAGGACTGATAAGAATCACCAATGACACAATGTAAACATTGTATGGTATTTAATAGAAGTTTAGAACTATTATCACTGGGTGGGGCTCAGGTTGAAGAGTTCAATTTTACTCCTCAAAATTGAATGTCTGCTTGTTTATCAGAATTTGTGAAAACCTTATGTAAAATGATGCACTTAACATGTACATTAGTATGTATATTAAATGCACTTCCATGTAATTTTATAGCCTATTATAGGTTTCCTCGTACTTACAGGCCTACAATGTCCCAAATAAACAACTATTTCGCTTAAACATGGAAAAATTATCTGTTCCATCTTTAATAGCGAATGTCACATTCATTTTCAATGTTCCAAGGAAACTATGTCAAGTTGTCACTTTCAGTTTTGCTTGGTGGACAGTACACACACAACCAAGAAAAACAGAACAGAAAGAAACCTTATTGATTCAGAACCATAATGTAATGTATCATGGTTACCATGGAAACGGTGCACTGCATGTGCAGTGCTTAAATAGTGTTGATGGTAATATCCCTGGATATCACAGTAGGGGTTGTTTTAGCAAGCTGGTGTGGGGATAGCCAGAAAATTGGCCGATTTAGCGTGCTGAGAATTTGGTAAACATGCTGGGCGACATTGAACATGGTATGTTAATGGCTCAGTAGTTGCCCTCCCATGTCAGTTCAATGTTACATAGCGTGAAGGTCACTGGTAATTCAAGTTTATTTAATGTACATTCGTCAGTGGTGGAATAGTTTCTACTGGCAAGATGTTGCATTAAAGATTAACTGTTCATTCTGTCGCGTTTGAAGTGTGCATTGAACTGTAGTGGAATAATTTCTACTGGCCATTCATTTGCTCCAGTCAGTCTGTAAATTGGTGCTTTAGATTGCGTGATGAAGACTGATTTGTTAATGTCCATGTAGACGATACAAATGAACATGGAGGTGTTGGGGACTCGACTGAATTGTAGAATATACATGTACCTGCAAAATGCTACCAGTATTCGAGGAATATTTTGAGGTCTCCGGTACATGTACATGTATGTCATCTACAAAAGAATTTAATACAAGTGCATATGACATGACAAGGTGGCTAAAATGCAGTTAGACGGAAAGTTTATTTGAAATCATATGAAGTGAACGTTATTGAGGGTGAGTAATTTAAGAGCCAGATTTAGCTGCAGAGTACAATACGTGTATAATGATAAATTATAACAGACTAAGAGTTGTGAAAAGGAGCTTTTACACAGACATTTGCTCATAAATACTTATCAAAGTTAAACAAGTACACCTGCAAATTAGTGGATTTACATGTAAATTGAAGTATACATTTGTTACTTCACTGTACACGTAGGCCTATGTATTTGAATTGTGTTAAAATGGAGAGATCAGTCATTACTCCATTCCTAGCCAGATGTCATTTGCAATGAATTCCACAGCTGTCATCATCCAGAATTAATTTCTGAGAGCCAGCTTGCTAGCAGCCACCATAATAAACACCAGACTTTTGATATCATTGCCATGCTCGATTGGAATTCTATGAGAGGGGAAGCCAATCTACATATATTCTCCTTGTGTTTGCACATCGTCCATGTAATATCTTTTCCATAGAGCGCGATGCTGGTGTGTGAATTATGATTCATAATGAATAGTCCCTAGATAACACTTGCAATGAATAAGTCTATTGGGGTGTTTGGGCGGCTATGAGTTACTGGAGGGCGATGCACGTTTATAAACCAGCCATGAGTTGAAGCAAAGTGTGACACACCCTGTATGTACATGTAGCATAATGGATTCCATTAATTCATTCCAGTGAAAAAGGCTACTGTATTAGGATTGCAATTGGTTCCAAATGATTGCCAACTATGTCATTAGGTTGAATGTTTTATTGTTTAAGCTCCCACTACTACACTTGAAAACAGACTGTATAGACGTGTTGTGGCAAAGTGAATGCAGTGGAGTGCAGTGTACATGTCCATTTGAACTTGTACACCTTTGCTTTTGCACATTCATCGACAATCGGCACTTGTTTCTTCATGCAAATTTACTTTTGTACCTTTACACAGCTGGGTTCCATCATCAACGACAGCTACAAAAACAGACAGGGAAAAACTGAAAAGTGTAAGTTCTTTGTAATTTTAATGTTGATCATGTACATATGTACATGTAGCTTGGATACATTTCAATCTAAACGTTATTTGCAAAGCTGGTTAAACTGCTGTAAAAACTGCGTAGTGTACTCCCAAGCTCTAAAGAATAATCCTCAAAAAGGAATGCATATTAATCCTGAATAAAAGTAACACTTTGCTTGTGTACAGTACATTTCTCTGTACATCCAATAAATTATCATGGTAATCATACTTTTGTCTCATAAGTATTCAGAGTAGAATAGTCATATTTCTGCTCATAAAATTTCACAAAATAATAAAGTTAAATCTGAAAATGGCGTTGAAGAGAGACATAAAGCTTTTTGTCTGCACTCATCAGAGTATACCGCAAGAATGAACAGAAAGCCAAAATTTAAATCTGAAATTCAAAAAATAAATCTGAAAAATTGAAAATGGCTTTGGCTACAGAGAGTGGTTCTGGAGAATGAACCTTTTTTGTACAGCACTAATTCAGGCCCTTACTTGTTATGACTGTCAAGAGATTGTGCCTGTAAGCACAGTAGTAGTTTGGGGTAACCTTGCTAGTCATAAGAACCACTTATTCATAAGGACCGCTATCCATAACGCGTGACTAAATGAATAGTGGTTTTGTATGAATAGCGGTCCTTCTGAATAGCGAGCAAACCCTAGACAAATTACCTCGCTATTCATAAGGACCTCCATTCATAAGAGCCACTATTCATAACCTTTTGTAAGGACCGCTATTCATAATGCGTGTAAAATGAATAGCGGTCCTTGAATAGCAAGCGGACCCCAGAAGTTTGGGAAGACTTAAAAAGGCAGTTACATAAGTAGCCTTCAGGAATACGTAGCCTACAGGAGTACTGTACATCCTGCAGACAAGAGGAAGGAATTCTTTATCCTAGACAACACAAACAATCTGGGTGATAACGGATCCATCCTTCACGTGTCATGACTTCTCTTGGAAACATTCATGGTGGTCAATTGTGAACGATGCTCTAACATGGCTTCAAAGACCATAGTCTGTCAGTTACCTGTCACCTGTGGGAAGGAAAGAAAGGAGATACACAATTACAAAGTTGCTTTAATAGGGAAGAAAAGACCCAAAATTCTGATACTGAATGCTTCAGCACGTGACCAAAGCAAATCTTTTGGTGAAATGAATGTATCGCACTGTTCGAAGAGCGGATTAGATTTGTTGACTGTAACAAAAACAGACAAGTCATGTTTTGTTGTATTTGGCATTCAGTGGTGTCCATTTCCGATGGGTGAGGATGTGAAGTGACTGATGCCCTAGGTGTACACTTAATAATACATGTGACTTGTATAGCGCACATATCCATCCTGATTAGGTGCTCAAGGCGCAAATTATTACCCCCGGTCATTGGATTCTGGCACGCCCGCACACAGTGTATGCACATTCTCCACTCCCTGGGGAGCATTCCAGCCAGTCGCCTGTAAGCGCACACATGCTAAGCAAAGGACATTACCTTTCGCCATCCTACCGGGTACCCATTTAACACCTGGGTGGAGAGTGGCAAATGTAGATTAACGTCTTGCCAAAGGACGCTAGTGCTGCGGTGGGATTCGAACCCCGGACCTCGTGGTTCACAGTCCGGGGACTTATCCACTGATCCACAACACCCCTACGTTGACAACTTGCTTATTTTCATCAAATACAATTGATAAAATTTTTTGAGAAATCGTCTTTCCCGTTGTAGAGGCAAGTGATACTCCCAACTCCCAAGCCCTGCTTTTACTATACATCTAGCCCCATATTCAGCCTGAAATAAATTTCTCTATCCTTGTTCCCATTCTCATTATATTTCAGATTGTTACCACCATCTACTGGATAGCTGAAGCTGCCGCTCAGCTCCCATCGTACTCGGGCCCCAAGCTTGACACCTACGCCTTTGAATCGGTCATATTTGGAATATATTCTCCAAGAGTAAGTACCTCGTTACATTAATGGCAATTAATATGCAAATGGATATGAAATTAGCCGCCATCTTCATACAAGTCAAGATTTTCAAAATAGTATTTGGCCATTGTAGGATTGTTTTTAATAAGCCTTTGAATTGGCAAAGTTAGGATCATTTTAACCCCTCCCATGCCGTGGGCGGCAAATTTCGGCGGCAAATTTTCGCCCCCAAATTTGAGTGTTGAACATTTAGTTTAGGCTCAGAATAGCTTGAAATTATTCCTCATACAGAAACCTGCACCTTCAAAATGTTTATTCCTATGCAGTATATCTTTGAACAGTTTGCTCAAGAAAAAAACATTGAAAGTTAATATTTCAACTCTTGAAAATTAATTTTTGACAATTGCTTAAAAATCTGGTTGCATGGAAGGGGTTAAGAAGCAAATTTTACTAATTACTTGAAACATTCCAAACACTGAGCAATGATACTTTCAGGATATTACAGTGTATGTTGACTAGAGATTTTATTCGCATGAAAAATGGCATTTCAGCAAGTTTTCATCCCTTTATAAAGTAATCTTTTCAGAGTGTTCTGTCATAATACAGAGATATTATTTTATACATTTTTGTTTTGCGTGATCTGTTTTCAAACAAAACAGGTGTCAACAGTTACCAAATATGTAATAAAGCTATCAAATTTGTAAACAGTGAACCCAAAATACCCTAATGACTCGGGCCTATTCTAAGTATTTTTATATATAATGAGGCTTATACCATTGTTAGTGGATACTGATGTAAACAAGTTGATCAAATTGAGCTAGTAATCTGGCACATATCCAATGTAACAATTGCCACACGGATATACTCAGCTACTTTTTGATATGACACATTAAATGAAAATTGACAGGTCTTTCCCCCTCGATTGCTGTACAGGAATTATGGTGACCAAGATCGTTACGTAGCTGTGATGATTATTTCGCTAAATCTGATCAGTGGTTTGCATGAAGTTGATATGTTTAATAAAGAAAATAACTGATATTTTGTGATTTTAAAGGTTCAGTGTTTGTTTTTGAGCATGTCTATTGTGCATGAATGCGTAAAAACAGCGTAAAGTGAACTTCATTTTGTTTGTTATGGTAGACAAAAAATCCAGCTCTGATTTTAATAAATGTGTACATATTGTACAGTCAGTGTATGCAGGAGGGAACAATGAAGGGAAGATAGTTGTAGAGGGGTGAGGGATGGGAGGGAAGGAAACACTGGAAGGCAAGAATGACTGAGCCTGGGGACAAAGTGAGAGAACCTACAAATCCCACATACATGTACATGTACTGTATACACAAACAGTGCATTTCTCCAAAGAATCTGCTGTTTAATCAAAAGTTCTATAAATTCAAATGCTAAAAGAATCCAAATGGGTAACATTTAAATCACGCCTGATGTTATGAAGCAAAGCATTAATGGTTTTGGAGCTTGACAAAAAAAATAATTTTAGTTTTGTTGAAGGGTATATATATGTAAGTGCTGAAAAATGGTATTCTTATGGAATAATCGGTGAACCAGATTTCTGACTGTTGCCACATTTTACATTTTGTTGAAATGCCTTATATTATGGAGAGGGGTCAAGGGTGGATTTCTTTTATTTACAAAGTCTCTCTTTTTCCCTTTTGGCTAATTGGTCCCAGGCTGCACTCTTCAAAAACACATGTTGCACATTTCCAGATAGAATTGTTTAGGGGTTTTTATATTAAGTGGTCATGCTTTTATATTCAGGTCCTACACCCCCTGTCCAATTTGTGGAATGTCACACATTCTGGTGCTAAATTTGATCCAATGTCGATATCTGTGACAGAAAAGAGACCATAGATCATCAAGGTCAAGTTTCTAAAATCCCCCCAATCTATAAAGCTGTCAGGCTGTCGGATTTCATTGCTCTGATCACAGCTTATGGCTCTTGTTAGTCATGGGTGATAAAGTTTGCAAAGTTGTTCCCCTCCAAGTTCAAGTCATTTCTCATGCTGCATTTAAGACATGGATGTGGAAGTCAACGCGCCTGGTTCATGTATTACTCTCAACCTTTTTTTTTGCGGATGATAATTCTCACACATTGTACTACTTGTAAATGTAGCGGTGTGTAATGTTTGTTGGTATTATATATAGGTATGTATTTTTATTACAAAGGACATGTATAATATGTTCCTTCTATTGTTTTGTTGTTTATTTAGTGTTGTAATGATTATCGATACTTAAGATTTGTATTTACGTTGTAAGTATTCTTTGTAATTTAATATTGTATTTAACTTGTGAGGGGCCCCATTTACAAGCACAAGTTGCTTCTTAGGGGTCCTGGCCTGTTAGTCTGTACCACTAATACGATTTGCACTTGCCGATCTCTTTTTGTGATGCCAAATATATCCTATCATTCAGTAACGAAATCTGCTTGATCATCTAATTTACATTTCTTGATCCATTTTTTCACTTTGTGTGAGTTGAGAATATCATTAACACATTTCAAGAACTGTAATTGTAAAAATTATGGGCAGATGCAGACCTTATGAATATGACTGGCCGTACTTTTCCAATATAGATTGAAGGAGACTGACCTTGTTAGTCATTTAGATGCATTCATTTATAAACTTCTACACTCTTTGAGGAGCTTATGTTTCCTTTTGATTGTGAGGTTCACCTGCTTTAGAAGTGTGTTTAGGATCCTATCTGTCATAGAGAGATTATTGAGGAAGGAAACTGCAGCAAGAAAGTTAATATTGGAGCACATCCTGTATAATCCTCCTGTTTCTCCCTTACAGGAAGAACCTAAGCCTGACAACAAGGATCAGGAAGAAAACGGAACAGACAGTGTCTTTGAAGAGGGCAGTACAGACAGTTTCTTCGATCTCCCCGAGAAGATCGAGTACAAGGAGCCAGCTTGGAAATCGGCACTCAAGGCTCTCCAGATCGAGGACTCTGAAACTCCTGTGAAACCATCAAGGGGGATAGATACAGAATCAGGAACTGTTAACGGTGGTGGAGACGAGCGGGTTGCTGCCAACGGAGAGAGGACACCGTCTTCTGATGACGTTGATCAGGTGGTGCTGAGGCAGCCTAGTGCAGTCCGATTACGCAGAATGGAGCGCAAGCTGGGAAAGAAAGGGGGGCCACCCACCTCGGCCAAGCCACACTCGCGTAGCCTTAGTTTGCCAGAGGCGAGTAATGTAACGCTCATGAGGCAAAAGGCCTTGGACTCGAACCATAATAGTGCAACATATGAGGATTTAGATGATGATGAAGAAGATTCTAGCTTGTGGAGATCGGTGAGCTAAGATTTTTGTAATTCTCTTTTCTTTTCTTTCCTTTTTTGTTTTGAATAGCATATGAAAACTGTATCTTGAGTACAGCCCCTAGGAAAAAGTTACTTTGGAGCGAAATGGAATCACCCGATATCAAACCATTTAAAATCAGATTAAAGCAAATCACTTCAATTTACATCCAATCAATTCGAGTTTTCAAACTACAAGTTTCAAGACCGAAATAATAATTTTAACTTCGCTTGTTTGCAGAGCTTCAAGTCCTGGAAGATGAAGAGGAATGAAGTAGCATCCAATGTCCTGGAGAGGAAAGCCTTCAGGGAGGAAGTAGACACGGTAGAGCAAAACAAAGGCAAAAAGAAACCCAAGACATTCCGAGAAATCGTGGAAGAAAAGTGAGTACAATACATTCATAGAATATATCAAGTATCATGAAGTAAAATCCTCAATGAAATACATCAAGTATTTGGTGTTGACAAGTACCATTACCTTTATGTAAAGCAGAATTGAGGGGGGATAAAGAGGGGGGGGGGGGATCCAAGATATTCAGTATAATAGTGGAAGAAAAGTGAGTACCTTCATGGAATATAACAAGTCAAATCCTAATACTAATAAGTTTATAATCAGAACAAAGCCTGAAAGAAACCTAAGACATGCAGAGAAAGACAAGTATTAAACTTCTTGAAAATAACAAGTAGGCCTACCATTCAGTACTAAAAAAAAGTAAAAGCCCAAATTGTAGCAGTGAATGAGTATATATAGATCCACACACTTTGTTAGTGTAGAGGAGAGGGTTTTTTTTTTTTTTAAGGAAAGATATGTGAAGGCCTTTGAGTATATTCAGTAATTGTTCAACTTCCTGGAATCAAGCAAGGCTATTGCACAATTTGTTTTCAAAATGCCAGCTTTGCTGATAGATTGACTTTCCCAGGGTACTTCTTGAGGAAGGATAGGTACATGTACATGTACAACATGCTAATAACACCCATGTCAATACCTCTAAGTTTATGCACATGTATTTGCCAGCCCTACAAAACCACTTGTTTGTTGGTTTCAGTAGATATGGCAAGTACAAACAATTCTTTTAATTTGATTTAAAAAAAAACACTTCTATTTATCTGGACTAGTATGATGTACTTGTCGATTGCACCAGTGAATTTGAATAATGTGCACAAATATTCATATCCCATGCCTGTTGTGTTGATTTCTCTTTTGTTTTGTGTTATATTTGTATGTTTTATATTACATTCTAGATATTTTTTTAGTAAATGCCAGATAATCACTCTTTTAAAAAAAATAAGAATGAAAAAGTAAATTTCATTTAATGAAATTAACAAATGTTAAACAAATGTTCTGTGGGCCTAAGTGGACATCTATACTAATTTGTGCTTGGTTTTAAAGTAAAAAAAAAGAGGGATATCACTTAATATGCAATGAGTGTAATTTCTATAGAACATTTAATTGGCTGTTTAAAAAATATCGAAAAGCCGAACAGGATATTAAACAGTACTCTCTCAATACAGTGCCATGTCTGATAGCTATTCTTGGCCTTTAAACACCTTAAATGCCCCCAAGGTGTCTGTGCCAACACTTGGTGGTATTATCTTAGACTTAACAGTCAGCTACAAAGTTCATGTGACAGTCTAGCAAAGGGGGATGAGTAATTGGGAGATTAGGGGATAGATTGCCCACCCTTGCCAGTACCTTGTATCCTAACAAACTTATCGTTGCTCCTCAAACGTGATATTTAGTACCGCAACTCCGCAAGATTACTATTTTCCTCTGAATTTCCTTTCCTGGCTTCTTTGAATTAGTACTACTTTGAATCTTAATTGCTTAATTGTTACCTCCTTTAGCTGCCAATGGTCTGTTAAATATTGAAGCTAGTTTTAAATCATTAGACTGTGTATATACATGTATTTAAATGTTGATTAATAATCACTCTAAAATGTTATTTGCAGCAGGATTTTGAAGGTGTTACATGTAGATGATTTGGGAGTGATTCTTACATGTACCACAGTATGAAATAAATATAAATGAAACTTTTCATTTAAAATCAACATTGATTACTTCCCTGTCTCTTTTATTACTAAATGCCGATAATATTCCTGAACATTGTCATTTGGAGATATATTTTCTTCTTACATTCTAGTTTGAACAGCTTTATAAGTTCTTTGATGAGTTAAAGTTACATATATTCCAAGGTAAAAAAAAAAAAAATTGAAATTGCAGTATTTTTCAATCTAAAAAGCTAATGAAAGTACAGACAAAGTTACTGTTTTCATGTACCAGAAGGAAAGATAAAGTAGTCACGCAGGCTTATGATATTATTTTACTATTGCCGTCTATTTACATATTTTTATACATGTACTAAAAATATGTTCATCTTCTGGAATTGCAGTTGAGTGATGAAAAATCCTTCCTTACAGTGAATGCTTCAAACTGTTGAATATGATTCAGCCTAAATATGTTCGAAGAAAAGCCAGGCTCATGCTTGTTGCTGTTTTTTGTGGTTAGCTTGTCTGATTAGTTTAATTTTGGCATGGGTGTTATAAGTCACCTGTCTCAATCGCATGATCGTTAGTAGTCCAACTTCATTAATTGTCATTCTCTGCATACTCCCTTGGTGCGGTGTTGCTAATGTAATGGGTGATTGGGTGTGACACCAGCACATGTATTACATGTAGGCTACCGTAATTTAGCATTTCTGTATGCAAATCCCATAATGTATCTTGTCAACAAATTCAGATTTGTAAAGTTCTTGTGTAAGATTTTTTTTTTATTGAATTCTTTTGGGCAAATTGAAATTCCGATAACCTATTTTGAACCTTAATTCTTAAGGTTAATAGCATATTTGGATGATGAAATAACTTTTTTGTGGGGTCAACATTCTTTTTGTATGGCAACCCTGTCCCTAGTCGAAAATGATAAAAAAGATAAATTTGAGTTCAGGGGGGCGTTTCATGAAAGGACTTGTCGGATATTATATCCAACAAATTTGCTCTCAGCCAATCAGATGCAAGGATTTCAGTAGCTTATAACAGTTGTCGGATAGAATATCGGACAATTTCCTTTCATGAAACGCTCCCCTGGTCATGCAAAAATACATCATGAAAGAAAATGTCTGGAAGCAATTAAGGTTGATCATGTCTACTGTACATGTATACTTGTGAGCTTTTTGAATTGTCAAAATGATAAGAAATTTACCCAATCATTGCTGAAAGGCACATGTGCACTGTACAGAAATGGGTATATGGGACAGCACACACATGTTGCATGAGCGTTTGGCCTGAACACTTCTTCAGCCACATGTATTTATCATATTTTCAAATATATGGGCATTTGAAGAGCAATCCTTTTGGGTGGACATGTCTACTATGATGATGTTCTTCAAACTGACATAAAAGGAATGAGAAAGCTCACAAATTATTTTTTCCCCTTCCTGGAACTCAACCTTCTCTTTAAAGTGATACACTTGCCTTTTGGTGCAGAATGGTAGTGAGGATATTGACCAAGAGGGAATGTTAGTGTAAACGCTTCAGCTGTTGACATTACATGTACATGTAGGTGGAATACGTTTGTTTTATTGTTTAAATAAGTTCTTGAGGAGGGTGCAAAGTACATTACATCATGTCTGAACATACATGTGAATCAAAGAGAAAGAATGTGGATTAATCATCTGTACATGTACAGTGTACGTGTACATGATGACTTGTGCTTATTTGAATATAGTCCTGGAAGTGTATGATTGAAATTTAAATTGAGAATGAGTTCGTTCATATCCAAAATATTTTCCTCCAATGATATACATGTACATGTGTAGGAATTATATGATTTAGATTTAATTACAAAATGTGCAGTCTCCATGAATTGCATACATGTACATGTATGATTTTGAATAGTTAAACAAAAAAGAGAGAAAACTACTGGCTGAGAAGACATGGCAATTAAGCTAATAAATATTCCTTTAACAAAATGTGTAGTCCCGTACATGTACTGAACATGTAGAGTATCAATTTGTTTGCATTTTGTTGTTCAAAAAAGATGTACATGTAGATCAGTCAAAATGACTTGTTGCATTGTATTATTGTTAAATTGTATTATTTGCATTTAACACAACAGAATCCAAGATAATGTTGTGAAACTGAGCTTGTTTTTCTAAGATCTGTCTCTTCAGATGTGTACAGATATGATCATCCAATGTATACTGCATAGCGTCACTTGTGGATAGCAATCATATAACATGTCAAATCAGACAGCAATATTATGTGTTTGTCACAGACTGTCCAAGCACTAGGTTTTTCTTTCATCCACCATTAATCATGCAGTCAGTAAGTCCTTGCTGCGTCCATTACAGCGAGGTAATGATCCGCGTCACTTGACATCCCTGGATATTCACTGGGCACAGCTTTCACATAAGGCCATCATCGGAAGGGGGTGGGGTGGGGGGGGGGGGGGGGGGGTTGATTGTTCAGTGGGATGTGATAAACGTGACACCCCGTCAAAATATTAATAAATTAATGAAAATATCAAATGTGAATTAAATTAAATGAAATTCTACAAATTGAATTGACAAACACTATGAAAATGGTGAACAAAAAAGCGGACAAAATATACAGCTTCTCATTGTACCCTCCACAATTTCTCTGGTAGACAATAGAACATCCCTTCATTGCTATTATGTAAAAATATGTACTGTAGAACAGGTGTCACATGCATATTCGCCTGTTCTACTTATTTTACATAATAGCAATGAAGGGATGTTCTTATGTCTACCAGAACAATTGTGGAGGGCACAATGAGAAGCTGTATATTTATCCGCTTTCTTTGTCATCTTGTTCATAGTGAAAACAGTCACCACAAGAAAAAAAGTAAAGAGAGGAGAATGTCAACAACAACAACAAAAATGGGAATGTTGCATAAAAGGCTGCAAATTTTGTTAACAGCTCCCTAAGAAAATGTACCAGTTATGCCCGTGCTTTCGGGAATGTACTAAATCTGTCCAATATTTGAATACTCATTACAAATTCCAAGTTCTCTATCATCGTTTGCATACTGTTCTATGTTTTGGAGACTAATGGAAGTAATTAAAATTAGCATATTTATTTAAACCACGCCCCTTTTTAAATTGTGATTAAATTTTACACAAAACTGTAACACACGTACATATGTACATTGTACATGTACATGTAGTTTACTACAGGAAATCGGTATTTGTATATGCATAAAGTTCATTTTCAAAGAAAGTTTTGCTATTGATTTCAATCTTTCCTGTCGAAAGTGAGTTTTTGTTGAAAAGATTGTTATTGGATTCTAAGCTGTTAGAAAGATCCAGGTTGTATACAAATCCTTTCTATGCTAGCAGCACTAGATACAACTTCAATGCTTCTTTTATTCCACTCAGTAAGTAATAAGTAGAAGATTAACTATTTACCAGTACTTCAAAAAAATTCTTCAATATGATAATACTATTTATTTGCAAGTCAAGAGGACAAACTTGTTTCCAGATAATGCTGAATTATATATCTCATTTACCTTTTTGTATTGCATCAGGAGTTTCTTTTTTTACTCCATCCTTTCTCTTTTCCTATCCTATTCTCTTTTCCTATTCTATTCTCTTCTACAATGCATGTCAATGATTACCCGTCATTCACTTACGATTCACTTTCTCTCGATCTCTCTACGGGCAAAAAAAGAGATTTGAACTTCTCTTTTCTGTTCTTTTCTCTCCTTTGTTTGTTAATAACCTTTCATTCCCAGGAAATTTGCCTTCTCTTTAGCTACGTCCGTATGAACTTGTGGTTTCAAAACTTTAAGTTAACGACACAACGACTCACTAACCACAAGGGTTCACACGGGCCTGAAACAACAATGTTCGTTGTTCTGAAACTACAAGCCGGAAGTAGATACTACTGATTGCGTGTACACATACAGATCCTGTGTTCATAATTCGCGCCAAGAGTATGACCCGGAAATTTAACATGAACAGCGAGGTCATCATTAATTACGAGCTTGCAAAATTTATTTATTCTGTCCAAATGGTCCGAAACTGCGTTGGAGGACCCCGCTGCTTTTGGTTTCGGCGTTCTAGAACTACAAGTAAACTTAAAGTTACGAAACTATGAGTCCGTTCATACGGTCTGAAACTGCAAGATAACTACAAGTTAAAGAAACTACAAGCAACACTGGAAGTTTAGCCCCCTTCGTGTGAACCGGAGTATTATTTTCTCTATTCTCTCTATTCTCTTCTTTCTTTGTGATTAATCTTTCATTCACATGAAATTCACCTTCTCTCCGTCCCTCTACAGACAAAGGAGAGAGAATCTGCTTGCCAAGAAGTCCATGAAGAAGGAACTGGAGAAGGATGAGATCCAGGCCATCCTTACATCGGTGGACCTGGTGCCATCAGACTCAGACTCGGAGGAGCCAGAACCTGAGATCCAGGTGGAGACACAGCAGGAGCAGCATTCTCAACTGGAACCTGTCCAGGAGGTAAGGATTAGTAAAGACAAAATGAACAGAAAAATGAGGCTTTAGGATCATTTATTTATTTGGCAGACCCTGTTGTGATCATCACTGTCAAGGTTCTAAATCTTCACTTGGTTGACACTAAAGCAACTAAGAAGACTCATGGGAGCAGAACTTTAGCGATTTTCTTTTTGCACCAAATGAGGCTCCAAATGAGCAGTGGTAAACTGAAGGAGAGCTCAGGTGAAAAAAAATTAAGAAGTAAAAACAAAAACAAAAACAATAATAAAATACATAAAAACTGCTGTGAGAAAATCACACCTATACAATTTGAATTCCAAAAGAGCTCCCATGAACAGAAAAGTATACTTAACCATGAACTATTATAGCCAAGTCATTTTGGGCTTAAAAATTAGCCAAACCAGCCATGTCAGGAAATTGTTCTTAAATTACCATATCAGTAAAGATGTTTCCAAGTTTAATACAGCAGTTGTGTTTTCTACTGTAGTTCCGCATCTTGGGTATGTGATCCATATAAGTTGCAGAAAAACCTTTTTGGGGAGAAATATTGTTTATTCAAGAAGAGGAAAATAAGAATTATTTGGAATTAAGAAAATTCATGATTTCCTAGTTCCTAGTTTGTAGTCTCACATGGAATAGGATGGAAATGATGATTTCCTTGTTTTCTGGATGCGAGTGTATCAATTGAGTGAAATATCATCTACCTGATACCAGCAAGATTGACAGTACTACTAACCAGATCAATCATGCTTTTGTATTTTAGCTTGCTTGTAATCACACTGCGCTATAATACATTTGTATAAATATCAAAGGTACTGTATAGTTGAAAGAGAAAGAGAGAGAGAGAGAGAGAGAGTGCGAGCGAACTGCAGATTTATTGATTTCAGGATTTATAAATGTTAATGTTTTCCTAGACATTTGTTCCTTACACTGAAAGCCCCCCCCCCCCCCCCCCCATTAGAACACACAAAAGGGAAATCAGCAGATTTTAAAAAATCAAATAACTAAATGAGAATGAGAGAAAGATAGAATTATAATTCTCAAGTACATTTAGAAATATTTTTTGTTTTTAGACTCTGAATTTTTATCCTTCAAAAGCTCCTTTGAGGAGCACCTAGAGACATTGATTCATATTATTTGTTATTGTTTATTTAATCAAAATACCTTTCTGGCTCTCAACATATGCCCTAGAAGAATATCAGAATATTGCTATTATTGGTAAATGTTTAGAGGGTAGAAACATTACTGTACCTTTGATATATATGTTTTAGACTTTGCTTTGCTCTATGATTTATTGTCATCCTGTTTAACACCAGCCATTATAGTGTACACACTGGGCAGATTTAATGGATTATAATATTACCAAGTCTTTTCATTTGTTTATTGCTCATGTAATAGATACAATTTATGTTTTGCAAGTTTTATTGTACTTTTCCAAGACATTTATAAATTTTGCATGACGTTTCGAAGAGTACAGGATTTCAGAGAGTTACAAATATGGGCCCAACATATTTGAAAAATATTATGTTGCTTGAAGCTTTAATTTGATACAAGTATTTTTGTCTTCACCTCTCATTAGTTTTGCAGATTTTCTGTTAAAGTTTATGCATGCACTGTTTTTATTACCCTTTTCCCTCCCTTGTGCCTGTGTAGCCCTACCAGCAGGAGCAGCGGGCCAGCACCCTCCCCATGAGGGGTAGGAGAGCATCGCCTGCCACCTCGGGCCCCCATAAACCCTCCCCTATCACAGCTACCACTACTGCATCCACCAGCTCCAAGCCTCCCCCTTCCGTTGCCCCTAAGCCCACGTATCGGCCCAGCGCGGGAGCCTTCCAGCCGTACCGTCGCAGCCAGTCTGTTAGTAGTACATTTTGTTCCCAAACTAACTTTGCTCTCTTGCACATCATGCTTGGTGGTTTCGCTCAGTCTTGCAATCTGGGTTTGAGGTGTCCTTTCTTTCCTCCTCCATCCTCTCTCTCTCTCCCTCTTTGTAGGACTGCATTTCATGTTGACTACTCTGATATTAAAACTATCTTGATTTGAATCGTGTTTGCTGTTCAGTTGGTTCTGAGATCTTATATCCGGTTTCCAGCAGGACAAGATATCCGACACCATATACACTACAAAATAATATGACATTTTGCTGTCAACATAGTTTGAGATGTTCTCTGAAATATTGTAATACTATACATGTAGATCAACATTGTGGGGTTTATGTACCCTTACTTTTAATGTTTCCTGAGAAATGTGTTCAATCTGATACCCCACATGTACACAAATATGACAGTGAACGTCATTCAAATCAAGCCAGTTACAGTCGGGGGGGCAATTTCATACGTGAGAAAGCAGGGTAGCTCTGTGTGGTTTCTCCTTTCAGCTTGCTGCTTCTTCAGCATTTATTCGTAATTCTGGCTCTGTTCCTAAGAATGTGTTGATGTTCCTTTTTCAGCTGGGTTTTACTTTGATGTCATGAAGAATATCTTCTGTAATTACAATCTCTGTCAATCTGGTTTGTTCCTGTCTCTCTCTCTCTCTCTCTCTATTTATATCCCTCTCTATCTCTTTCGGTTTGTAAGTCTGTCTCTTTCTATCTCTTTCTATCTCTGTCTCTCTTTCTCTCTCTGTCTCTCTTTCTTTCTCTGTCTCTCTTTCTCTCTCTGTCTCTCTTTCTTTCTCTGTCTCTCTTTCTCTCTCTTTCTCTCTTTCTCTCTCTCTTTCTCTCTTTCTCTCTCTCTTTCTCTCTTTCTCTCTCTCTTTCTCTCTTTCTCTCTTTCTCTCATTTTCTCTCTTTCTCTCATTTTCTCTCTTTCTCTGGGTCTGTCTGTCTTTTATCAGATTTTTAATATATCTTTTTATGTATCTGTCTGTCTAGCTCTCTCTCATTCCCTTTCTCTCTCTCTCTCCTTTCCTCTCTTTAGCTTACGGTATAATGAATTTCTCTTCCCCCTTTTCATCAACTCTTCTGAATTATATGCACCATGATTATTGGCACTTGGCAGAATATATTTGTAGTCTATTGTTAAAGTACACCTTCTAGATTTATTCTTCTAGTATCATTCATCTTCCCTTCCTCTTTCATCTGTATGCTGTGTCATTGGAAATGCGGTGGGTTTACCAAATTCATACCTAAGCAATCACTAATAATCATCATTATCAGAAATGATTTTAATCATCTAAATTCATGTATTTATATTTATTTGCAAAATGGCACTCATTGTAATTACATTTTCATCTTTTCTAAAATTACAATTTTGATGCATAGTTTTTTATATGTCTTCCATGCTAATTGGGATATAGACATTAATCTCTTTTCCTCGATAACATAAATTATCTGTCCTATATAAGTTTTACTCAAAGGTGCAACATTTTATTTCTTCAAACAAAACTACTGATTAAACATTAATACTTTGTTTTTTCTGTTGATGGAGTGGAAGGGAGAGAGAGAGAGAGATTTATTATAAACACTGTTTGAAACTTTAACAATAAAAGCGCAACTATATTCATTTTTAAATCTCTAATTTCAGATTAGTAAGTTTCCATCGTAGGTTCCACCAAAGCTCTACATGTACATACTGTAGCTGCTTAGTGCTTACACTGTATGTAACTAGTGCAAAAGCCATAGAAAATCTATAATCATCGCACTTGATATGTAGCGTTATACACCACTCAATCTCTTTCAGCTTACAGCCATGCTTACAGGTCAAATGAAAATGTTTGTGCCTTCTAAAGCACATCTCATGTCGTTAAAAATTGAGTCGCCATGGCAACAAATGCATCATTAGGCATGAGGGTCGGTCTCTCATCCCCAGATCTACTAAAAGTTACCTCACACCTGCTAGTATTGATCTGAAATGAGAGCGATTTGGTTCAGATTTTTACGACAACAGGGTGTTCTTTGTAGGATCATGTACAATCACAGCTGCAAGGGGTAATATATCCTAGATATGAGCTAAAATTTGATTATCCTCATTTCAAGGCTAAAAGGTTTTTCACATTTTAATTAAATTAAGTTGAAAGAAGCATGGAGTGAGCAGAATACTCTCTTAACTCTTTCCGTGCCGATGTCACGTATATGTGATGGATAGACTTGTCATTTTCATTCACCAAGTGCTCGACCACAGGAAAGGTCAATGTATATCACAATTTTGAGCATAAATGAAGCATTCTGAATATATGGTTATAATTGTATGCTACCATAGAAATTTTCAGAGAAAATTGGAGATATTTAAAAAGATATTACCTTACATGTATTTCAACATTAAGCAAAAGCAAACAATGAGAAACCAAAAAAGAATGGACAAAAAAGAAACTCAAATGTAATTTTCAGTAATTCTTAATCTTATGCATAAATTTGGGTAAAGTAATAATGTTTGGTATCATGAGAAATGATAATAAATTTCCTACAAGTTTTGTACACAATATTTTGTGAAATAATAGATGGAAATGAAGTGCAGACATTTGAAAAGTAAGCATTGATCACATTTTGGTAAATTTTGAAGAGAGCTAAACCCCTTGGCACAGTAAGAGTTAAACTGTTTCCTTTCCTCGTTGTTAGAGGAGGGAGATGTGTAGAGCTACACATGTATGTAGAGATACATGTACATCTTGTACATTCTAAGTAATGCTCCTTAACCCTAATAGAGCCGGGTTATTTAGACCCATCTCACAGCCGGGGGGGGAGGGCTGATTCCGCCCCCCCTAAGATCTCAGCCGTCCACCGCGCATTCGCAACGAAAATCGGCACACACGTCGCCGACCGCATAATCTACAAATCTGTATAGTCAATTTCTCCGAAAAATGTCACAACTAATTAATTATGCTAATTTATGCATAAAATTAATGGTTTGCTCTAATTAATTAAATAAAGCCCCAAAACTGCTAATTTTTTGTATAGAGACTCTTTGTCAGATTCTGATCAAATAAACCAAAAAAAAAATTCGGTAAAATCCTTTTTTTCTTATGTATTTCTTTGTTTTTCGACGTTTTGTTTTTTATTGTTTTTTCGATGGAATTCGTTGGCGACACTATTTTAATCATAAACAACATAAAATTAATTGTTTTTAAACAGTAAAAGTAAAAATAATGAAACATTTATGAATTTTAGCTGGAAACACAATTTGCATTGGATTTGTACACGAAATCACGTTTTTGAGCAATTTTGGGTCTGACATGCACTTACAAAATGTTGCGTAACTCCGGAACCGCACGCGCGGACATCACAAATTTGGTCTCAAAAGTTGCGCAAGACTTGATAGAAAAAAGTAGTCAAGCGGCGTGGTGACTGCTTTTCGCGATGCGAACATATTACGCGAAACGTCGAGGGGGGGGCGGAATCTAGGGGTTAATGCTACATGAAACTAAACCTGTATTTTTACCTCATCTGTTAATCTGGCAATCATGGAATATGTAATAACGTTCCCAGGACAGATGAGGATGCAAGTTAATAATAGCACAACTTGGGGATTTTGCTTCTATGGGAAGAATGAATTGTGCAAATGACTGCTTAATAAAAGAAAGTTAATTAGTTGGAAATGGGAGCCTGTTTGTCTTTGTTGCTTTTTGGTAATTTAAAGATAAGTACACAATGAGCAAATGACTAAACAGAAAATTCATATTAAATGTTATATATTCAAACAATATTGTTTGGAAGAATACATCGTACATCGTAATTATATCAAAATAGGCTGATACCACTGCACATGGTACTTCAGTAGAATAATCGTTAGTGAAAATAACAATGAAATTTCAACTTTGATTTTGCACTCTACCTTCAAACTTGGTGCTGGAACATGCATTATGTATGAGTAAGGATTTCCTTTTAGGAAAGGAGGTAGCTCTAGCTACATTTATATAGCACCATAAATTTAGTCGGAATTTGACTTGTATTGTTTACTATCACTGACAGATAGGCTTGATTAATAATATTACAAAAAGAGCAAAACAGAATTCTTGTTTGTCTGTTTTTGTTACCGAACAACTTTATTGCAAAATTTACTGGGAAAGCATTGCAAAAGTAAACTCTAACCCTCTTTTTTTAAAGACTTCTATGACATAATTTAACTTTATCAATGACAAACTCTGGTTAGACTCTAATGCTCTTTTCTTTATTGTACAAGCAGTAGAAATAAACCATCAGTTTCATCTCTCTTTTCACTGGCTCTTTTTAAACCATAATTTCAGAAACTATTTTTCTTTCTTTTTGATTATACATACTTGTATGATTGTATCATTGTAACTCTTGATCAATATTTGTGTGTGTCGCCATAATATAAATCATATTCAAGATTGTTATTTATTGCTCATAGTGCAGATGAATTTTCACATCTCACAGATCACAGTGTGTATTGTTCCTTCCTTATGCTTTTAAAACAATTACGGTAATGTAAAGACAATAACATCCATAAAGTAAAATAAATGTCAGCTACTTTGTTTTGTCAATTATTATTGGCACATTTTTATAAGTAATTTGCTTTTGATGCATTGTTTGAAGTTTACTTTTGAATTATTTCTTAAAAAGGCAGGAATTATACTACAGGTTACGTTGCATTTGAGGAGTAGATATCTCGTGAGCAAAAAATTATGTATTGGAATTAAAGCCTGTAATTGTTTGTAATGATAACATTACTTTATTCTCCCTCAGTTGAAAGAAGGAGCAGATTTTGCTGACAACGATGACAACCACACCCTCACATCATCATCATCTCCCACGGCTACCACACCCTCCGAGGAGGCCTACCCCACCCAGTCCTTCCACGAGAAGATGCTCCGAGAGCGGGAACGAGAAAGGGAACGGGCCGAGGCTGCCAAGGCAAGCCAAGAGACCGCACGGAAACCCAAACCCAAGCGTATGAGCATGGGCATCATGGGAAGGATCGCAGCGTTTAATAGCGGTGATGCGTATAAGAAGAAAGGCGGGGATAGCGATGAGGAAGCAGATGTGTCATCGTCGTCATCTTCTGCTAGACCAACCCAGCAACCACAGGTTAGTAAAGCCTCATTCCCACATGATTTGGTGAACCACCAAAAAAATATACCTCAGCAAAATGAAATATCGTACGTGGAGTGAGTACACCTAAGGCCTTTGTTCCTTTTCATTCATTCATTTATTTTTCTTAGCAAAAGCTGGTATTTACTGCAATAAATCATATATACCTACCTATTATGCTAGTAGTCTTGCCTACGCGACCCCTTCGAGAACTTAACACAAATGAGTCACAATATTGTGCGCACCCCCCGTAATCCTATTGTTCCCCTCGCCACTCACGCGCGTCAACACGCAACGGCCATCTTCCTCTTTCTTGCTCTCCCCCGACGAGTTAGGATGTCGAGTTACGGCGCTCCTGAAATCAGGTCTTTTTGTATCTTTTCAGCGCGCTTTTTCGCATCGTAAAAGCACTTTTCGGTACTTATATTCGTCTAGATTATAGTACTCTTGTGTTTTGTTAGTCACTTTTGCCGATTGAAAGGGATTTTGATTCCTTTTTCTTGGCAATTATTTTTCACTTTTACGGTTAGCCCCACGTAGTTATATCTGTGTGTTTGCGGGTGTTTCCGTTTGGCACCGAGCCTTTGGGTTCGGTGTTTGTTGTCACGGTTTTGCTGTGAAATTTGTTGTGCGTATCTCCAAATTTATTATTATTATTACCTGCACTCAGTCAAAGTATTTTGGTATATTTGTCTGTTTTATTGCAGTGTTATGAGTTCGGAAGAAGAAGCAGCTAGGTCGCGGAGACCTGCTTCTTCCGAAGAGTCGTCTAGCAAGACGACTCGGCCCTCCAGAACTCTCCCGAGTACTTCGGTACATGGGGGAAGGAGGAGGGCTGCAGGTAAGTTGCCCAGTGGTGTTTCCCTGCAGGGTTTGCCAGCCTCGGAGCTTGCGGCTTCGGGGCGGGTGGCGTTAGTTGAGCTTGGGACGTCAACTCTGAAGCCCACGGCTTCGGGGTGGGTGGCGTCAGGTTCTAGTGGTTTGGATATCACGAATCCAATCCCCCGGTCGTTCAGACCAGAGGGGGGGACGTCTGTTTCCCGCGCGGTAGCGATGACTCGCTTAAATCCGTTAGGGGAGACGCGTGCCACTACTGCAGGGCAGCTCACGGGCACCGCCCATGTTGGTCTGGGTTCTCATACCCTAGCCCCCGGCCGATGCCAAGTGGGGGAACGAGTACTTCCCGGGCTGTCTATATTGCCAGCTGATGGGAATGCTCGAGCTAACAATTATGGGCGCTTTACGGAGCGCCCATAAGTGCGGTCACCGGAGCGAGCGATTACTTCCGGTCTGACCTGAGGTCACCTGAGTGCGCGATTACTAGTGCTCTCCTATTGTCGCCCACGGGCGGAACAATAAAGAGTTCACATGCCATGGGCGAATACTGGGACCTTGTCCCAGTTTGCCCTCGCACCTGGTTATTGAATAGCCCCCGGCCGACGCCGTATGGGGGAACGAGTGCTACCCGGGCTGTTGCTTTGCCAGCTGATGGGAAGACTGGAGCCCATGTTTATGGGCGCTCTACGGAGCAACAGGTGTGGTCACCTGAGTGCGCGACTGCTAGTGCTCTCCTATTGCCACTCTCTAGTGGTACAATAGCGAGTTCACAGGCCTTTAGTAGTCGGTGGGCAAATACCGGGTCATCCCGGTCCGCCCTCGCATTGGGCGCCTTGAGCGCCCGGCCCATGGCTGTTGCATCTTCTTGCTCAGCCGATATGGGTAATTTGTGCGCGTCTTTGGGTTCATACCCTCAGCGCACTTCTCCCTTAGAGGGAGGTGAGCGTCCCTCAGCGGAGGGTTCGGTTCGTGTTTCCGAAGCGGCTTCGGGGATCCGAACGAAACCGAATGAACGCTCTAAAAGGCGGTGTTTGGCTTAGGCTCTTGTTGAGCCAGTCAAAAAGAAGCCTAAGAAAGGGGCTAATAGAGGCAAGGCTTTGCCTGCCTCTTGCCCGTCGGGTTTGGCTAACCCACCGGCCTTTCAAGCTGAGATGTTCGGCATGATGCGGGCTTTTGCCCAGACTTGTACCGGGCACCACATCCCCTGCTTTTGTCCCTTTTGTAGGGTCGGACATTGAGACTAATCAGCCTTTTATGGTTGATTCTTCTGTGCCTGTGACGGGATCACATGCGCCTCCTATTCTCGCAGCCCTCGGGGCTCCGCCGGGTGAGGAGACTTATGGTGGTCCATGGGAGGATCCGACTGTTTCGGCCTTTGTTCGTGATCCTTTGTCACGATCAATTCAGGCGGAACCAGATTTAGAGGCGGCCTCTCAAGCTTCGGTTTCCGAATCGCTGGGGCAGACAGAGCCTCAGTCGCTCCCCCTTTGTGGGGTAGAAGCGATTGCTTTGTTGTCCTAATTTCTCCCTGACTTTCAGTCAGCCCGCGCGCAGGATTCGACTTCGTGTTGGTTCAGGCAGCAGGATTCCTCCGAGGGTATTTCTCTTGCGGAGGATTTCAAGCTGGAGTATGACCGCATTGTAGCGGCGCTTCTTATTAAGCGTCCTGTTTAGTTTGCAGTGGTCACAGTTTTCCACTGTAACTGCCTCGGTCATGTACCGTCGCAGAGTCTTGGTTCTTACGGCCCTTTGGGTTAAGGAGTCGAACATCGCACTGCTTCTCCGGGATGTTCCGTCTCGGGGTCCTTCGCTTTTTGGCTGTCAATTTGCTACGGTTTTTCAAAGAGAAATTGATGCGCGAAAACAGGTCTCTGTCTTGTTTACGCAGTTTCGCGCTCACCCTAAGTCGACGCGGGCCTCTGTCCGCGACTTGGTAGGTGGCTGTCTTCGTTCCTTTCTCCCCGCTTGGGAGGCCATCCGGGGATGCTTTTGTTCTCTTTGATGGGCGAGACGGATTCTTCATAGATCTGTCCGCCCCGCTCCCCGGAGGGGCTATAGGAACTCGGTCACCTCACATGTCTGCCCTCGCTCGTTCTCATGCCTCATGGGAGATCGAATCTCTGTTGAAAAAGAGGGCTATAGAAAGGGTAAGAGACTGGCTGTCTTTTTCCCTTTCTCCGACTTTTGTTATTCCCAAGCGCTCGGGAAAACTTCGTTCGATACTGAACTTGAAAAGAATAAACAAATTCATTCCTTCAGTACATTTTCGGATGGAGACTCTCGCCTCCATTCTCCCGTTGATCAAGAGGAAGGACTACGCGGTCTCGATAGTTTTCAAAGATGCGTATTTCCATATTCCCATTCATCGCGCTTCGCGCGATCTTCTGGGTTTTCCTTCCTCTCAGAGACTTTTCGCTTTCGCGCTCTTCCCTTCGGGCTGCGCCCAGCCCCTCGGGTTTTTACTCAGGTTGTAGCCGTGCTGGCAGCCTCACTGAGGCGATGCGGCTTTCGGCTATTTTGTTACCTGGACGATTGGCTTCTCCTAGCGGAGTCGCGCGATCGTTTGTTAGACGAGACTCGTTTGCTCGTCAATCTTACTCAAGACTTGGGTTTTTCCTAATAAATTGGGAAAAGTCAGAGTTAGTTCCTACTCGCAGCCCAGTTTTTTCTGGGGGCTGTGTTAGACATTCGGAATCAGTTGGCTCGGCCCAGTCGGGACAGGATTCTCACCATTGTCTCGGCGGCTCGCAAGCTCATAATGGCCAGAAATGTCAAGGCCTGACAGTGGCCTCAGTTCTTGGGATATCTAGCCAGTCTAGTCGATGTTCTGGAGGATTGCCGGCTCCTTATGAGACCGTTTCAGAGACATCTCCTCAGGCTTTCGAGCCGGGCTAGGATTCTCTGTTGGTCTGGATTCCAGTACCAATAAGAATCAAGTCTCTTCTCTCTCGTTGGACGAACGAGGAGTTTCTCGCGCGAAACAAGTCCTTCCGTACCCCTCTTCCGTCGATCTCGTTTTCGACGGACGCCTCTCGGTTGGGGTGGGGAGGACATTGCAATGGCAGCACGGTTGCGGGGGATTGGTCTCATTTTGGGACTCTTCCCCATATCAATGTCCTGGAGTTTATGGCAGTTCTATTAGTCCTGCTTCATTTCAGAAGTCGACTTCTTAGTCGTTCAGTTCTGATCCTCACGGACAATGTCACTGTGGCGGCTTGTATCAATCGGCAGGGAGGCACTCGTTCTGCTACCCTGAATGCCCTAGCAGCACAGCTGTGGAGGTGGTGTCGTCGCATGGCGATCACACCCGTGGCCTCTTTCATCCCCGGTCAGGAAAACCTCATTGCGGATTTTCTGTCTCGGGGCAGGTGTCTTCCATCAGAATGGATGCTCCATCCAGAGGTCTTTTGCCGCATTCGCAGTTGCCTGGGTCCACTGGAAGTGGATCTTTTTGCGTCGGTTCTAAACCACCAACTTCCGAAATATTGCTCCCGTGCGCGCGATCGGGGAGCTTGGGCTCTCGATGCTTTCTCTCTCAGTTGGGAGAATCTTCGAGGGTTTGCCTTTCCTCCCTTCCAGCTGATTCCGCGAGTCTTGCGGAAGATCAGGGAAGATCGGGCTTGGGTGCTTGTGATAGCTCCCTTTTGGCCCAGGAGGAGTTGGTTTCCGGAGCTAATGAGCCTTCTGGTGGTTCAACCGTTCCTTCTTCCATTAAGAGCGGATCTGGTGTTGCAGCCCCTCTCGGGGATTCTTCACCACAATCCAGAGTCCCTTCATTTGACTGCTTGGCCCCTGTCGGGGAATCTGCAAGACAGTCGGGTCTCTCTGATAGAGCCGCGGATTTCTTAATGTCCAGTCGTAGAGTTTCTACTAGGGAAATTTATAATTCTTGTCTTTCGGTCTTTTTCCTCTGGTGTAAAGAGCGAAATCAAACCCCGTCTAAGGCTCCTATTGGTTCAATTGCGGATTTTCTAATCTCGCTATTTGACAAAGGGAGATCCATCTCTACTATCCGAGGCTACCGATCGGCGATCGGGGTCGTTCATTCAGGCTTCTCAGATGGTTCGGGGATTTCTAATTCCCCGCCTGGAGTGGTTTGATTCGGTCGTTCTTTCTGAAACGTCCTCCGTGTTCTAAGTTAGTCCCGTCTTGGAGCCTGCTTAAGGTCTTAAAAGCCCTGGCGAAGCCTCCTTTTGAGCCGTTAGGTGAAGCGAAGCTTCACCATCTTACGGTTAAGACGCTCTTTTTGGTAGCCATTGCCTCTGGGCAGAGGCGCAGTACTCTTCATGCCCTCTGTCTTACTCCTGGTCATGTTCGCTGGGAGAGAAAAGGTGTTAGATTGATTCCTAAGGCTTCGTTCATTGCCAAGAATCAAACGGCTTCCTCTGGCCCTGTTGAGATTTTTCTTTGTCCGCTTTCTGGATTTTCGTCAGTGCGCGAGGACAAAGTTTGGTGTCCTGTTAGAGCTCTCAAATGGTATATTGATAGGACTAAGTCTTATCGTAAGGATGATCAGTTGTTCCTGATCACTCGAGAGCCTTTTTCTCCTGCTTCTCTTGATTCCATTTCTAGATGGATTGTCGAGGCTATTAGGGCTGCTGGCACAGAGGCTCTTTTATCTGACAGTAAGCCTCATGCTCATGACACTCGTAGTGTCAGCACTTCCTGGGCTCTGTTTCAAGGTGTGGCGCTTGATGATATTTTGAAGGCTGCTTATTGGCGTTCGTCCAATTCCTTCATTTCTTGCTACCTTAGGGATGTCCCTGCAGGTGAGGCTATTTTTGCGTCAGCCACCTTGAAGGCCGCTGTGTCTTCTTTGTAATCCTATTTCCCTCTGCTTGAAACATGCCTCCCGGTCTTTGAGTTGGCGCTGGTCTAGCATAATAGGTAGGTATATATGATTTATTGCAGTAAATTTGTAAAATCAGCATTGATTTTCTAATTTACTATATAAATCTATATACCTACCTATGACCCTCCCTCCTTCCCCGCACCTTGCAAGCAACATGTTTCTACTTGGGGTTGCTCGCAAAAGAGGAAGATGGCCGTTGCGTGTTGACGCGCGTGAGTGGCGAGGGGAACAATAGGATTACGGGGGGTGCGCACAATATTGTGACTCATTTGTGTAAAGTTCTCGAAGGGGTCGCGTAGTCAAGACTACTAGCATAATAGGTAGGTATATAGATTTATATAGTAAATAAGAAAATCAATGCTGATTTTACAATTCTATAGGTGTCCACGAACATAAAAACTATTACAGATGAAAAATGTAATTAAAAAAAGGAGAAGTAAAGAAAAAGCCTTATTTCACACATAGACAAAAATTCAGTATAAAATCATGTCCACACAGATACTATTCTCATCCTTCTTGCCATTCGTTTACATGTGAAATATTTTTTTCTTTACCATTTCGGTTTTCCACGTTATGAGTGAAAGAAGAAGCATTTAGGTTTTTTTTTGTAGAGCATGTCTAGCCCAAACTTTAAAAAAGGTAATCTGAAAGTTCTGGTAGAGAAAATCCATTTGAAAGAAAAGTTGTTTTGTTTGAGATGTAGTGAACAAACTTCCAAAGACAAGCTTTAAATTTTATTCTCCAATATAGTCATTCAACAAAAGGAAAAAAAATTAACTGTTCTATAAATGGGTCCAATCAATTCCTTTTCCTCTTTCTTTTTACTATGTATCCTGTTCTTGAACACGCTGTGCTTTTGTAAGGTTTCCTTGTTTTTTTCTTTCATTATTGTCTACTAATGATGTTTCAAATAGCGGTACATGTATACATATGATTTGATGACATTGTCTATCACTCTGGTGTAAGGCTGTATTTTGTGTCGGCATATATTTTGTTTATGAAGAAATAAACAAGGAATGAAAGCTTCAAATACCATTATTCATGATTTGATGATGTTAAATACCTAAACTTACGCTGAATATTCTGTATATCAATGTATAATTTGTATGTGAAAAGTAATCATTTAATCTCAAACCAATCCAATCTAGGAACCTGGAAGCTTTTCAGAGCACGTCATCACCATGCAGAGAAGACCAAGGGCCCAGGGAGGCTTCGGATTCACTGTGACAGGTGGCATTGACAAGAAGAAACCCATCATTGTCAAGGGCATCGATCCAGGTAAAAGATCGTCCTTGCAGTCCCATCTGTTGTATTTTCTGTGTGTAAAGTGAAAAGGTAGTATCGAGTACATTTCGAAATAAGGCCTTTTGTGTTTGGTATGTATATTATGACATTTAACCCATTGCCCATGGCAACCGAGTAGTCCCTGTGTTAAGCCTATTGGGAATGAGAGAATTCAGGAGGCACCGGTTAAACAAATCAAATTCTCTTGTCTGGTTTCTTGAAATGTTTTTCACAATAGGTCTTATTTTGTATTCCTTGCATTATTTTTCACTAATCCCCCCATCTCTCTCTTTCTCTCTCTTTCTCTCTCTCTCTCTCTCTCTCTCTCTCTCTCTCTGAATCTGTTGTCATTTTTACTGTTTGTAGTAATATCCATCTGTTTGTTATTTGAGAATTGAAAGATAGGGTCGTCTAATAAGCAGGATATCATGTTTCCACCTTGTTTGAGCTTGATTGACAAATTTTCTCTTCCTTTTCTCATTTGTTTTTCAGGGAGCACAGCCGGTTTGAGTGCACTGAAGATTGGAGATGAGATCATTGTTATTAACAACGAGAGAACAAAAACATTTGATCATGATGACATACAATACAGCATCAGTCAGGCGGTGTTGTCCGGCCACCTGATACTCAAAGTCAAGAGATATGATGATGGTAAGAAAGTGGTGATGATAAGTATTAGGATTATGGTCGTGAGTGGTGAGGAGGAAGATAATACTGATGCTGCTGATTATGGTGGTAGTGAGTGATGGTGATGAAGATGGTGATAGGTTGATGGTGATGATAACAATCATGTGGCTGTAAATAGTTTATAATTATAACAAAGATCGTGATGATGATGATGAAAATGATTATGGTGATAATGATGGTGGTTTTATGATACAATGATGATCATCATAAATGATTGTTACTATTATGTTATAGTAATAGTATTTGGGATGAATGTATATTACATAAAACATGAAATATTAACTTATCTCTATTGCCATCTTTATTCAGATTCCAATCAACTCAGAGCCATATCCACCTCATCATCGGGCTCATCTTACCCAGACTCCATCAGGAGGGATGAGGAAGAGGAGGAGAGAAGATGGGAGGAGGAAAGGAGAAGACGAGAAGAGGAGAAGAGGGAAGAGGAGAGAAGGCGGGAGGAAGAGAGGAGGGAGGAAGAGAGGAGGGAGGAAGAGAGAAGGGAGGAAGAGAGAAGGAGGGAAGAGAAGAGAAGAGAAGAGAGAAGAGAAGAGGAGAGGAGAAGAGAAGAGAGGAAAGAAGAGGAGAAGAGGCAAGAAGAAGAGAGATGGAGAGAAGAGCAGAGGATGAGGGAGTTGGAGGAGGAGATGGAGAGACAAAGAGAAGAAGAACGAAGGAGACAAGAAGAAGAGGAGAGGGCTCGTGTCTCATCTTCAAGGAATGTTCTCTCAAAGGCCAGACAACTCCTTGATGACTGGGGAGACGATGAGACTAGGTAGGCGAATATACTTTTTATTTCTCGTTAGCTGCCTCAGTCCATCCCTTAGTAAACGAAGGTAGAAAACGTTACCCTCTAACAAAATGAAAGTCATATGGTCTTACAAGTTGCAGTATCCATATATGGATGCTCTCACTATAAACTGTGTAGTTCTCAGAGATGCCATATCAATCTTCATTTTCTGTCAGTCAATTCGCTGTACATTAGATATTATAGCATGCATACTTGTAAGCAAATATTGAGTATTTTTAAAGCACTGACTGCAGACAAAATCATTTGGGCAAAACATACCCATGTTTAACCCTTTCAAGACAATACACCACATTTTGTGGTTTGGCTCAATAACTTTTGATTCAGAGCTCTAGAAAATACACCAGATGCATGAGTAGACAGAGCAAAATTTTCTGCACATACTATGTCCATTTTAATTGCATGACCATATTGCATTTGATACCAGAAATTTAATAAAAGGGAATAAGCTTTGATATCCTGAAATTGGCAACATATTGAGAGTTTCAAAATCATTGTTTTTATACCCCCGCCAAACGAAGTTTGAAGGGGGTATATAGGAATCAGTCGACGGTTGGGAGGTCGGGTCGGGCGGGCGGACGTTCGGTCGGTCCGTTGCAAATCTTGCGGATCGAACTACTTCCTCAGTTTTTTACCGAAAGTCATGAAATTTGGTACACACATTGGTCTTACTGGGAAGATGTGCAAGACATATTTTTTGGATGAGTCGGAATCTGCGTTGCCATGGTAACAGCATATTTATGGCAGAAAATCAAGGAAACACCTTGCGGATCGAACTACCTCCTCAGTTTTCGACCAAAAGTCAAGAAATTTGGTACACACATTGGTCTTGGTGGGAAGATGTGCAAGACAAATTTTTTTGATGTGTCGGAAGCTGCGTTGCCATGGAAATGGCATATCTATGGCAGTACAGTAAATCAGGGAAAAATCTTGCGGATCGAACTACTTCCTCAGTTTTCGACCAAAAGTCAAGAAAGGCTGTTGTCATGGGGCGGGGGTATTAATCATCATCTTCAGTGATATTTCTAGTTTTTAATAAAAATTGGCAATTGTTTCAACTTTTCGACAAATTCTTAACCATGTATATTGTTTTCAAAGACCTTACACCTTATTAGAACCATGTAGCACTAAAAAGAAATTATGATTGTTGCCAATTTGAAGAACAAAATGTGATCAGTTTAGCCCTTAAATAATTCCTGTCCTGAAAGGGTTAAGATATGCACATACAAGTAGCATCATTGATGTTTGAGAAGAGCAGCATCTTACCTTCAGTATATTATGAAACGTTTGAATTTTATCATTTTTTTTTATCCAGTACCTTTGAGGGGAACCCACATCATTAAAGATAGAGAGAGGAACTTCCAGATGAGTCCACCAGATTCATTCCATAAAACATTTTTGAAGCTTTATCTTTGTTCTTGTCCAATAGTTCTGAGGAGACCCCACGTCATGGGAAGGAGGCTTACATGAATGGGAACTCCAAGACGACTCCCTCAGATTCCTGGACAGAGTCAGACAACAATAAGGTGAGAGACACTGGATTGCTTGCTTCACGTTATCCATGCAAACACATACAAAAGGATAGAAATTTCGTAAAAGCACAGCCAAAGGATCGTTAATATGCTTAGAAGTTGGGTGTTTCGTGGCTAGATTCATGTGGAATAGCAAATTTATGAAAACTCTTTGCCTTGTTCCAAATGCGTTAGGGCTAGAGGAAATTAGAACTACTAGATTTGGAACGGCCCCATGGATGTTTCTTTTTTCTCATAGAAATTTGTAACTCTCAAACGATCTACTAAAATAATGGGGGGGGGGGGACAAGAAGAAGAAGAAGAAGAAGTTAGGGGACTTACTCTTAATTGTGACCTTTTAAAAGCTTCCATTAAATATTTCATTGTTGTAATAGGGTACATTATTCTTTTAAGGAAAAACTAAAAATTACTCGGGATAGTAAATAAAAACCTGATGTACTTATATTGTCAATACATGGGAAAAAGGATTTAAAAACTCATTTAAATGTAATGAATCATTTGATTGTGCTTTTATGAAGTATTGAAAAGAAAATAAATTTGTCCTTTAATATTCTGTAGTCTCCCTTTCACTTGATTTGCAGTGATATAGAAATCAGGAAATACATTTTCATGCATGTTTTATTCTTTTCCACTTTTGCATGAAACAAGCTTATTTTGTGCTTCTGCGAAGTCTTGCTTGTTTCAAGTTTTATTACTCCAAACAAGTCCAAATCTAGAACTGTTCTGAATTGTTTTAATTACAAATCAAAACACATGATTTTCCCATTGTATATATTCAATGGTACATAGTGCTTCAGTCTAATTTTTAAAAGCCTATAGCTTCCATCTATTTTTTTTATTTTGCATGAAAACTCACTCATCTGAAAATTTTTGCAGTATCGTGTCATAGAAGTGTTTTAGTGGTTAAGTCTCAGTATTTAGATATATATCCATCTTCTTTGCTTAATATTATTAGCATTTTATATAGTTTTCAACTCTAAACCCATATAAATTCTTACATGTTCCATGACTGAGATGTCCACATACATATATTTGCATGAAGCTATCAATGTACCTCGTCATGTAGCATGGACATTTGAAAATGTATGATAATGGGCATAAATTAAATTGGATATTATTTCATAGCCAAGATATTACTTTATAGCCAAGATATTATTCTTAGACTTTTCTTTACAACCTTGGTTGTACCATAGTCAAAGTCGCATTGGGGTTATTAAGTATGTACAGCTTTTGAATTTGCATGGGATGCTATTTGTAGCATGTTGCATGTTGAGACATATTCCACTATATAGTTCATGCACACCTCTGCATATATTGCAATTTCTCTTCCTGTAATCCCTACCCCTCCTACAGCCTGCTGTGGATATCATAGAAGGTTTAGAGCCTCAGACTGGCCTCCTCTCCCCTTCTCCATCCCAATCTCCACCCCTCCAACAGCCCTCCCCTTCGCCTCCACCCTCCCCCGTCTCGTCCCTGCCCCTATCCGACTCCCTCCCCTACGAGGGAACCCCATCTGATACCAGCAGCCCCACCCTCGATGCATCTCTCCATTGCCATGTCGATGTTGAAGGTGATGATAGGGAGGGTGAGGATGATAGTGGAGATGGGTTAGAGGAGGCATATGAGAAGGTTATGAAGGGTGGAGATGGCACTGAAGATTCTTTCTTTGCCTCAGAGGTAAGTATCGGGAGTGCCATCCCTGACCGTTCTTGTTCATTCTTCTGTTGCTTGCAGTGTCGTAGCATAGCATGTCCTTTACGTCTGTGTTGCAAAGAGCATGTCTCTGCTGTTCCTGTTCAGCAAATTGCATGCATGTCTGCAGTGTTTTTGTGTACTGTTGTCATTCTTCTGTTTAACAGCCTGTAATTGGTCTTGTTTTCCTGGATTTTCATGTCAACATTGTCTCTTTGTTGTTTGCATTTTTGCATAATTCGCAGATATGTCTTTCATTTACATCTCTTTTACTCTGCAACATTTCACATAGCTATCCCAGTGCTGGTGAAAGCAATGAATACATGTTCAATTACCAAGGAGTTATTTCGTTTAAAATCAACACATGCATTTATTGGCTGACAATTTCATACTAAATATCAAAGTGAGGGATATTGACTTTGTCTGGTATATATTGTCGTGGTCGTGTTCACATCATGTATGAAGCGAAATGTTGGGTGTGCCCTGAAATTCTTTCATTTCAAATGCCTTTTTTTCTTGCAACCTACTTGTAAAAAGTAATTTGGTACTGTGATTCATTATCTCATTGTTTACAAGTTGCAGTGAAATCATTAAGTATATCCACTTACATGTACCTTGTATGTTGGGTCCTGTCCTCCTGTATACCTTTTTGCCAGAGGAAAAATTCTTACGCTATTTTTGCATAAAGGGTTAAGAGATATTTGATAGTACCTTCCTCCACTATACCTTCACATTATTGATCATATTGATGATTGGAGAGAAAAATACCCGTGAATATTTATTCAGGTGTTGCAATTTTTAAACTCCCATGAAATTTTACCAGAGAAATTCAAGTAATTTGCAAACTTTTGTATGGTGCACTGGACTCTATTGCCACCAACTTCTTTGAAATTCGGTTTGTCTTCATTTTAAAAAACAATTTAAAAAAATGTTTACAACATGTACGATGTGTTTAATTTTGATCTGTTTTCTGTATTCACATTGCTAAAAACCCTGTGATTGGTAGATTCCGGAGCAAATAATATTTGACATGTCACATTATTTTTCATGTGGAAAGTTTTCTGTTACTAACTTTATCTGTTGTGATCTGTATTGATACTGTTTGCTGTTTACATTTTGGTTTTAACATTGAGGTTATTTCTGGGGAGCATTTCATCAAGCGTTTCTGTATGTCAGTGATTTTTACTGATAAATTTGCTCTCAGCCAAGGAGATGCAAGGATTTCAGTAGCTTATCACAGTTGCTGGTAAAAAATCACTGACAAAACACTTGATGAAATGCTCCCCTGGTTAGGTAATCTCTTTCCTCAAATCTGCAAAAAATTATGCAACCTGCAGTGTATTTCTTTGTGAATTTCTCACAGATCAAATTGTATCTGACTTCGCAAAGCATAGTTATATTTCTGATAATGTTGATAGATATGAAAATGCAGAATGACTGAGAATTCTTAAAGGAGTGCACTACTGGTATATTGATGGTAGGGGAAAAACAAATGGGTTGACAAGAGAGATGTTCCTATATTTTTGTTAGAGGGGGGGGGGGGGTTGCTATTTATATAGCTTACAAGGAAATTTGAATCATTGCTTTGGTTTTCATACAAAATCTATGGAGCTGCAAAAAAGCTCATTTTACTGAATTCATACCCTTGGCCAACACTGTGTATTCCCTTTGGTTTATGCATTACTATGACTTGATGTTGATCAAGTAAAAAATCTTACGAAGAAGGTGTATCATTTTACATGCTTACAGGGAACGAGGGATGATGATAACTTGTCCCAAGATGAGAGGTTGGAAGAGGAGATCATGCATAAGCTGGAGTTAGAGGAAAAGGAAGAAGATGAGCGGGAGGAGGTCCATCGACAGATTGAGGATGACGAGAGGGATAAGGTAGGATGGAGTAGATGAATATAAATTTATAGACATGGGTATAAGAGCATTGCTGCTATTTGGTGCATCTACTTGTTTCCTCCTCTCAATATCTTTGGTTTGCTCCTTTTTGCAACTTTTCTTTTTTTCAAATGTTTGTTTGTTTGGCCCTTCCTCTCCCTTTCTCTTTCTTTCTCTTTATTCGTGTCTGTCTCTGTCTTTGTCTTTGTTGCTTGACCCCCCCCCCCTCTTTCTCTCTATTTATCTTGTTCTTTCTGTGGTTATTTTTTCTTCTTGTGTTTGTAAAGTTGTTGACTAGTATGATCAACGAAAATACATCAACACTTTTCTCCTTCAATTACATTTTATTGCAGTAATTTTTCACATGTACAATGTAATACAGGATTTTTCATTATCCTACTAGCGTTACTACACTAAGAACATAGTCTAATATTTGTTAATGCTTTTACATGTTCATACATGATGAATGGATTTGATTTGATGTAATCATTTTTGTCTGTCTTATCAGTCCCCCACCAAAGAGGTTTTCATCATGCCAGAAGTTCAGAAGACAGAAGAGTCTGCCCCGCCCACGAGCGGTTTCTCGGTGAAACCTACTGGATTCAGGAGCGTCCGGGCACCCAAACCCTTTAGCAAGAACAAAGGCCCTGAGCCATACAGGTTGGATTCCACTCCTTGTAGAAATGTTGTGTGAAAAATGATAGTGAATGATGTTATTAAAGAGGATGCTGATGATATTAAAGAGGATGCTGATGATATTAAAGAGGATACTGATTATGATGATGACGATGATGACGATGATGATGACGATGACGATGATGATGATGATGATGACGGTGATGAAGATGAAGATGATGATGACGATGATGAAGATGAAGATGAAGATGAAGATGATGAGGATGAAGATGATGATGATGATGATGATGATGATGATGGTGATGATGATTGCGATGATGGTTAGGAACAATTCCAGGAACAAGGCTCCTCCCTTTTTATCTTGAGGGTGTGTATCAGCATTTTTAGAGTCTATGTGCTCGGGTCCCTGTTTTTGAATTTTTACCTTTTGGTTAGGAGTTATGATTTTGGACTGTTTGGTGCCCTTGTAAACCGGGCCCATGTCAGTCTTGAGGCTTGCCTGGAAATAATAGTGATGGTAAAAATGAAATCGCTATGCATATAGAGGAATTTTTTTATTGGTTATGGCATTGTTGCCATAGTATTCTTGTGTAACAGGAGACAATAATGGAAGTAATCAATGTTTATTTTCAAATTTGCTGTTTCCCATTAGACTATTAAAATTTTGTTTTTAACAGTCCCGTAATCCATCTGCACTAGATAATGTTGTTTAGATACGTCACTTGAATCATAGAGTTCAACTTGTTTTTCTTACTACAGTACCAGCATCTATTTCCTATATATGTTATTATCTGTTCTTAAATCCCTTCCTCTCAGGCCCCAGCCAGCCCCCTCATTAACAACATCAATGACACAGGAGGATGACATCAGAGAGCGGGTCAAGAAGGAGCGCTCAGACTTCTTTCGTAAGAACTCCGACCCAAAGGACATGCCCGTCTTTGGTTATTCAGGTAGTGACTAGAGCCATGCAGATGTGTGTAGGTCAGGTCAGGTGACCACATAAGGAACAGTGTCATGTGACAGATCACATGGGCAGTGAACCCCTGCTCTCTTTGTTATAAGAAGATTCAGAGAGCGATGTTGTAGGGTGGATGCATTTTGATATGGGCTTTCTGTCAGTCAAGTACCCCCATTTTTCCCCCATTCCCTTTAGCTCTTTGGTAAAGATATAATATCACTGGTTTTTGTGTGGCTATAACGACAAGTTTGATTGACTAATTACAATATTAAAATCACTATTATGTAACATTTTTCACATTTTCCATACATGCACAAGACTTTTTAACTCCCATCATTTTGTTCAATACGTGGTAGATGTTTTACTACATGTATGTGGAATAAAGTTCATGTTATGACATGTTGACATTAAACATGCATCATGGCAAAATTAATCCAGAGTTCTACTTTTATTCACTTGGAGATAACCAAGAAACAAAATATTTTTGTACATATAATAGTTCTTTTACAAAAAAAGATATTTTTGGCAAATGTGGCATCTGTTTTTTTTTTTTCCATGTCCGTATGGCAAATTGATATAGATTATATAATGTGAAGTGGGCAACATTTTCTCTTCACACAACAAAATACAGTCGTTTGCTTGAAACTTATCAATTAACAAAAAAAAAAAAACCCACTTCGAAATTTGTTATTGCTATGTTGAGCTACAGGAGAAGATATACATGTATTGTATAGATCCTGAATTATATTCCATTTTCAGCCAGATACTTTGATGTTGTATCCCAATGTTATCAAAAGGCCAAATTACCTTGATAAAAATTCCAGTACAAGATATTAGAACTATAAAAAAAAAAAATGATTATAATTTAAATCTTTTGAAAGAGTAACTTTGAGTAGTTTAGGAGAAGTTATGATGTAAATGGGCCAAACATACCGGGTACTTTCCTGACCATTCCTATTTGTCTTGCATGCATCTATCTGTTTGGAGCCAGAAGGGCGTTAACTCTGTACAAATGATGGGACTTAACGCCCTTCTGGCTCCAAACGGAAGATATATTTCATTTTACAGAAGCCCTGATGTGAACACATTAATTATTTTGTTCAATTTCCTATGGACTCCCTTCCCTTGCCTTCCATTTTGAAGTTTTCTATCTGTGAACATAAATCGTATATGAAATAAATAGTAATTTACAGTCATTTTAAACATTTTTTCAAGCATCTCGGCATTCCCCCCTTCATTTATTGGAAGTGTACAAAATTTACATAATCCTACAGAGTTATTTGATATTATGCTTATGAGATGTGTGGTGGAGATCTAATTATCAGAAAAATTGTTATATCCATTTTTAAACTACACATTATAAACCCGTCATCCTTCCTTCAAGGTTTTGCGTAGTGAATCATCATTACAGGGTACAAGGGAACTCTACACATGCACTGTACACCATAAAGCTAACACCTCCATACATGTACAAGCAGCTTTAAGTAACAAATGTTAACATTACTTGACATTCATCCTATTTCCGTGCAGCCTGTAGTTGTAGAGCAAAGTGCTTTCTGCAAAATGAACCTGAACCTCATCCATTCCTTCTTCCCTCCTAACAAACCTCCCTTCTTTTCTTCGCACCTTATATTTTAAAATCTCTGTACTTGAATATTTAGTGAATGAGTAAAATCTAGCTTTGAATGCTACAGTCCTATTAGGAAAACTACAGTGTAGGATATATTCCTATGTAGAAAGATAGTGGAAGACTAGAAGAAATTCATTCATTATTAGACCTTTTGTGTCTAATAGGAAAACAACTTTTTTTCTTCATCTTTTTATCACTGCAAAGAAATATTAGGCTTTCACTTGCAAAGTGGTTTCTCTTGGGGCCATACGGTAGAATCAGTTATGCCATACGGTAGAATGAGTTATGCCATGTTGTGAAATTACAGACTTTTCTCAACTTTGTATATCCTTTGGCATTGACAGTCAAACCTGTTCATGAAGAGGTGTCTACTACAGATTTGGTTGTGTCACCGTTTATAAAGGCTGTTCGAATAATTACGTTTAAGCCTGACATTTTCTCACTTTCATAACTATTTAAAAACCATATTCAAATATATTACTTCATATCAAATTTCATAAATTTTATTCACGACCTTTGTCAACAAGACAAACAACATTTAGAAAAAGACTGCTTAGATGTACAGTTTACACACATGTATGGTATTTCAAATTTGATAAACACACCTGCAAGAGGATGTAGAGAGTGAGGCAAGTGTATGTCATCAAATATATAGGCCCGTATTCTGAACTCAAGTTTAACTTAAACCATGGTCTGAATGTGTGGTTCAACTATGGGCAGCCAAATGTGACACAAATCTCTAACAGTAGATATTCAATTTATCAGCATATTTGGTACTCAAACTATTAAAAACTGTCTGGGAATGATAAGTACAATATTTTTCTTGACTGTTAAAGCATGAGACCAGAATCCAGTAAACATAAGGAACATACATTATAAACAAAGTTTTGACATTTTTAGCTACCCATAGTTAAACCACACATTTAGACGATGGTTTAAGTTAAACCAGAGTTCAGAATACGGGCCATAGTGTTTTATTACAACATTGAGTGAATTTGTTAGTACATGTACATGTGTATGATTTTCTGCTCATCGTTTCTTTGTGGAAACTTTGTGACTAAAACAAGTGTCTTGATGTGGACTAAAAAAGCGTCATATTTTCTGGCCAAATTTAATGTGTTGTGATTTTTTTTTTCCCTTTATTCATGTAGAAGTTTTTTTGTATTAGTAATTTAGTAATGTTAATACTTGTGTCTTCATTGCTGCACTTTCTAGTTAGGTCAATGTTATATATTATTGTTATGAGAATGGAGTGATAAGCTTGAAAAGATCATTTCATGAACTAAGCTTGTAGTGAAGTTAGAATTAAGTGTATTAATTTGGATTAGTTTCAAAGTTGTATCTCGCTCATTAACTTGGAGCAGTTACAACCAGGAAGTACGCATTGTCATTCTTTGTCAGTTGTAGGTGTAGTTTTCTAATAGATGTGGTTACTCATGAATCTATTTGTAGGTCTGTATAATGCCTTATCTTCCTTGTCACAAGACTTATACTACAGACATGTACATATACCAGTAAATAATCATCATTCCATGCTGTATTCATTCCACCATCCTGTTAGAAAAAGAAAGCAAAAGAAAAAAAAATTAGCATGCATATTATATGATAAAATGGTAGAAGTATTCTAGATTTATATTATGCCTAATACATCTGCTATGTCTCTATTGAAACGCTTCACAGATATATATTATTACCCTGGTCATCAGATTATATAGTCTTACTTTTGAGAGAACACATTTCATCTGGGGTCATTTATTTTGATAATCCAGAAGAACATTCGATTCCTAGAGCTTCGCTTTCTAAACATTTCTAGTTCATTTGATTCTCAAATGATAAATGGAATGATGCATAATTCTCTCCCCTCCTTTCATTTTTAAGCCCAAAATACCTGCCTGTGATACCTTCTTCAAACATCTCTGTAAAATATTGCATTAATTCATGCCATAAAATGTCTTTCTCATGGAACTTTCTGTGCTGGTAATAAAAGTGTACCTTGAAATCCATATTCCAATTCCTCTCAGACGTTTGTTTCTTCAAAAAGAGGTGAGGTCCTATCCAAAACTCAGAAACCAAATATTTGAAAGGAACAGCTTTTTTTACCTCTATTGTCCGTAAATTCTATAGGGCAGTATTGCAATTGCAACTAAGCATCTACCCACATTTACGTGTTGTCCGTCGGTCACGATGGCATCCGTTACTAATCACTAACCAACAATCTGGCATGCAAATTATGTACAGTATTTTTATGTTGCGGCTGTACATGTACATACCGGTAAATGTGCCATAGACCGATCAGTAACTGCTTATGTGCAGCAGGGCTTTTGCTGTCTGTTTAAATTATGAAATCTATGTACAAACAGACTTTTAGAGAAGAAACCTGCATTTTCAACAGGTTTAGTAAATTGTTATTATGGTAGCTAGGTTTCTAAAGGCAGTGTAATTTTCAAAGTATTTTCAATGTCCATACCAGTGATTTTCAGCCTCAAGTCTGTAGAAACTGCTGACCAGTTTATCTCCTCTAAAGTGACATGAAATGAAGTTACTTGGACACCCCCCCCCCCTTTTTTTTACTGAGATGCTAAATGAGGGTAGAAGCGGATTAATATGCTTAGTTCAGAGATTAAGGGTATTCGGTAACATTGTGGAGGCTTGATTTAATAAATTGTTGAATTTTGATATCTGTCTTGTATAATGATGTTCAGAAGGATAAATGAATAGCCAGGCATAGAAAGGTTACTTTTCAAATATATAGTGCTATTATTAAGATATATCTATGACTGAATACTCCCATTTACGAAAGCGTATGGCCATACGCTTTAGTCTAACACTGAGTCTATGGGAGAAAATGAGTCTAGCATTTCCGGTCATTTGCATATGTTTACTTTTGTGAAGCACATGATGATTTTGAAGTGCTTTTTTTTCCACTGGGCTTCATTTTTACACCATATTGCATACACTGATAGCATGTAAGGCCAGGCAGCTCAGATTTTATCAAGCCTCTACAAAGTTACCAAATCACTTTATTGCCTTTACTTGCAGATTATTTTAATTTAGATAAAGGGGTTTTGAGGCTAGTTTGTCCATTTGCTGGATTTGTGGGTTATTAAGAGCATGAAAAAACCTCATATGTTATCCTGTCGGGTTCTTTGAGCGTAAAATTGTCTTAAGGCCATGAAATGGCATGCTATGATCTGCCTTTTCGAGGCAGTCATGGATTTTGTAGAGTTAGTATTGATGAGGGTTAGAGCAGTCTGAAGAGGGTTAAAGTAAGTAGCCTTCACATCTTACACATGATGTAGTTTTTATTATGATGAATTCTTTTACCTTTAAAGTCAAGTGGAACCTGATAACAAACTCCTTGGGACCAAGGAAATGACCTTTTTATACCAAAACCTTGTTACATCGGGTATAAAAAACAATAGAATACAAAGAAGTTGGACCAGCAAAATCACCTGGTTATAACAAGAGTTTGTTATAACAGTGTTCTTTGTAACGAGGCTCCACTGTATAGGAAATTCTTGGGATTTTATATTGCTATGAATTCTAATCCAGTGACAATGATGACCCCATCATGTCAAGTCTGTCTTGATCACCCAGCGTTGGTGAGATGTTACGTTGTAACAGTGCAATGGCACCTTGCTCTTATGTCAAGGATTCGCTTTAATACAAAATCACCTCTGGTTTAAAAATGAAATACCACTTCACAACCATTTTCTCTAAATTTCTGAAATTCGGTTTTTCGTGATAAGTGGGACCTTGCCTCTCGTGTTGTCCTTGATGTAATTACAGTGATGATATGTTGATCGTGTTGTCATGGATGATATGCTTCGATAGTTTTGTTCAACTTACCATGAACATTGTTCAAGTTACTTGGAAGTGAAGATTTAAATGTTGATGTCATTGTGGAGCTCAGTCTCGATGAGGGAGATGGTAGAAATTGCAATTTACATTTCTTATCTTACCATCAATTGTATTGTTGCATCATTCAGTTTCAATGCTTTTGGGTTTATATCATAAACAATATCTTGAAAATTGGCTTTCTGCTTTCTTCTGACTGACAGCTCATGTCTTCTTGATAAAGATTGGGGATGAATTTAGCAGAAATGTAAAATTGTTCTACCCCTAAACAAGTTTTAAAACTGCAAGATATTTCCCTATTAAATGCTGTTCACTGACCTCTCTCATTTCTTCTTTTGCATAATATAATCTAGTCTCTTCCTATCCATTCTCTTTATCTCTTTCTATCTCTCTCTCTTTATATATCTCTCTCTCTTTATCTCTCTCTCTCTCTCTCTCTCTCTCTCTCTCTCTCTCTCCCTCTCTCTCTCTCTCTCTCTCTCTCTCTCCCTAGCTAATACATGTAGTGATCTTTTTTTCATTTCTTCTCTGTCCCTCTTACCTCCTATTTATCTCTTTCTCTCCTTTCTCTTTCTGTCTTTCCCTTTCTCTTTTTCTCTTTCTCTTTCTCTTTATCTATAAACTTGTTTCTCTCTCTCTCTCTCCTCCATTCCTACAATCTCTATCACTGTCTGACTATCTCACTATCTCTTTTCACTTACCAGGCTGCTCCCTTTTCTCCATTCTTCTGCTCCTGCAAACCACAATCATAGAGAGAGAATATAGTTTAGACATTCATTCTGGACATGTAGCAAGGCAAAATATCCATGCTGTAGTCATCTTATAGTCTGCTTTTAGAAAAATCACCTGTGCTAGCTGTAGTATGATCATGCTTAGAATATATAACTGACAAATGAAAAACTATTTTCAGGGAAGTAGATTTCTGTTTGTTTTTTCCCCCATTTAATTTGCATTTTTTTGTAAATATTGATAGTCTTGACTACAATATGCATACTTGAAGAAAAAAGTGACACGTTAGCAAAAATTGAAAATCATATAAATACAACTGCTTTTCTCTATGTGCTTGGAGCAACCACGCAATAATATTGATATTTGTTTCCTAGTTAAATTTTGCAACCATTTTTTCATGAGAGTTAAGTTATCACTTGAAACTACAGCAGAACCAGTTTCTGTTGGTTTTTCCCATCAGTTTGTTTTCTAGCTTTTTTAGAGCAAGATATTCTGTAAAAGCGAAAATGACATCGTACATGTACATTCATCTCCTACCTAACATTGTATGCAGTAGGAAATTTGATCCCACATGGTTTTATCAAACTTAGATTATTCTTGTAGGTTTCCATCTGCCTAAAGTTGTATTTACCTAGCAGGAGGACAAAGTGCCATATTTTTACAGTAATCAATCAATCATTTCATGCCTCATACCGTTCCATTTCCCCTGAATCCTACATTGTACTTCAGTAAATGCCCTTTGCCATTTGATAAGACATCAACACATAGCATTACTTGTAGAGTTATATATCTCTGCATTGTCGCTAGATCACTACACACGTCCCACAATCCTGTATACCCCACATACCTGAGCTTTTACCCATAATACCTTGGCTGAGTCCATCCATCCATCCATCCATCCATCCATCCATCTTACCTTCTCCACGACCATCTTCATGTGGAGTTTGTTGTAGCTATAGCAACAAGGAAGCCATCTTGGTAAGTGCCACCATCTTAAAAAAGAGAAATGGAAATGAATTGTTACACACTGCATGCTCTACTAACTACCTGAGCCAAGAACGGTAATGTCTGAAACAACTTCATAGAGATCTCTTTTTGTTTTCATTTCTTTGTGTCTTTTGTTTGTGAAGGGTTTATTTCTTAACTGAAATTATCTTGAATTAGCCAATATTTCAAAACTACCTGTATGTTTGATTTTATAAGCATGGGGGAAATTGTTAAAGGCCACTTAAAACCAATCAAAAGCATGTTTGAATTATATATAAGAGTTGTTAAAATATTTATATTGCAAGTGAAGTTGAAATCCATTTCTTTTATTATTTGCCTCCCAAAGCTATGATTTCTATATTGTTTAGTTTGATTTGCATACCATTATAGATTTTATTTTGACATAATTATATAATTATATGTAATGCATTTTTAAAACTAGGATGCATGCAGTAAAGTGTCACATACATTTTGGTAAGAGTACATTGTGTGTTTAGTGGAACATCTGCTGTGTGATGCCAGTGACTGATGGCAAATTCTGTTGACCAATCAGAATTGGCCATTTGTGAAATCTTGATTCTGATTGGGTGATGGGATTCTGTGTTCAGTCCTGGGTTTTTTGCTGCAGAGTTCCTTGGTTTTATAATACATGTCATTTTGAGGCATGCTTGATTGCCGAACAAAAGGGCGTTAAATCATTGATGAGAGAAATATTCAGCATATAATATGTATATATATTTATTTATGTTTATTTTAGTTATCCACACATTTTGTTGAATGGTGAGGTAAATGTAGCACATACTGTACAAAAGTTAGCCTGGGAATTAAATGTCATTTTAATATTTGGGATAAAAAGAATCGTTTTAAATATTGTATTAGGATATTCTCTAAACTTGAGAATGGCTTGCATAAATTTAGAATGGGCCAGGGATACAGTAAATTCTCACATGTGTCTTTGTTTTGTTCATCAATTTTTGTAGTGATATAACCTGCACCCTTATTAATCAGCAATTTAATCGTGTGCATGCCCTTCAAAGACATCCAGCTGGCGATATTTTATTCCTCCATTTATTCCCCTTTCATGCTGTGTAATTTATACAGACATTCATGTGTAACAGATTACCATGCATGTATTCAAAGCTAAGTCAAATATAGAAGCATGAAAATTATATCTTTAATCATACTTTGCAAAAGATAATATTCTCAAGGAACTATAACATCCACCAATTTTCCATATTTAAAAAAAAAAATTTAAATGCTTTTGTTTATTTATATTTTTAAGGAAATGTGGTGAGTGTTTGGTGCTTAGCTTTGTGATATTTAAATATTGGTAGTAGTAAGACAGAATGCCAAAAACGTGTTCAGAAATCTAATTGATCTTGTTCTGTTTTGTTCCCATTGTAGCCAATGAGGACTCTTCACATATGCATGACAACGTGGAGAATCTATGGAGGAAAGTGGAGCAGCCCAGTCAGGAGACATCTCCTTCCCAGGAGACTTCTGTGAGCGTAGGAGGGGTGCAGAGGAGACTGAAAAAGAGTGATGTGGATCCAGCCAATAGGAGGAGCTTCAATGTAGATGATGAGAGGCAGAGGCTGGAGAAATGGCAGAAGGAGCAGGAGAGGATCAGGCAGGAGCAGTACGAGCAGGAGCAGCGGAGACTCCAGGAGGAGCAAGAGAAGGATCTTCAGAGGGCGGAGTACGAGAGCAGGAGAAAACAGGATATGGAGCAGCGAGCTCTGCAGGAGAGGAGGAGAATGCTGCAGAAGAAAGCTCAAGAGGATCTGAAGAAGAGGGAAGAGGAGATGCTTGAGAGGGAGCGAAGAGATCGAGAGAGGAGGAGACTAGAACAGCTGGCGAGGGAAGAGGAAGAGCAGAGGAGAAGAAAGGAAGAAGAACGGTTACAACAGGAACGGGAAGAGAGGGAACGATTAGAGAGAGAACAGAAAGAGAGAGAAGAGGCTGCTAGGAGGCAGGAGGAGGAGCTAATGCTTGTCCGAAGGCGGAAAGAAGAAGAGAAGAGGGCCCAGGAGAAGGAAAGAAAGCGGATAAGGGAAGAGCGGGAAGCCAGGGAGAGGAAGGCCAGGGAAAAGATAGAAAGGGAAAAGGAGGAATATGAACAATTATTGAAAGAAAGGGAAGAGGAGAGAGAGCGCCTTGCCAAGGAACAAGAAGAAAGGCAACGAGTTGCTCAGGAACGGGAAGCAAGGCAACGTGCAGCCAAGGAAGAGGAGGAAAAGCGTGCTGCAAAGGAACGCGAGGAGAGACAGCGGGCTGCCAAAGAAAGAGAAGCAAGACTGCAAGCTGCCCTCGAACAGGAAGAGAAAGTTCGTACCAAAAGACCATTTGCTGGTGAAGTCATCAAGCCACAGGTCCAGCAGCATCAAGAATCCGTCCCAACAACATCTCGTCAACGTCATCAACCAGATGAGGATATGCTCCAGAGAATCCGCGAGGAGGAGAGGGAGCGTATCCGACAGGAAGAGCGGGACAGCCTCCGCAGGGAGTGGGAGCAACTTGAGCAGGAGAAGCAAGAGCAGCTGAAGAGACAACGGAAAGAACGTGAGGAGATGGAAAGGTGGAAACAAGAGCAAGCAGAGCTCCAGCGAGAACGAGAAAAGCTTGCGCTTGAGCAGCAGGAGGAACTCGATCGCCTGGCCAAACAGAGAGCACTCTACTCTAAATCCCTCAACAATGATGAATACGTGAAGAGCAAAAATAGTTACAACCAGACGAAACATCATGGCTCTGAAGAAGACCTCAGGAAACCTCACTCATCAAAGGCCTTAGGAAAAGACATCATGGAAAGAAAGATTTTACCAGAGAAAGATCCTCAACCAGCAAAATCATACATGGCTAAATACAAAGGTTAGTGTACAGATACGATGAAACGTAATTTTCAATCAAATGAATATTATACTGAATAGTGGAGAACTATTTTTTTTTTAAATATCAAGTTCCATATGAATTTCATAGAGAATGTGTAAGAACTTAGTCATGACAAATTAGCCGAACTTGACATCATTTGACTGGTGTATGTGATTGTCAGCAAGTTTTCTTTGTTTTGCTACCATTTTGGTTGTCCAGCATTTACTAAACTGCATTAACAAATGATTCAGCAAGTCCTTTAGACAGTTTCACCTGAAATCTGTTGTCCTTACCAAACTCAATCAACCTTTCATTTCTTTTATCATCTAGACGACAACATCCCAACGGAGCAGCACTGGCTGGTGGAGGAAGCCAAGAGGCGGCGACACAGCCCCCTGGTGGCTGGTAAGGCCATGGACTCCCTCCCTATCCATCCCAGGAAGGACAGTCTGGACCACGAACCAGTCCTGGAGAGGAAAATAAACGTCCAGGAACATGCAGCACCACCCCCACCGTCTAGTAGCAATCACAACAACGCCAATCTCTATGAGAAGGACCCTGTGAAAAGTGGTAAATTGATATGGGCTTCTTGTCTTGTTCTAATATGCAGCTTGCTAAAGGTACCCATGAAGCTGCAATATTACCCTGCTTCGGCTGTGCAGTGCTTAGAAGGAATTTTTGCACCGGGGTTAAGAGTGATTAGTAGTGTGGACATCTTGCAATTGCCAGGCCTAAGCTAAAACCTTCCACCTGTACAAGTATACTTTGGAATATAACCTTAGTGTCCTCAGGGTTTTCTAAAGAAAGTTTGGGTATGAACAATGGGTGTTGACAGAATATCTTGTACTTCATATTTTCTTAAATTCTTAAATCTTCAAAGCAACAAGAAATCAAGACAGACTTAGTTTTCCTTGGAATGCATAGAACAGGATTAATCAAAATGGAAATCAAAGTAATAATATACATGTATTTGTACATGAACAGAGGTTGCGTCGTGGAGATTGGAAGAATAATTTATCACCATTTCATTCTATCTTGCATGTTTAGATGGAGTAGAGAATGATTTGTGTTTATTCCTTCTTTGCTTTTCTTCTGTATAGAACCTGCTGGTTTTGAGCAGGAGATTCCCACCCGTATCCCACCCCCAACCAGAGGCCAGAGTTCTTTGCCTCGGACCAAGCAACCAACTCACCCCCAGGAAGACCCATCACCTTCATCCTCCGACACTAACCGATGGGACGCGCCCCGCCACAAGTATGACACCCAACCGGAGTTTAAACACATACAGCGGCGCATGCATGGGGGTCAGGGAGACGCTGAACGCAAGCAGAAGATGCATCACCGTCGCTCGATGCCGGACCTGACCCAAGGGCAGGGTTTTGCAGCCCCTGTGGCACGAATCATGGACGACCAACGTGTCCCACGTGGACCTGGAGCAGGGCCAGCTCCAAGGGGTGTAGGACCACCTTCACCCCACCATGGGCAGCAGAGAGGTCCCCCTCCATCCCATCATGGGGGACCAGGAGGGGACCAAAGGAGACAAGGACCTGCCCATGATAATCTGATCCATGTAAGTTGGAATCTTGCATGTCTTCCTTTGCTTTAAAAGACCAGTTTGTAGTTTACAGTCTCTACAGGAATAGGTACGGGTTATGTGAGATACACATGCTCGTACCCCTGGACACCATGACCTTTTCCTTTGACATGTATTTTCTAGGTTTCATTTCAAGTTATCTTCGGCTTGCTATGAAACAAGTTCAAAGTTATTCATGCATGTCGCAATGATGCTTTTCACAATGTGCTGGTGGAAGTATTCTGAAAAGAGGGAACAAAAATAGGTCGCATAGCACCTCGGCCACTTCAAGAGTGGTTGTTTTCAGTATTCATGGATTGAGACCATTCTATGCTTCAAAGATCTGCAAATTATTCCGGGGTCATTTGAGAATATGTGAACTACAAACTGATCTGTATGTGATTGCACTCCGATATGCTTGATAAAAGTGTCATAATACATCGTGCACCAAATTAGTCAAACATTGTAGCTATTCATAATATTCTGTAATACTTTTTCACTGCATACCACACATTATGCACTCTACAACATACTCAACTGTGCTGCTAAAGTGCACAATTTTACCTGAATTTGTTTTAATGTAGTGTGCATGTTCCGAGTAGACAATTTATGAAAAATATATTTTGAATGAAAATTTGCTTCCGTATGATACTGCATGTTTAGAATTTAAATTCTATGCTTTCTGCTGATATGCTAATGATCCCCTTCTGTATGAATATATTTACGTACAATATACATGTATTTGTTTGTTAAAGGAAATCTTGAGTTCTGATAAAAATGAAACTGCATTTTCAGAGGCAAAAATTCTTTTGAAATGAGTTATCATGCACTAAATTGGTTCTTTTGATACTTACTTTTGGTGGCGACTGTCACCCTCATTTCTTCAAGTTTCTTTGATAATCATTCTGGTTTTATACATTACTGATCAATATCAAATGGCAGATCTACATGTATACATTTATGTGTAGAGTTATTTATCATAAAATTTGTTGGATTCTAGCAATGTGATATGTTTATCATTTTTACCCGAGCTCAGAGACTCTTTGGAAATTTTGTCATCAGTGACTTATGATTGTATGCATGTTATTAGCGGAATTTCAGGAATCAACATTATAGATCTTTTTTTCCATGAGATAGGAAACATCCCAAATAAAGCAAGAGATAAAGAAAGCAACAATAGGGAATGATATACCAAATTCAAATTGGATTAATAATTATTGAAGACAAGAAGAAAATACATTTGAAAATAAAACTATATAATAGTCTTGTGAGGTTATTTCAATATTAAAATAAATTGAAATTTGAAGACTGCATTGAAGAGAGACATACTGAAGCTTTTCGTCTTGCGCTCATCGGAGTATACCGCAAGAATGAACAGAAAGCTGAAATTGAACCGGAAACTAAAGGAACAAAGCGCACAAAATATTGAGATTTTGATTGGCTGCCTGAACATTGAAATTTCTAGACATTAAATGGGGAGGACATTTCTTTAAACCTTTTCAATTTGATATTCATTGATCAAAGTCTTTTAGATATATGCTAATTCATTTCTTTGAAAAACATCAGAGGGGGGATGGGGGTAGTCCTCGAGTCCTCGGAAGGGTCTGAAGTATCCTCTGTGATTGATGTGACTAATCTTAAACTTTAGAACATCTTGCATCGAGCTGCTCAGAAGAAGGCCCAGTCTGGTCAAGACTCACCATCCAGGCCTTCCAGTTCTCTCTCCTCACAGAGCGACAGGTAGAGAAGCCTTGATGCAAGACTACAGTCTCCTCCTCCCATTACTCCTCTCTCTCTCATTCCATCACTCACTCAACCACTCAGTATATCATCTTACATTACCCATACTAATTGCTCTCACCACCTGCAGATTGAGCTAACTCCACCAGCTCCTACTACATGTACTTCTTGTTATGTTGCATAGCATTGTGCCTTTTTATTTAGATAATTGCAAATTCAACAAAAGCTGAAAAAAAGAATGCTGCAAAATAAATGTCAAGCTGCTACATGTAACTAGGCTCTCTCCATGTAGCATCTCTTTTTCCTTCATTTTTAGGCCACAACCTGTTTGCAATTGATAGTTCAAGAAGTACTTTAGGCAAAGAAAGATTTGTAGTGTACACATTGTCTCCTAATATAAAATGTGCATAGGAAATCATCTGTATATGTACCATGAATATTGAGTCCACATAGCCAACATATGTGCATATCAGAAGGTTCTGTAACAAGCCCTAACAAAGGTGTAGCAAAGCTGTGTAAAAAGTTATTAACTTTAGTCATCTTTTCCTTTTCTCCTACATTCATAGAAGCTCTCTTGCAAGTTGACCCACATGTGTTTGTTCTTATGAGGTCAAGCAGTTAACTCTTCTATCTTTCCACTCGAAAATATTACCCAATGGCACAGTTTCTCTCGGCTGGCGGCAGATCCTCCAAAACACCAAGACTGACGGATATAATGACAGAAAAGCTAAGTTGATTATGTCCAGGGGGTGTACAAAAGCGTCCCAAGGATTCAAACAGTCCACTCTTTTATCTCTTCCCCCAGCCTCATGATCATCGAAGAGCGGGTCCCCAGAGCCCGCCCGCTCAGATGAGGGCCAATCGGGGTCCTCCCTCTTCCTCGTCCTCGCCCCAAGGGCGTGGCCCACCTAGACAACAACAACCACAACAGCCACACCCGCAACGACCGCCACCTCAACATGCCCCAGGGAGGGGTCCTCCTGGCCAAAGGGCATCGGCATTCCAACAACCCAGTAAGAAACCCCTTCCCGGCCGGTCAGTCAGCGGGAAGGTCCAGTGCTCCAATTGTGACAAGTCACTGGGGAGGGGTGCCGCCATGATCATAGAGTCAGTGGGTCTACACTTTCACCTTGAGTGCTTTAGGGTGGGTAGTCTCAGTGTGCCATTGTACATTTCAATAGTCCCAAATGCTTACAATCGTGCTGTTTTCTGTGGATCTGGAATGTTGAAACATGGTATGTGATAGTACGCACAAATTCACTCTTGCGCTATCTAAGAAGAGAGTTGACTGTTCTGTGGTTTCATGCACTTGGTACCCTGTGGAATATTCTATTCTAGATTACACCTGGTTATCTTTAGCTCATTATTGCACCCTATGGATACTGTTGTTACATGTACCTAATACAAGATTGCACTTGCATACCCACTTTTAATAGTACAGTATTTCCCCCTTGGTAACTGTTGGTCTTTAATTTTGAATTTGACCTGAGAAAAATAGTGTCATATTGGATCTACTACAGAATGCAGCGTATGTTTTCAAAGCTTACTCAAAGTCTTAAACAGAAATGCTTGCTAGCAGAAGAAATTGCTTTTTAATCCTTTGCAAGATCTTACAGATTTTCTCTGAAACCCATTTTGGGTAAAAATTGTTTTTGCATGATTGCTGTTTTTTTTTTGTTTTGTTTTTGTTTTGCCAAATCAATGTTTCACATAATGTATGTCCTTCAATATTCAATTTAGAGAATGCCGAGAAAATTGTCCACTTTTTCTGTGAAACAAGTGAAACAAATGCAATACTGAGTCAGGTATCCTTTAAGTTAGTTTCATACTGGAGAATATCTTATGTCTTTACAAAAATACTTTGCTTCAAAAAATAGGAAAACATACTTTGTTTTGCAAAATAGATCAAATAGTGGACTTATCTCTGAATACTACGTGTACTAAAGCTGACCTTATCTTTTCTTTGCATCTTATCTGTTTACATGTGAGTAATGCAGTGTAGCCTTTTGCCCCTTGATTCAATATATCATTCATTACTGTATATCACTTTTAGCAAGTATTTTTGCATTTGAAATGTTTCTGCACTTGAAATGTTTCTGCACTTGAAATGTTTCTGCACTAAAATGTTTATTACATATATATATTTTTTGGCAATTGTAATTAGTAACTGTTCTCTGATAAATACCCCACATCTCTCTCTCTCTCTCTATCTCTCTCTCTCTATCTCTCTCTCTATCTCTCTCTATCTCTATCTCTCTCTATCTCTCTCTCTATCTCTCTCTCTCTCTTTCCTTTTTTTCCTTTTGTCTCTCAGTCTCTGTCTCTTTTTCACTCTCTCCCTCTCTTTCTCTTTCTCTCTCTCCCTCTCTTTCTCTTTCTCTCTCTTACCTGTTCACTGCAACACTACTGACCTTATAAAAAAAAGGGTGCATATAGTACATGTATGGATATTTAAGTTTTCCTTGGCACTGTTCCGATAACAGCAAAAACTTTATACTAGTAGTAATGCACAATTCAAGTGCAGTAATACTGCTGCAAAGCTTGTAAACCCCCCAAAATGCTTTGCGCAAGTAGCTTTCATCACAATTCATTGAATGTTAGCATTACTTCCTAAAATCCACCGTAAATATTTTGATTCTCAACTTTCTCCAAAGCAAATTTCCACCAGTTGAATTTCAGTAGCATGACATAAGATGTAGATAAATAGTTTATTTAAAATTCAAGCCATTGTCTCAGGTTTCGTTTATTTTTCAGAAATTTGTTGTTTACTCTCACAGATACATGTATATTTTAAAATTGGGAAATTAGGCATATTGCCCTTTGAAATTCAGGTCAAAGAAAGAAAGAATGAAATGACTTAATGTAAGAATAAAACATAACCCACTTTTTACCATTTCACAAGATTCAAGAAATTATATCTCGCATTTTTATCAGAATGATCAAAGGCATGTAAGTAAAAAAAAAATTAAATGAAGTTGGTGCTGAAATTGTCAAAGCCATCACTCATCATAAATGTAATCTCATCTCTCTGCATCTCTAAGTACTGTGTAATCAAATAAAATTAAGTTTTAAGTTCCCTTAATCCAACCTTTGGGATATGATTAAAACCATTACTTCTGCATAAACGTAATTTCATGTTGGTTCAACTGTTTAATTGAAAAATATAAAGTTTTTATTTCCCTTAATCCCACATATATAATACTGTGTCTGTTTTATACTTGAATAATGTGATATTATTGTCCTTAATCCCACCAATATAGTGCTGTGTCTGCAACATCCAGCTCGGAAATGGAACTAAAGGCACTGATGTTCGGATCCGAGCCAGCAAGCTACACTGCCAAAACTGTTACAGCAATGACGCTGGTGAGATTACTTTGTTGTAAACTTTCAGAATCTAGTCGGGCACAAAGCCATAAATTTTACCTTCTTTTCTCAGTTAAAGCATGTGGGGTTCTTGCACCATAATATTTAGTGTATTCTATATTAAAGAGAGTGTGTTTGTTATGGTCAAGACATTGTTCTGTAGCTGTCTTGAATTATCCCAAAATAATATGCAATCTAGTTTTCCTTTCATTGGTTTAAAATGGCTGTAGTGCATGTACTTTGTAGGTGCGAACGATTTAAGCATTGATGTGACGTTAGAATTTGAAGTCTACCTACAGGTAGCAATACAGATGTTGTGAGAGATAATGTAAGTGGGTATATTTGGGTTTGTTTGTGAAGAGTGATATACACTTGACCAAAAAAATAAGTCCCCCTTAGCATTTTTCATTTATCTCAAAAAATATTTTGCTGATTTTGATCTTGCAAATACATTTTTCTGAAACAATAGGCCTGTTAATATGAAATTACCATTTGTGAGATAAAAATTGGCAAAATATTTTTTGAGATATATGAAAACTTACTGGGAGGGGGGGGGGGGGGGGGTCTTACTCCTTCACTCAACCGATATGTGTATATATATATATGTATATGTATATGTGTATATGTGTATATGTATATGTGTATATGTGTATATGTATGTATATATCACTGGATGGTACGTTAGCGGGACAGTGAACAATGAGGTTTATTCCGTCACAATACATTGCTGTACATTAGCAGGACACTCGCGGACATTAGCAGGACATTCAGACAATGCTCCTAACAAAGCACTGTCCTGCTAAGGTACCATATAGAGTTATGTATATGTATATTATATGTGTATATATACACATGTATGTGATTTAGTAATCAGATTTCACATCATAGTTGTGATCCAAATTTTTTTTTTTGAGGGGATCAGTAATGTTTCAATCTTCTCCCAAATAATGGAATGATGGTGTGTGAGAACCAAGAGAAACAAAGCGCCATGAGAAGCGTAAGGAATTTGAACTCAGCTTGACCTTGGTTTCATTGTTGGCTTTACGCTGGAAGTGTAATGACTTTAATATATCATTAATTTGTTCCTCCCATTTCTCTCCAATGCATCAGGGTTCGAGTTCACAGAAGTATGACAGTGACGAGTGATCCAACCCTATCATCAATCATCATCATGATGTTATATACATGTAGCGTGGAAGAGGAAGATAGTGTAAAAGAGATGAGATGAGAGTGGGAGAGAAAGAGAGAGAGAGAGAGAGTGAGAGAGTAAGAGAGAGTAAGAGAGGTAGCGATAAAACAAGGGAGAAATGGAAGTAGTGAACAAGAGATACGAAAGAGGATGACAGCTGGAGTCTAGTTATCTTACTGGTCATGAGGTGACAGTGCAGAAATGAAATGTTCATCATTGTTATTAGATTGTGCTGTCCACATACTTTATTCACTCATTCATAATGCAGGGCCCTGTTGCATAAAACTTGTGACATTAATCTCAATCATGGCATAATCCTCCGCAATGTCCTTGACATTTATGATTATGTCGTGATTCAGGGATTTATGTCATGAATCATGACATAAATCATGACATAAAAGTTTTATGCAACAGGACCCTGGTCTTTAGTGAAAGTTTGATTTTAAACAAGAAAAGAAATATGTTAGGATAGGAAATTAAGACCGATCATAGTGATGTTGAAATATTTCTTATGAATAAAGATATTTACCACTAAAGAGAGAATGGGGGTACAGAAATAAAGAAGCTTTTTTGTGTGTTTTTTGCAATAAGGATTAAATTTCTCAGTATGGCCTTGAATAATGACCAGAATATGACATCACAGGGTCAGTGTCTTCCTACCTGTATGCATGTACTCTCTAAATTCCTTCCATAAGGTTATGAATATACTTCCCACAAAAAATAAGAGTCATATTGACTTTTAGATATTTTTAAAATTTTTATTTTTAGAGAAATTCTCATTTATTTATGTAAGTAAAATTAAGAATTAGCATATATTTATGAAGTTTGGGTACCAGCACATTGCCAAAAAAATGTAAACACACAACTGTTTTTTAAACCACGTACAATGAAAAGCACCAACATGGACATGCACGTATGATGGGACAAGGTATTGTATTGGAGCCCCTATAAAATCAAATTTGTGTGAAATATATTACAATGTAATTGTATTGAGAAGATATAAATGGCAATTTTAACTTTAATATTAACTTCAGTGGTGTACATCTTCGGTGGTAAAGTATGTGGATATGCTTTATAGCTTTGTATTTACTTGTTTCGAGTGGCTGCATTTATCTTTTTAAAAATGTGCATAATATTATGACTGAAATTTTTGTGGTGATTTTAGTATTCAGAGAAGAAAGAGGTGGTATCAAATGCCAAAAAAAAAAAGAAAAAGGAAAACAATACTGCTGTTAAAAATCTGCCTTGAGACCACCTGGTTGAATTTTTGTTGTATTCACTATTGTATACATTCATAGGTATTCAGGAATCTTTTTAGACAATGTATTCACCTCCTGTAAATCATAATAACCGAAATTAAGTTCTCTTTGATCATCATGCTATCACTAGAATTTTAAACTTCCTTACTGACAATTATTCATGAAAAGGAAATTAATTGTATCAAAGAAATACTCAGTAAAGTCTTTTTATCAGGAAGATGTTTTTAAAATCAACTGCCTACATGTACCTGTAATTTTTGTAGCGTATATACTTCGATTTTTGATGGATGTGAAAACTTTGAATGTTTCTTTGAAATAAATTGTCATGGAAATTATGTAAACTATATAAACATCCTGCACTGTTATTTTGCAATCGGTTCAGGGAATTAGTTGATACCAAAAAATTAATATGGCACGGTGTAATATGGAAAAAGCATGTAAATTAAATATTTTTTTTTATTGTATACAGCTCTGTTAAGATTCAGTAAGTTTTCTTTATTTTAAGGCTTTGTATTTCTGGTAGTTATGAAAATGCGTATTAGTAGCTTTGGTTATAAGGAAAGCTTAATATTTTTCTATTTAAAAAAATTCAGTGTTTTTGCATATAAAGGGATTTTAGGATGAACAGAGGAAAGTTTTTGAAAGCAAAATTGTATGATTTATTTGCAATGGTTGCAAATACATGTACATTGTATATTAGATGTGTGTGATCGTTTCTTTTTTCTTCTCGATCTCAACAGATTTCTAATTGTAATTTTTATTTGTATACAGATATCTTTGTTTTTACAAGACATTGTATGTACATGTAATATGTCTGTAATAAGACACTTCATGGATGATTGATGAAACAAACTTACCTATATTTGTTTTTTATTAGATTGGTATGCTATTACAGCAGTGCTTTTCTGGTGATTTGTATTTTGAAAGTGTAAATGATGTGTAAATATTATTCCAGGAAACTTATTTTACTCCATTTTGAATTACTATAACATAATTGAGGAAATCATTCTTGTTCTTATCGTCTTCCCTTATGTATATTTTGTTCTAAATTTTTCAGGAAATGGAAAAAAAAAGATCCCATTTTTGACATCTCACCGATTTTTCATTTTCATATCAGGGCATTGAAGTTATGTGTTTTGAGCTTTAAAGTCCTTTGTGGGAAAAGATGTTGCCTTTTAGTCTCATCACAGATATAAATCAAGGATAAAATGATTGGAGATTTCATCACAAAGTTGTTAGTTATCATGAAATTCTATATAATCTAGTAAATATTTTGTAATATAAACTCTTTATTCACAGACCAATATATTCCACCCCGTCTGGACTGTTATATGAATTTATATATTTTCAAAATAAGTTTTATGTTTGGGCTGAAAGAAAAGAATATAATAATTTATGTACATGTATGAGTAATGAATGCTATAGCACTGTGCAGTGTACACCATTAGGATTTTTTATGGGGTTACAATTCCATAGCCATTTTATCTGAAGGAAGGAATAAAATCTCTTGGCCAAATAAACTCAGAATCTTCTGGATAAATTTTGGGGCTAAAATCTACAATTGTATCTTGCCCTTCACTTATTGTCTTATTGTGCACTTTTATGTGGTTTGGTATTAATTGGATATAACTAATATGAGAAGCTTGCTTGCTATTCATTCTAATAGTATTGCACACAAGGTACTACTCAGTATCAAAATGCCTCTTATTCCATCCAGTTTTCACCTAATCTTCTTAAATCCTTCAGACTTTGCAGCATTTTTGAACAGCTGATGGGATGAAAGTGCCTTGATACATCTTGTGATACATGTATGGATTGGAGGGTTTTGAAATGTGTATAATTATGTAAGTCAGATGTATGCAAAGACATGCGTGTTAGATAATACCAGTAATTGTTAATTGCAGCCCTTTTACATCCTATTCAAAGGACAGCATGTCTTTGGTGTTTATAATGTCTGTTGATTACTATACCTGTGTAAAAAAAAGAAAAGAATTATATGGGTGCACCTTTGTACAGATGAAAACAAATCTTTTCTATTTGAAAAAGTATCTTACATGCATTTTTGCAGATTGTAATAAAAAAATCAAATGCTGATTGGTGAGAAGGGAATTCAAAGTTTTATGCTGTTATTCTTTCATTGTTTTTCAATTGCCGTGTATGTGATGAATAATATGGATATTAGGGTAGGGGCATCACCGGAGTGGAGCGGTCCATTTTGCCTTTGTAGGCTAAGAGAAAATTTCAGGACATAATGTTGTTGTGTATTAGCTATTTTTCTTTAGGCAAAATGTTTTTGTGAAATATTTTACCCCCCCCCCCCCCGTTAATATTGTTCTGATTAGTGGGAGGGTGTCTAAGGGGTCATATCGTCATCTTTTTACATTCCCTTACCTTTTCTCCCTTCCTCTTTTTTGTTGCTTCTTCACCATTTGATGTGAGACGGGGAGTGTATCCCCAGCCCGTCATTTCCATCTCATTTCTTGGCAATTCATCTCTCCCTCTCTCTCCCATTGACCCTCTCTTCTAACCATTTTTTTCTTTCCTTTTCTTGCTATACATGTATTTCCATTTCTCTCTTTGTAAGTATGGTCCCTTTCTTGTTCTCTATCTTTATCATGTTTATATATTTGTATCCCCCGGCAGTATGCCGGAGGATACTTTGGATTCAGCAGCGTTTCGCCGCCGCCGCCGCCGCCGCGTCACATTCTTGTGTGCGCTCTAGCGGTCACATTTCTCGACGAATTTCTTTCAGACTTCCTGTGGACGTGTATCTTGGTAAAATCTGGACCCCTATAGTTTCTGGTGATGCTGCCCCCAGTGTTCCGTCTTTTATAGGGTAAAAGGCCATATTTTGGGGGATAGTTTGTGTGCGCTCTAGCGGTCACATTTCTCAACGGATTTTGATCAAATTTTGCATGAAGGTGTCTCTTGGTGTAATTTAAAAACCTATAGTGTTTGGTGATGCTGCCACCAGTGTTCCGTCTTTTATAGGGTCAAAGGTCATACTTCAGGGCATGGCGTGAGTGCACTCTGCAGGCCACATTTCTCAACGGATTTTGTTCAAATTTTGTATGGAGATGTATCTTGGTATAATCTACACATGTTTAATTTTTGGTGATGCTGCCCTCATTGTTCCGTCCTTTATAGGGTCAAAGGTCATTTTTCCATTTCTTGCACTCTTACTTCTGCATTTCTCGACGGATTTCGTTCAAATTTTGCAGGAAGGTGTCCCTTGGTGTAATCTAAAAACCTGTACTTTTTGGTGATGCTGCCACCAGTGTCCCGTCTTTTATAGGGTCAAAGGTCATACTTCAAGGGATGGCGCGAGTTCACTCTGCAGGCCACATTTCTTGATGGATTTTTTTCAAATTTTTATGGAGATGTATCTTGGTATAATCTAGACATCTTTACTGTTTGGTGATGCTGCCCTCATTGTTCCGTCCTTTATAGGGTCAAAGCTCATTTGTCCCTTTTGTGCACTCTTACTTCTGCATTTCTTGACGGATTTCATTAAAATTTTGTATGGAGATGTGTCTTGGTATAATCTACACATATTTAATTTTGGGTGATGCTGCCGTCATTGTTCCGTCCTTTATAGGGTCAAAGGTCATTTTTCCATTTCTTGCACTCTTACTTCTGCATTTCTCGACGGATTTCGTTCAAATTTTGCATGAAGGTGTCTCTTGGTGTAATCTAAAAACCTATAGTTTTTGGTGATGCTGCCACCAGTGTTCCGTCTTTTATAGGGTCAAAGGTCATACTTCAGGGCATGGCGTGAGTGCACTCTGCAGGCCACATTTCTTGATGGATTTCTTTCAAATTTTGTATGGAGATGTATCTTGGTATAATCTACACATCTTTACTGTTTGGTGATGCTGGCCTCATTGTTCCATCCTTTATAGGGTCAAAGCTCATTTGTCCCTTTTGTGCACTCTTACTTCTGCATTTCTTGACGGATTTAATTCAAATTTTGTATGGAGATGTATCTTGGTATAATCTTTTTTTTGCCTTTATTCAGATTTTAAATACAAAATATATCACATCAAAAGTACAATTATAAAGAACATAATATTGGTACATCATACATTTCCTTACATTCTTTTTTACCAATAGTATTTTTAACACAGCTAAATAATTTTATTATTTCATACATTATAGAAAATAATTCATTAATATACATGATATTATGAAAATTAATCAAATCACTACATACAAATTAGGTAATCTGAATAAAGATTTTCTTATAAAGCAGAAAAGAAAAGGTGAAGGTACTATTTTAGACCCTCTAAATAATTAAGACAGCATAAAGAGGCGCATTTATTTAAAGATTTCAATTTTTTGTCATTCTAAGTTTTGTTCTCATAAATGTTATCACGAAATTCCTTTATTTTTTAAATCTCCATTCAGATTATCAATACAAAGAAAATTGCACAGAACTAAAAATGTGACATTATTTTTCATACATCATAAACCAATAAATATTTTTCATTGAACATATTCAATCTAAAACAGATAACAAAATTATGTCAAAATGTATATTATATTCCCTTTTTTTGAAGGCCATTGTATTTTTACTTAACTAAGATCTTTAATACATTGTCACAACATCAAAGGAACATAATATTTCGTGCAATATACTTTGTGCTACACTCGTATTTCCCCAGACATATAATTATATTTGCATACAATGTACAAAAAAAAAACAACTCGCAGACAAGAAATATACAATATGTTATAACGTTAAATTAAATCAATACAGATTTGGCAGTCTGAATAAAGACTGCTTTATGGAAACAAAAAAGAAAGGTGAAAACTTCAAGGCTCATGCACTCATAAAACATTTTGCACAATGTAAAAAAAAAACCCCAAAAAACACGATTTTCTTTGGAGTTTCATAAATTATATCATTGTTTTTACTACGTGTATCTCTGTTATAAATGCTTTCATTACGATTATTATAATTGGTATTATTATTACGATTACTATAACTATTCTTATTGTTATTATTATAACTATTATTATTATTATTATTATTATTAATACTACTATTATCATCATATTCATTATGGTTATTAACATGTTGTATCTTTATTACCCTCATTCAAAACATCAAGATAGTAAAATTTAACAGAATGACCATTCTCTTCTGCCATTTGTCACTAGTTAAAAGAAAAAACAAACAAAAAACATACATATACAAATGAAGAAAAAGCGAGAGAAAAAAAAAATTATGCAGAGTGACATTCTTTATTTTGCTCCCACAAAACAAATACCACTAGTACAATGGAAAATATGCAATCTAAATATGATATTCAAATACATTAAAAAACGAAATAAAAACAATGAAGGCGCTACTTTAATACCCCTAATTATTTTTTTTATGTTTTGTATGAAATTATCCTGTTAAAAAATAAATGAAAACAATCACTCAATGACTTGTAAATGGTTGGATCAGCGAAAAAGTAAAAAGGAGTGGGGAGGAGGAAAGACTAAAAAATGATCAACAAAAACCTAAATTTTACGATCTTGAAGGGATGAAATGTTCCCATTTTTTATAATGTATTGTTAGTTTGTCCTTTATTCTTGCTTTTTCATATTCAATTTTTTGGGAGTTCTCTATAGCCTTACAGATGTCTTTACAAGTTGGGAGCCTTCCCTGTTTACGACTGTTGTAAATCATATATTTGCCCATAATAAGTACGTGATTAAGCAAAATATTATCTTTCAGATTTTCTCTGAAGCCTAGTAATACATCAATCCATTGTATATTAAGTAGCTGAAACATTTTCAGTTCATTTCCCACCTCCTTCCATATATTTGATATTTGTTCACATTGATAGAAGATGTGAAAATACGTTTCTATATATTTTTTACAGAACGAACATAAATTTGACTGAGCAAATCCGAATGTATGTAATTTATCATTACAAAATATAATGCTATGTAAAAGTTTGTATTAAAATTCCCTTAACTTCCAATCTAAAGTGCAAAACCTGGGGACAGAAAAACATGTTGCCACTACCGACTTATCCAAATTAAGAGCTAATACTTCTGGATGTTTAAAAGCAAAAGAATCTTGTATTGTACTAATGAAAATATTGTGTAACATTTTGGATGTCACAGACTCCAGAGAATACACTTTTTTGTTAACGTTGAAGAAAATGATGGAATAGTCCAGATTATCGTTTAAAGTATCATCATTTTCTCTCTTCGCCTTCCAAGAAACTGGTAGCTTATGGTATATATCATTGAGCAGAAGTATATCATCTACATTTAAACCTTTCCTTATGAAATATTCCCCTGATCTGATATCACCCTCTGTATTAATCAAATGTTTAACTTGAAAAAAATGTGCGTCGTATAGTTTTTCATTAAAGTAGATATTCAAAGAAAATCACAAATATGGCAATTAATGTATCACTAGAAACTGGGAAGCTTACAGATGGCAATCGTATAAGTTTTATGTCAACTGCGTATCTGGTGATTATAAAAACAACACAAATAAAAGCTCTTCTCAGCATCTGGAATATCCGAGGATTCGCCAGAAATATAGCGATGTTTTGATGTCGTCACACTCGGGATCGATCCTGCTTAAGCAGACGACGTCCTATAATGAATGAACGTAATTGCAATGCAATTATTTATCAAATTATAAAGAGTTTGGTGTATTTAAACATGACCTTATTTCACACCATTATAAAGGGAAAGTGAAACTGATTCTGATAGCTAAAACCGTTTGATTGTAAATACATAGGAGAAGGGTCAATGATCAATTAAATAAACCCCACTTTCAAATTGAAAAGCCCTCCGAATAATAGCAGGATGGTATTCGTTCCCTCTTGAAACGCCGAACATGCCCCGGTGCAAGCAGCTGAAAATACAATGGCGTCTTATTTTGTTTACAAGTGACTGATTCCTTTATTTTTTTAACGCTGCATTTTTCATCAGAATAATACCATACACGAAGTTAAAGGAGAATTAACCTCAAACAATAAAGACGATAGTGTTCAAAGGTGTTATTTATTCCTACTTGTTAGACTATATGGCTTCGCGTCAAAATATACGAGATCGATACGAATCAAGATTTTCTGAGCAAAATTTATCATCTGCTAGCAATATGTATCGTCTGCTAGCAATACATGGGGGCTGCCATTTTTTTATGTGTACAAGAAGATTTTCTTAATCCAAATGCCCAATTGCCTTTTTCAAAATTAAAAACCCATTTGAGATTAAAAATATAGAATAGATATGTCAATTTATTTTTAAACTGAAGATTTCCTTATATATTTCTGTTGAAAATCGATATTCGCTTAATATAAATCTATTTTCTACATACTGTGACGCAATGGACGGAGCAAATTAATTCAAATTTTATGGATGCTTCTTCCCTGAGCATCTATAGCGGCAAACTATGCATTCACCTGCTTTCGGATAATGGGACTTGAAAAGTCAGAATGCATGCTGCATATATTATGTTCTGCTCTGTTTGGCAAACCCAAGAAAACAGATTTTTGTTAAGCAAAACCAGACAATTTAAAAGTATCATTATAAAGATTTAATTTTTATAAATCATGTAAACACCCACTTTATATTTTTCGTCACATATGGGATTTTAGGTAATGAAGAAAATCAATTTAGGTCTTGGATTCAAAATATCTTCCTGACCGGAACATTTCTCAATGGTTCATGTACAAATCCAAATCAGCAAGAAAATGGCAGCCCCCATGTAAATGAGTAGGAGACGATACCGGGTGTTGGAATATCTTTATTTATACCCTTTTCTAATATCTTATTAGAAAATGATTTAGGCCAATAAGTAGGAATATATTACACCTTTCAATATAAGTAAATTTGTACTCAGGGGTTAATTCTCCTTTAAGAGTGAGGCAACAGACTAACATTAAGATTGACGCTAGTGAAGGAAGAGAAACAAGTGAAGAGGAGATGACAAAATAGGCTCTGAAAAATGTGTAAGATGTTATGGGACATCGTCTGCTTAGACAGGACTGGTCAAGGGTGTGTCGTCACATAATTATCTCAGCAGCGTTCGAGGAGCTCTTCAGCTGCTATATCGGGGGCTGTATCTTACCGTTTTATAATTGATAATAATCATTACTTCAAATGTTTCCAAGCGTTGAATTTGGATAACCTAGTTTAATTTATGCCATCTATGCAATAATAAGTATTAAGTCAATATTTAAAATCATTAACGTTCTACTTTAAACCGAAAAGTCCTACCTGTAATAAGAGTATTATTGAATATTATTTGATTTTCGTTACAAGTTTCTTTGGCAATAAATTGTTTCTCTTGTAAATAATTCCAGATACTCAGAAATTCCATATAAATATCGGGTACCTTTATGTCAATTGAATTACAGTTGTAATGGCAAAGAAATATCATCCTGCCCCCTACCTTATGGAATATAAAATCAAAAAATTGTTTCCATTTCATGTCATTATTACCTATAAGAAGTCTCTTAATCCAAATTACCCTTTGAGCACAGACCATGTATTTAAAGTTCAACATTTTTAAACCCCCCATATCATAATTCCTATATAAAATGTTCCTTTTTATCTTATCATGACCATTCCAAATGAAGTTAAAGCAGATCGCCTCTACTTCTTTGAATACCCATGACGGTACTGACATTATAGAAGATACATATAATAATTTAGAAATATATAGCAAAAACTTTAACTAATTGAATTTTCCCAAAAAGAGTAAGATCCCTTTGCTTCCACCACCCTAACAATCTTTTTATTTTGCTAAGAATTTCTTTATAATTCATTTCTTCTTTAACATTAATGTCAAGAGTAAAATATACCCCAAGTACTTTAACCAAGGAAACCAGTTTACCCAAAGTGATATTGGGTAAAATATTTTCATTTCGACTAGCAGACCCCAAATCCATTATTTGTGTCTTATCCTTATTAATTTTCAGGCCAGATACCTGAGAGAAAGAATCCATTATTTTTTCTAAGATTTTCATATCTTCTATATCTTTTAGAAAAATAGAACAATCGTCTGCATACATAACCAACTTAACTTCTATATTACCTATCGAAATACCTTTTAAATTTTGTTCTTTTCGAATAGCCAAAGCTAATGTTTCTATAATCAACAAAAATATGTACGGAGACAACGGATCGCCTTGTCTTACGCCCCTACCTATTTCAAAATAACCTGTAGAATACCCTCCGTTCATGACACAACTGACGACATTATTATACAAAACTTCTATCCATCTACAGAAATGGGTGCCAAAACCATATTTTTTCATCAATGCTTTCATATATGAGTGTGAAACTGTGTCAAAAGCTTTCTCAAAATCAACAGTTACTAAAAACCCTTGTACATTGTATGTCTTTGTGTAAAAAATAATATCATCAATAATTCTTACAGCTTCCCCAATATTTCTACCAGTAAGAAGTCCTACTTGATCAACATGTATCACTTCTTCTAGTACCTTCTTTATTCTCTCAGCCAAAAGTTTCGACAATAGCTTATAGTCAACATTTAAAAGGATAATTGGTCTGTAGTTACGAATATATAAAGGATTTTTATCTTCTTTTTTAATTATAGTTATAACGCCCTGTTTTTGAGTAGTAGACAATTCAGCTTTCTCAAAAGATGTATTAAATGAATCTAAAACAAGGTCCCCTATATATATCATGCCAAAAGTGCGATAATTCAACGGTCAGGCCATCATTCCCAGGAGATTTATTTAAAGACATTTTATTTAACACTGAAGTACATTCCCCGATCGTAATTTTATCATCACATAATTTCTTACTAGCTTCACTTATTTTCAAAGGGGATATGTCATGAAAATAACCTTCCGCCATATCAGTTCCATGATGTTCTAAATACAAGTTATGGTAAAAATGTCTTATTTCAGTCAAAATTTCTTTGGGGTCAGTTATTTCTTCATTTTTATATCTTCTAATTTCAATTTATCTATAAACGTTTTTCTCTGATTTGATGCCAGTAATGTGTAAAGTATTATTATCTGAGGAACTCACCAGTAAATCTTCTAGATTCTGAATATCTATCTGTAATTTTCTTAATTTTTCTCTAGTTTCTTGTGCCCTGTTTTTGGAGTATTTTTTGCTTTTTTCACGGATATTCATTTTAACAAAATCCCACAAGACCCTAGGGTCTGTAATATCCTTCTTTCCCTGATCAATACAATTTTTAATTTCTGCTCTTATATATTGAACATATTCTACGTCCAAGCAAAGACTATTGTTGAATTTCCAGTAAGATGGACCTATATTCTTTAAAACTTTATCTCCCAAGAGCAAACATAGATGAATTGCTGAGTGATCAGGAGCAATGGAGGGTATAATATTGCACTCGGAAATTTTGTTCTGCAGTTCATTCGAAATTATCCAATAATCTAACCTACTTTGAATTAAAGGGTTATTTTGTCTGTAAGTATATTGAATTTTGTCCTGGTTTCTTTTCCTCCATATATCTAACACATCAAATCTTCCAAGGAAATCCTCGAATTCTAAATTAAAAGTGTGACCTCTATTAAATGCTCCCTTTACTTGAAATGTCCAGATCAAAATTTCGAATCATATTAAAATCGCCACCAACTATCATGCGGGAGTTGTTCAAATTAAATTCATTTAAGCGAAGGCTTAAATGATTAAGAAATTCTATTTGTTCCTGCTGTTTATCTCTAACGGGAAAATATACATTACAAAGAATGTATTTCATGTTTTGTACCCCAACCTCTAATAAAATGTACCTTCCGTCTGTATCACACTCGCTTCTTAATACCTTCAAATTCAATTTTTGTGAGAGTAGAATGCAAACTCCTCTGCTACGATTAGTTCCATGACTAAAAAAACACTCCCCACTCCATTCACTTCCCCACTGATCCTCCACATCATTTGTGCTAAAATTTTCCTAGAAGAAGATTATATCTCCTATCTGTTCACTCCACTTTACTATTATGTTCCTTTTGGTCACCTCTCTAAGGCCTTTCACATTCAAAGAAACTAAATTTAATACATTGTTTTTCGTATCCATCATGAAATTTTCACCTCACCTTGTATATGTACGGCCAATGCACCATTTTTGTCACCTTTCACCCTAACTTTTAAACACACAACAAAAACACAAAAGCAAAACATCACAACACAAAAAGGAAAGACGCAACAAACACAAAACAGCGGACACTGCACAGATAATGAAGGGAATTGAAGGCCCATCACAAGTAGCAGAAAACAAACAACCCCCCCCCCCCTTCCCCGGACCATTTGCGAAATTTGTTGTATTCAACCTGCTGTGTTTCATCCTTCTATAGAGGCCTTTTTTCAGTCCCCACGAAAACTGTTTCTCTAGTGAAAATATTTCTGATTTAATTTTAGTTCAATTTTTGTTTCCCCTATAGCCATATAGTGTATTACCTACTTTCAGTTTCTTACAATAATTATAGTTATCACTTTTTTATTATTATTACTATTATTACCATTTATTATACTACTATTATTATCATTATTACCATTAATTATATTATTATCCTTATTATCATTATTATTACTATTATTATATTTATCATTATTTATTCTGCTACTTTCATCACGTTTTCATAATTGTTATCATTATCATCCTCATAATGCTCATAATTTAGTTAGATACCTCAATCATTCACACAAATTATATTCTTAAGTGTGAAACCATATCCTACACGTGAAAGACATTCACAATGGATATATTACTATTTTCTGGCTCCTTAAATATTTTTAACAGGATTTGATACCATCTAAAAAAACGTTTATTTTTCTTTTTTTTTTTTGTCTTTTCGAAATTTGAATCGAAAAAAAAACACCACAAAACAGAACAAAACAAAAGCAAAAACCAAAAAGCCCAAATCCTTACTTTTTCCATAGCTATTCATACAAAACGTGACAAATATTTTTGGTAGCTATCTAGGTTTGTAAAAAACAAAAATCTTGCTTTTATTGATTTTTAATAGCAGATCATTAAACATTAAAAATATTGTTTATATATATATATATAGACTTTCAGGAGATCATCTTATTGTAAATATACACACCTATGAGTCAGTCATCTTTATAACAATATTCTTACATTGGGAATAAACACAAAACACCCACAAAAACCCTGATATTATATCGTGATCAGGCTAATTCCACCTTTACTGCAATCCACAAATCATTATAGACGAAATGTTAGAGCTGAGCAAAATTCATCTAGAAAATGCATCATGAATATCAGAATCCTCCAAATCATAATGGTGTCTTTCACTAAATGACGATCTTAAATGTCTTAAAGATGTTTACGTATTGGAAATGCTTCCCTTTCCCGACATCACTGATCTAATTTATAAAGATTCTGGAAAAACGGTTTTGGCTTCAAAACATCTCACTGTATATACACTGATATGTTCAGTTACTATAAATAACTTAGGTTGAAAGTAGGTTCAGTAAACATGGTAAGTGTGTAGCATTTATCTGTAAGTAAGTTGACAAAACCAAAACCGAAGATCGCATCTGAATTCATCTTTCTTGACACTCAGAAGTTTTCTTAAAACCCGATCATGGTTGTGGCTACAATTTGTTTGGAAAGGTCCGTGAAAACGATAAAAGCTGTGCTAAAACTATGTCAGATTTTTGTTTACATTGTGTGATTCCTATGTTTACTCTGTTCTTTACCCATGCTTCAATGGTGAAGAAAACTATACATGTATTAGCTATTATTTCCAGACAATGATTTGGGTATCAAATGAGCTAATAAATTGAAACCTGTGTCACAATTGGCTATCCAATCCATAGTTAAACCACAACTTCAGACCAGAGTTCAAATCAAACCAGAGTCCAGAATACGTGCCACAATGTATAAATTCTCTTTAAATCTTATCTTACTCTGAAGCATAGTTTTACCAAAATACATAGGAAAAACAAAATAATAAAAACACTAGTAATTGCAAGCTTAGTAAGTAAAAACAATTAATTCCAAGCAATCATATCCCTGTTTGGAAATAGGCTATTGTGTGCATGTTTTGGTCATTTCAGTGCCAAAAAACATGATATGGACCACGAATACATACACTGTTTTACTTTTAAAAGAGACAAAAGTAGTGTAAAAAGTGGTTCCAAGTAGAAGTGAAATATATTCTTTGACGTCTATTTTCTTTCAAAATAAACCTTTTCATAAAATACAAAGAGATTTTAATATACAGGATTTCCTTAAGTGGTATAATCAACAGTTTATCTTTTTTTGGAAAAACAAGAAGTTGTCCAAACATCCGATCTATACATTTCATGTACTTCTCTAACAGAATATTATAATCAAATGAGTTAACACATTGAAATAAATAATCTCAAACAAAGCAAGGTGTATATATCAGCAAGCACTCAAGTGATAAATACACATCTCGTACAATTCCAATTTATACAGAATATATTTCCATCATGATCCATGGAGTACACTGAAATAGCGATTTTATCCAGCTGTTTAAGATCTAAGCAGGACAGATCTAAAAATTCAAATGTCGGGATAGTGATCTTCATTCATAACCTCTTTGGTATCTGAAGATATTGACTTACAAAGCATGGCTATTATGCAAAGGCAGAAACAGCTGATGCCCATTCCATAAGTAAAAGTTTGTAAAGTAAATTTTCTATACCACCTTTTACCAATATTTTTCATAAATTCTTTCAATCTTATCAGTGCAGAGATATTTTCCTTACTAAGTGTAAAAATGAAGATTAAGACAAACTGATGACTCATTGCATGCAAGATTAACATTCGATGCGTGGAAAGAAATGCCACAAAATAATATTTCGATCCCATTTAGACAGGTTTTGGAGACAAAATTACAGCACGCCATGGCGAAGAAGAAATCATTTCCCCTATATCCCATCTGCAAAATTGTACCTATCAGCTATTTGGGTACATGAGGTAATATTTTCACATTCCTCGTTTGATGTGCGCATTCCTCTGTAACCAAACGTAAAGTGAATTCGTTAACTCGTTCATCATCTCATTGTTTTACTTTTTTTTTAAATAGTGTAAAAAATGGTTACACGTAGAAGTGAATTATTCTTTGACGTCTATTTTCTTTCAAAATAAACCTTTTCATGAAATACAAAGATTTTAATATACAGGATAAATATTTTTCCTTAAGTAGGATAATCAACAGTTTATCTTTTTTTTTTTTGAAAAACAAGAAGTTGTCAAAACATCTGATCTGTACATTTTATGTACTTCTCTAACAGAATATTATAACCAAACGAGTTAACACCTTTAAATAAATAATCTCAAACAAAGCAAGGTGTATTCAGCAAGTACTCAAGTGATAAAGACACTTCTCGTACAATTCCAATTTATACAGAATATGTTTCCAGCATGTTCCATGGAGTACACTGAAATAGCGATTATATCCAGCTGTGATCTCGGCAGGACAGATCTAAAATTCTAAACAAAGGGATAGTGATCTTCATTCATAACCGCTTTGAAAATCTAAAGAGCTTGATTTACAAAGTATGGCTATTATGCAAAGGCAGAAACAGCTGATGCCCATGCCAAGTGTAAAAGTTTGTAGAGTAAATTTTCTATACCACCTTCACCAATATTTTTCATATTTTTTTCAATCTCATCAGTGCAGAGATATTCTCCTTATAAAGTGTAAAATTGAAAACTAAGACAAACTGATGACTCATTACATGCAATGTTAACATTCGATACGTGGAAAGAAATGCCATGAAATAATGTTTCGATCCATTTACATAATTTTTGGAGACAAAATTACAGCACGCCATGGCGAAGAAGAAAATCATTTCCCTGCATCCCATCTGCGAAATTATACCCATCAGCCTGATGTGGGTTTGATTGATTGATTGATTTTATTTACCAAATATAAAAGAAAACAAACATACATATAATAACATACATGATAACATGAGAAAATAATATTGGAAGGATCGCCCTGCTCAGCTGTGCCATTGCAGCACAGCTGTTCTACCGAGGGGTCCAGTTGATAAGAAAAAACAAACGAGAGAAAATAATATATCACAAATTGAATGATTAACATACTGGTACATGTGTATAACAGAAATACATGCCCCCCCCCCCCCCCACCCACCCAAAGCAAACCTCATCACCCCCACCCACCCAATTAGTCATCGATGTTAAATTCTACGATTATTAAAGGGGGATACTTTTCAACGTGTGTTCATTTAATGCCCTCATGAATTCATTATAATTTAAGGATGATTTTACATTAGGAGGTAAGACGTTAAAATTCGAAGCCCCACGATATGAAAACATTCTACGACATGATTCAGTATGTGGTTTTGGTAAAGATAAATTTCCGATGGAACGTAAAGAATAAGAATGATAAGCCAATTGAAAGGAATCCTTTAAGTAAGGGGCACTGAAATCATGTAGAATTTTGAAAACCATCGAATTTGTATGTTTTAAACGACGACAAGCCAACGATTCCCAGTTTAACATCTGATGAATATTATAATTACATATGTGTTTGAATGGACTTATCCCGAGTATAATTCTACCTGCTCTGTTTTGTAACTTTTGCAATTGATTGCTAGATTTTTTGTTACAAGAATCGTACACTACATCGGCGTAATCAAATAAGGGAAGAATTATAGATTGATAAATCAATTTTAGGCTAGGTTCATTCAAATAATGACGGAGACGGCCCAAAAATTTAACAAGTTTACTAACTTTTGTGCATATATATTCTAGATGTTTATCCCATTTCAATTGCTGATCTATAACAACCCCTAAGTATTTTACACTTTCTTGTGCTTGGATAAACTCACCCTGTATAAATAACTTAAGTGCATTATGCTTGGTTAACATTTTACGAGAGCCAATCAACAAACTTTCTGTCTTGTCAAAGTTTAAACTTAGCTTATTAGAACACATCCATTTGTAAATTTGTTTTAGCTGAATGTTCAGTGTACTTTCTATACTTGTTACATCTTTATGGGAAAAATAAAGTACTGTGTCATCAGCATACAAATGAATAGTACATCGATCAATATTATTGATAATATCATTTATATAAACAGTAAATAACAATGGGTAAATGAGATATTTCCACATTCCTCGTATTGATATGCTCATTCCTCTGTAACAACTCGTAAAGTAAATTCGTTATCTCGTTCATCATCTCCGCCTATAACTTCAGGATCAAAGTTGATTAAAAATCTTTCAAAATCTCATCAGTGCGGAAATATTTCCCATATTGCATGTAGAGGCAGAAACCAAAACAAACTGATGGCTCAACTCATACAATGTATCTAACATTAAGTGCGTTGTTTGAAATTTTGTAACAAGACTGCTTCGATCCGTTTTACATGGGTTTTCGGAACAAAATTTAAAAATAGTTTTATCCAATTACAACACGCCATGGCGCAGAAGATCCCTTTTCCCTACCTTCCAGCTGCAAATTTGTACCGATCAGCTTTATGCGGGTGGACTTGTTTTCATTTTTTCTCATTAGATATGCTTGTTGCTCCAACATAAATCTCTTTCTTTTGAGAGGTGCCGGTAGATCCGTAACAAAACGGGTGGTAGGTCGGGAAACGGCTTGACCTCCACGGGTCATTGGACGCATTCGGAATCTTTGCTCATACGCACTCAACACCAAATCTCTATCCATCATGGCTCCGAAGCGAACGATAATTGGGTCATGACCACGCCCATCCCTCTCGTTTCCCTGCGTATTAACGCGACGTGGTAGCCTATGGGCGTTTGCGATGAACATACCCTCAGATTCCTGTTTTGTGAAACCTAATTCCTCAATTGCATTTCTCACCACTTTAACCACTTTCTCATCTTTTTTTTTTCTCAATCCCATATATCAGTAAGTTCAGTTTACGATCGTGAAGCTCAAGAGCCATTATCATTTGTTTAAGCTCAGATTCCAAATTTTCATTCTTCTTATGCAATTTAGGGAGAGCGTTAGTTTCAATTTCGGTGAGCCTTGCTGCAGAATCGGCTACGGATGCTTGCAAATCTGTCATGTTATTGCGTATTTCGGCAATTTCCTTGTGCATTGTTGTCACATTAGCGTTAAGTAGGTCAAGTTTCTCAATAATTTTGTCTGTTGTTTTGACAAATTCAGAATGACTTACCATATCCGTGGCTGGCGGCGCCATTTTGTCTATTTCGGAAGTACCGGGGTTTGTGCTATTGGGTTCGTATGTCGTTTTTGTGGCGGTCTCACCGCAAGGTATACCCGACGTAGCACCAGATGATGAAGCTTTTGATGTTTCTGCAACAGTTTGATGATTTCTACTTCTGTCCCGTAATAGATATGGTCCCTTGCTCTCTCGGTTACATGTCGTTTTTCCGAAGGTTCGTATTTCCGAAGGTTCGTTTTTCCGAAGGTTCATAATTCCGAAGGTTCGTTATTCCGAAGGTTCGTTACTCCGAAGGTTCGTTTTTCCGAAGGTTCGTTTTTCCTAAGGTTCTTTTTTCCGAAAATGAAATAGGGTTCATATTTCCGAAGGTTCGTATTTCCGAAAATGAAATGAGGTTCGTATTTCCGAAAATGAAAAAGGGTTCGTATTTCCGAAAATGAAAAAGGGTTCGTATTTCCGAAAATGAAAAAGGGTTCGTATTTCCGAAAATGAAATAGGGTTCGTATTTCCGAAAATGAAAAAGGGTTCGTATTTCCGAAAATGAAATAGGGTTCGTATTTCCGAAAATGAAAAAGGGTTCGTATTTCCGAAAATGAAAAAGGGTTCGTATTTCCGAAAAATGAAAAAAGGTTGTAAATTCAGAGAATACGGCGTCAATCCGTATTTCGGATAGGGAGGAGGGGAAAGACGGCCAAGTGTAAAGATATTCACTTCGTACTCAATAATCATAACAATGATGATAACAATTATAATAAAATCCAGAGAAATAGCCATTATATTATCGTAATTCCTATCAATATTATCATTATTATTATTATGATTATTATTATTATTATAATTATTATTATAATTATCATTATTGTTATAATTATTAATATTATTATCATTATTATCATTGTTCCTATTATAATAACCAATATTTGTGAGCGAGCGTAGAGAGCGAGCGCCTCAGGAATACATGTTTCATTTCTCATGAAATGATATTACTTCGGTGATTAAAATAGATGGCTTGACTTGAAGTTATTTATATAATGTATATACCGCTTTGGAAAATGAGACACACCAAAGTTCCAAGTAGATCTTTACAAGCAGAAAATGGCCTACTTATTGTAGGTTTTGAGACGTCGGGTCACAATTGTGATTAATAAAGTATACTATGAAAAGTGTTTTATAACCTTGCAAAAGTATTAACATTTCTTAAAACAGATTAAAATCTTAAATTGTATTGGTAAATGAATGAAATGCAACATAATATGCTGTAAGTAATGACCTTGCTTACACAACTATACAGCATTTTGTTTGTCGCATATCTGAAATGATCTATGACGCAGATAGTTTTCAAACACTTTACAATTCCAACAGAACTTTACAAAAGCCGTGCAGCAGCTACTTCTTAAGAAAACCAAATTGAAGAAAAGAAAGATAACAAGTGAGCAACAACAAAAATGTTAAAGCCACTGCTATGTAGCACACCGCATCTGAAGAATAAAAATACTGGCATATTATGTGTAAGTATATAGGTCAGGTGCAATCGCTAATTGAATATAATGATAATGATTAAAAGCAACATACAACCAAATTTGAAGAATAGTGGATCAAAATGTTTTCTTTCAGTCGGGCTAAAATAATTATCATACAGGGAATAATCCTAACTATCTATGCCGCATAAATAGATTAAAATCATTGAACATGTTCTTTAACTTTGCCAAAATACCATCATTTCTAAACATGGATGAAAATCTTTCATTTTATACAGCTGCTTACAGCATAATAAATTTGTACAGATTCTAATGAGTTGCTTCATTTTACTGCACAGTCTGCGTTTTTAACAGTTACAACCGCTGACCTGAAGTTTGAAATAACTTTTAGAAGCATAACGAATTACAAAACACTAAAAGACATTGAGAGTAAAACAATCCTCATCGTAAAAAACAGAAATAAGGAATTACACATGGAGAAGAAAATATTCTGACCTAAATTAATGGCTTTTATCAACCAGTGCCCCGCCTTATAAGGAGTTGAAGCGATTTATTTGAAACAATCGCAAATGTGTACATAGGCCTAGGCATAGGCGTACGAGAAGGGGGGCTGCTGCAGCCAACCCCCCTCCCCCGGATTTTGAAAGTGCCGATATTCCGGCAACTCACACCTCACATTCAGGGAGTGAGGTGCCCGAATATCCTCATATTCCAGTCATTATATGCCGAAATATGTTATTTTTATGATTTTTCACAACGGAAAGCTAGCTTCGCGCGCTCGTAAATTAAAAAAAATGAAAGTTGCTATATTTTTTACAACAAAAATGCCATAGGTGCCGTAACAGGGATCAAACCCCCAACCTTCGCGTTTCCAGTCAAGCGCTGTAAACCGTTCTACTACGACACATCCACACACGCACACACACACACCCTCACACACACACACAAGCACATAAACACTTATTCGATTTTTATAATCTCGTCCTCTTATTTTCGTCTCTTTTCTCTTCTCCTCTCCTCTTTTATAAACCTTCCCATATGCAGTTTTGTGTCTCCATTTCATATTTTTATTCATTGCGGGGGTGGGGGAGGTGCTTTTCGTCGAAAAGAGATTCGCTTTTTGAAGATGGCAATTAAAACCATAATATCCTATCGTTACCCTAAATTTTCCCTTTAACAGTGGCGTAGCTAGAGTCTAGCCATTGTGGGAGCGCTGGCACCATTGGAGGCACAAGTCTTTTGGAATAATCTAAGCTAATCTAAGACGCCGCTGGTGGAAGAGGGTTGGGGGGGGGGGGGTTGCCGGAAGGGGTCCAACCGTCTTCTTTCCTATTCCATTTTTTTTTTTTTTTTTTCGCCATCCGATGAGGGAGGGGTGGGGGCGTGCCCTCCCCCCCCCCCCGTTGTTACACCTCTGCTCCTGATGAATTCGCCTTTTTTTACCAGGAATTATGAACCCTATTTCATTTTCGGAAATACGAACCTTATTTCATTTTCGGAAATACGAACCCTATTTCATTTTCGGAAATACGAACCCTTTTTCATTTTCGGAAATACGAACCTTATTTTATTTTCGGAAATACGAACCCTTTTTCATTTTCGGAAATACGAACCCTTTTTCATTTTCGGAAATACGAACCTTATTTTATTTTCGGAAATACGAACCCTTTTTCATTTTCGGAAATACGAACCTTCGGAATTATGAACCCTTTTTCATTTTCGGAAATACGAACCTTCGGAAATATGAACCCTATTTCATTTTCGGAATTATGAACCTTCGGATAAACGAACCTTCGGATAAACGAACCTTCGGAATAACGAACCTTCGGAATAATGCAACAAATGTTCGGAATTACGAACCCTTTTTCATTTTCGGAATTATGAACCCCCAGGCATGGGAAATTAGTGTTTCGGAAATACGAACCTTCGGAAATACGAACCTTCGGAAAAACGAACCTTCGGAAAAACGAGATGCCCCCGCTCTCTCTACCCGTTACCTGACCCTTGCTCATAATAATGTTTTAGGATGGAACATAATATTTTACGTCTAATCCGGAAAAAGGGTGAAAATTAGTCCTCACTCTTGCTCTGTTCCTCCGATCTCCCCTCCATGCCGCTGCAGCCGTACCTACTTTTTTTGTTTTGAATAATATTTTATTGCTTCCTCTCAAGAACAATATTACATTTCAAGAAACAATCATGATAAGTCACATATAAAATAATTTGCATATACAAGGAAACTTAATGAAATACATTAATACCAGTAAAAATTATAAAATTCTCTGAAATTATCCATAATTATTTTTCGATGAAAAGAAAAATACAATGCATCAATCGTTGGACAAAGATATATACATATTTTCTTTCATATAATACTTTATAGTAATAATAAAGAGCGTTTTGTTTCAAGTAATATATTATTCCTTCGTCTTGAAAGATACATTAATATCACATTAAATCATAATACAGTGTATATAATATTCAGACAAAAAGGAACTAACGAACAAAGTTTACATATACCAATTATACTTTTAAACAATATAAGGTCTTCTTAAAAATTTTTTTTGTTTTGAATGATATTTTATTGCTCCCTCTCAAGATCAATATTACCTTTCAAGAAACAATCATAAGTCACATATAAAATAATTTGCATATACAAGGAAACTTGAAACGCACTAATATCAGTAGAATTCTCTGACCTTATCCATGATTAAACAGGATTATTTTTTCGATGAAAGGAAAAAAAAATACAATACATCAACCATTAGACATAGATATATAACTATTTTCCTTCATGTAATACTTTATAGTAATAATAAAAAGAACTTTTGTTCCAAATAATCGTCTTGAGAAAAATACATTAAAGGGAGCGACAAGTCGCAATCTATGGGCGCTTTTACAGTTGGCTGCTCCTTTCTCTGGATCAAAGTTCAAAGCGAATTCAATTTATCGTGCGCAGCTAATAAAAGTTCGCACATTGACCCAAATTTGAGTAAACAAGATCGCGTGTTCTTTATTCCAGTATTTGAATCTCATTGGTCGGTTGCGTATGGAGGGATTCGAGTTAAAGGAGAATTAACCCCTGAGTACAAATTTACTTATATTGAAAGGTGTAGTATATTCCTACTTATTGGCCTAAATCATTTTCCAATAAGATATCAGAAAAGGGTATAATAAAGATATTCCAACACCCGGTATCGTCTACTACTCATTTACATGGGGGCTGCCATTTTCTTGCTGATTTGGATTTGTACATGAACCATTGAGAAATGTTCCGGTCAGGAAGATATTTTGAATCCAAGACCTAAATTGATTTTCTTCATTACCTAAAATCCCATATGTGACGAAAAATATAAAGTGGGTGTTTACATGATTTATAAAAATTAAATCTTTATAATGATACTTTTAAATTGTCTGGTTTTGCTTAACAAAAATCTATTTTCTTGGGTTTGCCAAACAGAGCAGAACATAATATATGCAGCATGCATTCTGACTTTTCAAGTCCCATTATCCGAAAGCAGGTGAATGCATAGTTTGCCGCTATAGATGCTCAGGGAAGAAGCATCCATAAAATTTGAATTAATTTGCTCCGTCCATTGCGTCACAGTATCTAGAAAATAGATTTATATTAAGCGAATATCGATTTTCAACAGAAATATATAAGGAAATCTTCAGTTTAAAAATAAATTGACATATCTATTCTATATTTTAAATCTCAAATGGGTTTTTAATTTTGAAAAAGGCAATTGGGCATTTGGATTAAGAAAATCTTCTTGTACACATAAAAAAAATGGCAGCCCCCATGTATTGCTAGCAGACGATACATATTGCTAGCAGATGATAAATTTTGCTCAGAAAATCTTGATTCGTATCGATCTCGTATATTTTGACGCGAAGCCATATAGTCTAACAAGTAGGAATAAATAACACCTTTGAACACTATCGTCTTTATTGTTTGAGGTTAATTCTCCTTTAACGATCGCGCGAGGAATCCGGCAATAACATTCCTTCGGTAGCGCACGATTGGACCTGATTGTATCCGAATTTCCCCGAGTCAGGCCAACTCGTCAGGCCCATGTATTACGACTTGCCACTCCCTTTATTATCACATTAAATCATAATATATAATATTCAGACAAAAGAAATTAAAGAACAAAGATTCCAAATACCAATTATACTTTTAAACAATATAAGGTCTTCCAAAATATATGGAATAACGGAACAAAGGCTCTTTTTAGAAAGAAAAAAAAACTATATATCGATCATTGAACATGCATTTAGAAAAAATATCAAATTATACATTATTTCTTGAAACGATTCTTTACAAGATAAAAAAAAAAAACTTAGAGGAAGATATACATGGCCCACCCGAACCCACCCTTATAGACACTCATTTCATCCCCCCTTCCCCCTCACCATTCTCCTACCAATCACAACTCACTCGTTCTCACTCCCACTTCTTGCCCCCCCCCCCCCCCCCCTTCTCCCTCCCCCAACATATCAACACCCATGCATGCATCCAGTTCCGGTTTGCCTGTCCGTAATGAGAACATAAAAAAGCAACCAAAAAAAAGCAAACAAAGAAAAAAAAAATCAAACGAAAACAAAATCAAAGAAACGCATCAATCTGTTCCCATTTCCTTAAGTGCGCCCCCAATTTCCCCTTTTTGTTGGCTATCTTATATTCTTCGTCTCTGTGATCTTTTATCAAAGTAACTGTTTTTTGTAGAGATGGCAGCTCGCCTTGTTTTCTTGAAGAAAAAATTATGTGTTTTAGAAGAAAAATTATACAATTTATTAAATATATTCGTACAGTTTTACCCGATAGTCCCATAAAAATGGATTTCCAATCATTTATATTAATTTCTCTTAGATGTAGCTTTTTACTAATGTCCTGCCATAATTGTTTAACTTTAGGACATTCTAAAAACAAATGTTGGTATGTTTCAACTTGATGTTTACAAAATGAACATAGATTGTCCAACTCGAAACCAAATTGAAAGAGTCTCTGTTTCGTATATATAGCCCCATACAATAGTTTGTATTGAAACTCTCTTCGTTTATTAATTACAAATGCATTTTTCAGTCTTGTAAATATTTCTTTTAACATCCCAGTTCCAAAATCATGTTGAACATTTCCATCCGTTATCTTTAATGTATAAATCTCTTTGAAACTGTTATATAAGTGATTATATAACCGTATAGACTTTAAATCGCTAATTTTTTGTATATCACCAAAAATCTTCAGATCTATTTGAAAATGTTCAGTATCCACATGTATAAAATCACTCTGTATCCATTCCAGTTCAATGACTGAAAATATTTTTTGAATCATGATCAGGCTGTCGGTGGTAAAACCTAAGTTATAAAAATAAGAGATTGGTTTAAAATTACCTCCAACGGTTATATCTGATGCTTTAAATATTCCTTTATGAAAAAGATCAGCATCAAAGATCATTTTATTTCGAAAACAAATGCTTCTATTATTAAAAATTATCGGATTGACTTTGTTCTTTTCGAAGTGTCTACATTCATCTATATCTTGCCAGGCTTTTAACATATCTAAATAAAACCTGGGTATACCATCTAAATTCATTTTCTTCATGTCATAATTACAAAGAAATATACTTCGACCTCCTATCGATCTAAAAAAGTAATCAAATGTTAGTTTCCACCCTAAATATTTTTCACCATACAACAGCCGTTTGATCCACATTATTCTTTGAGTCTTAATAAAAGTTTCGTAGTCAGTTACCCGAAGCCCACCTGCAGAATAATCTTGATATAATATTTTCCTTTTTATTCTATCTTTCCCACCCCAAATGAAATTAAAGGAAATCTTTTCAATTTCTTCAATGATACTATGTGGAACAGATATAAGAGAAGATACGTAATTTAATTTTGAATATACATACATTTTCAATAATTTGATTTTGCCATACATCGCAAGATCTCGTTGGCTCCACCAACCTATTAATCTTTTTATTATACTTAATATCTCTTTGTAGTTTAAATCATCTTTTATTTTAGAATTACGTGAAAAATAAACTCCTAGGATTTTTATGTCTTGTACTCTATGTCCCAAAAAAGGTACACCGGGCATATCAATCGCTTCCCCCAACCAGATAAAATTTGTCTTATCCATATTTATTTTCAATCCACTTAATATCTCAAAGTCTTCGAAGACTTTCTTCACCCTATCAATTGACTTCATATCTTTAAGAAACAATGTAATATCATCCGCGTAAAGTACCTGCTTTATTTTTCCAGTATCAAACCGAATTCCTTCAATATAGGGTCCTTTCGGATATAATGAGCAAGCAGCTCAATAGCTATTATAAATCAATAGGGGGACAAAGGGTCCCCTTGTCTTACCCCTCTTTTAACTTCAAAGTATCCAGTCGAGTGTCCCCCGTTCATCACGCAGCTACTAACATCATTATAAAGAATTTTAACCCAAGAGCACAATACATTACCGAAGCCAAAGGATTCCAACGCTTTGAACACTAGTCTATGTGAAATACAGTCAAATGCTTTTTCGAAATCTACAGCGATAAGAAAACCTACAGGCTGATACAATGACTGAAAAAATACATCATCTATTAACCGCACTGCCTCCCCAATATTTCTCTCTTTAACATAACCCACCTGATCATAATGAATGATACCTCTTTTACCCTTTTAGCCAATACTTTTGAAAGGATCTTATAGTCAAGATTTAAAAGAGTTATTGGCCTGTAGTTTTTCATATACAAAGGATCTTTTCCCTCTTTCTCAATAAGTGTAATGACTCCCTGTCTCTGTGAATTGGATAAAACCTCAGTTTCGAAACTTTCATTAAATGCTTCCACTATATACTTCCCTAAGATTGGCCAAAATGTATAATAAAATTCAGCTGTAAAGCCATCATTGCCTGGTGACTTATTCCATTTCATTTCCTTAACAGCTTGATAGCATTCTTCGAATGTTATATGCCCTTCACAAAATGCTTTATTTTCTTCGCTTAGTTTGGGCAGTTCGCTTAAAAACATATCATTAATATCTTCTGTTATGTCGTTATTTTGACATGCATATAAATTCTTATAAAACTCCCCAATGATCTTTAAAATCCCTTTACTATCACGTATCACCTCATTATTGCTATTGTATATTTCCTTGATCACACTTTTCCTTTTATTCGACTTTAATAATTGTTCAAAAAATTGAGAATTTCTTTCTCCTTCTTCAGACCATTCTGCCCTCGATCGTACCTTTAAGCCTTGACGAGAATAGTCAAAAAGCTTTTCCAGTTCATATTTTTTCAAGTCTAGTTCTTCCTGAATGTTATTTTGCAAATTAAACGTCAATCGATATTCTAAGTCTTTAATTTCTTTTTCCAATATTTCAACTTTTGCTTTCCTGAGTTTTGCTTTTCCACGGGGAAACTTCATAATATATTCCCGTAGTTTCATTTTCATAAAATCCCAAAATTTGATTTTACTATTTATTTGACCCAGCCACGTTTCCTCTATTTCACTAATCTTATTTTTTACCCCATCGACAAAATCCTTGTCATAACATAGACTACTATTAAACTTCCAATATGATTTACCAAAAATGAAATTATCGACCAAATTTGTAACTTCTACTCTAACACCAGCGTGGTCAGGTGTGATAGAGGGCAGAATTTCAGATTCCCTTACGACTTTTTCTAATTTGGATGATATAAAAATATAATCTAATCTGCTCTGCACCAATGGCTGCTTCTGTCTAAAGGTAAATTCTCTTTTATAAGGATGATGCTTGCGCCAAACATCAATTAAATCAAACTTATCAAGAAACTCTCCCAAGTCTCTATATTTGCTATTTGAAATATTACTCGCCCCCATATAATCTAAATTATAATTCATAGTTATATTGAAATCTCCCCCAATTATAAGGGAATACTCTTGACTGAATACAGAAGATACCATCCTATCCAGATTAGACAGAAAATCAACTTGGGCCTTTTCTTTATCTTTTGTAGGAAAATATACACATCCCAATATCAATTTTTCGCTTTGGCATTTACCTTGTATTATAATGTATCTTCCTTCCTTGTCTTTTATGATTTTTTTCCATCACAAAGCCCGTGTTTGGTTTCAACATCACAATAACTCCCCTACTGTGATTACTACCGTTACTAAAAACCATTGCCCCTTCCCAATCCCTTTTCCAACAGCCTTCAATGTCTTCTGTACTGAAAGAATATTATATTTCCCGACATTTTACACCACTGGAAAATTTTCCTCCTTTTAACTATATCTCTCAGTCCTCGAACGATCGAGACTACTTTTAAATTATTCACCATTGAAAACAATAAAAATTAAACTGTGACAAAAAGCGCGGAACAGAATTGTGTAACATTGCGCCAATATCTCGGTAAATGGGAAGAATGATGCATTTTTAAATACAGAAAAAAACAATTGTCAATTGAAGTTGGAAGTAAGACAAGTACAGAACAATTCCGGAACTAGCAAACATGCCACACGTCACAAAGTCTCTCCGCCTACAGGCTGAACACCTTAAAAACAAAGAAAACATACCAAAAATAGACGTGTCTAAAACAAAATTCCTTTTCCACATCTTTGACCCTAGTAATTACGCGTAATCAAGTCCCCCCTCCTCCCTCACATACAGACCAAAGATAAACAGAGTTCGAAACGGATAAGCTTATATAGCAATTAAAAAGGAAAAATCAACATTCAGTATTCATTCATACACCCAGAGTGCATTGACCCAGAATACGCCATTACTCACTCCATAAGCTGTGCCCGCAATTTACAAGTATTGAACCTTATATTGTATGTATCTCAAGTATAGTACAACCCAAACATCCCTCCATTTGGTTAAACCTAGCTCCCTCATAACTGATAATTATGCGTGTCTACGCCCATTCTAATGAGTACAACAGCGTCATTCAAAAATTGTAGAAATAACCAATTCAGCTTAATCAATGAAGTAGTTTAATGGGAGGAATTTTAATTTGTAAAAAAAATTTCTCTCCCCTTCAGAACAGGACAATATATCTCATTAAATGCATGCCATACTTAATCCTTTACCAGGCAAGCGGTAATTATTGCATTCATCATGAATCCCACCGAATATCCGTAATACCCTACACCTTCCAAACATATAGCGCCAAAACCAAAAACCGAGTACATTGTAAAACATGAAAGCCTTTCTAACAATACATTTTTCATTTATTTTTGTTTTCACCAACAAATTCATAATTGGGATATGACTTCTCGGTACATTTGAAAATTTATCTTTACTTTTTAAAGCTCGGCACTATCTACAGATACTTTAAGACACTGTTTAATATTGTGGTGGGAGAATTAAAAATAATTTTCAAGTTTCAAGGGCATGTTTGCATTGGGTGAAACGCCCCAGGAACGCCCCAGGAAGTGAATTTGGATACAACTACCACGCCCTGCTCATGAGCAAATACTTTGCTTAGATATTGGTTATAGCCTTAGGGAAGTATGATGTAGAGCTGGAGCTATTCAGGAGCTGGATGTCCCGAGTCCTCCCTCACTGCTCGATACAAAGCTTCCCCTCAACTAACACACAATATGAGTGGACTAATAGTAGGACCAATATAATTTTACATACATATACACACACATACATATACATACATACACACACATACACACACCACCACCACCATGCACACACTCACACACACATATATATATATATATAATATAATGTGATACTTTGTATTAAGCGCAGTAGAGTATATTTGTATAGTAGCTGCGCTATATAAATGGGACATATTATTATTATTATATCTACAATAGTGTTCAATCACCTCCTTTACAGGGGCCCCAAACAACAGGTCATTTACAAAGACGTATTCTTATACAGATTTTTCTGTATTGGCTAACCAAACCCTTGAAGCTATTTTAGCATTATCCTCAACGGATTGCTTAACCTTACAACAACAAATAATAATTACAGGATTTGATAAAATATTTACTATCATGAATGTCTCCGAAATCATCGAATTTGACCATCTTTCCCTACTGAATTTGGATTACTACCGAATGATATTAACTCACTGTAAGTAAATTCTCTCTAATGTCCAATTCTCTTCCATTCTCATTCTGTTCTCTGTTACTACTTACTCTCTCGTTCTTCCAGTGACGTATACCCGGTCGGGCCGGGGAATTCTGTCGCTGTAGCTCCGGCAACATATATTGCGCCTCACTGCGGGGAGCGCCGTATCAGCCAAATTGCTTTGGCTGCTTTGCCGCTATATATATATATGTCGCAGCGGATCCAGCTCCGACCTGTTTTGGCCTGGCGCCTTGATGGGTACCTCGCACGTCCTCAATGAATTTCTGTTGCTGCTCCTTCCAAGCCACACACGGTCGACAAAGAGCTTCGTTGGTTCGCTTCTTGAGAAGTATGCTGGCTTTCCTGCATTTCTTGCTGCCTTCAATGCTGGTAGCTGGCACTGGCGGTCGTCTCTTACTCTCTTTGGCAGGTCGTCCGCTATGAACATCTTGTCATTGTTCCCTTTCAGGTTCCTGGCATGTTGCTGCACTAGCTTTTTGTCAGAAAATCGTACATATCGGACTTTGATGGGTTCTGGTCTTGTCCTTGTTGGAACCCGGTGGGCTCGTTGGTGCTCGATGTTCCTGGCCACTTCAGGAGCTATTTTCAATTTATTAAATATAAAACTCCCTCATCACTTCTTCCACATCCTCCTCCTGAGCTCTCCGTGGTATTCCGAGAACCACCAGATTCTCTCGTGCCACATACGTTGCCAGCCTGTCGATTTCTTGCCTCATGTCTTTATCCTTTTCCTCTAGTTCCTTCTGGAGACCGGCAACCTTCTTCTTTAGGTTCTCTGTTTCCTGGTTTTGGAATGCTAGCGCGTTTTTAATTTCCTGCAAGTCATCTGAAATGTTTTTTCCGTGGTTCAGTAGCCTTGTTTCCAAATCATTCAATCTACTATCAATTTTCCTCATGTACGTGTCCAGGAGTTCACGAATCGATGGTGCTGCGTCTTCTGGGCTCAGGGGCGATTCCGCCCTAAGTCTCTTAGGTCCCTGAGCAGACGTGGTGGGCTTGGGAGCAGATGGTTTTGGTCCCGCTAACCTCGGTGCCGAAAGCCGCGTTCCAGAAGCCATAGCAGGTCACATTTTTTTCACGCACAGTAGCTTATGTTAGAGGAGGAGAAGACTCAATACACGTCCTTACTCATTGACTGTCATAGTAACGTACCTACTTTTTTTAATAACGTACCTACACATATTTAATTTTTGGTGATGCTGCCCTCATTGTTCCGTCCTTTATAGGGTCAAAGGTCATTTTTCCATTTCTTGCGCTCTTCTGCATTTCTTGACGGATTTCGTTCAAATTTTGCATGAAGGTGTGTCTTGGTGTAATCTAAAAACCTATAGTTTTTGGTGATGCTGCCACCAGTGTTCCGTCTTTTATAGGGTCAAAGGTCATACTTCAGGGCATGGCGTAAGTGCACTCTGCAGGCCACATTTCTTGATGGATTTCTTTCAAATTTTGTATGGAGATGTATCTTGGTATATCTCTCAACACATTTGTTACAAATTTTATATGAAGATGTGTCTTAGTGAAACCTACACATCTAAATTGTTTGCTGATGCTACCCCCACTGTACCACTTTCTATACAGTCAAATGTCATATTCAGGTTGTTGTTAGGGTCAAATGTCATATTTTCGTTGCATGCATTCTGGAGGACACATTTGTTAACTCATTTCTTTCAGATTTTGTATGTAGGTCCATTATAGATTACACCTCTACAGTTTTTGGTGATGCTGCCTCTAGTGTTCCGTCTTTCATAGGATCAAAGGTCATATTTTAGTGGATGGCTTATGTGCGCTCTGAGGTCATATTTCTTCCGAATTTCTATAAAAATGCATTATACCCTAATCTGCACAAATCGTTTTGGTAATGCTGCTCCTAGTGTTGACAATATTCCGGGCCACTGGCGGCAATTTCTACACCATCCTTTTGTTTGAGGGAGGGGATGGGGGAGGGTCTTTGTCCCTCCTTCAAATCGCTGCCAGTGCCGGGGGATACATTTCGCATTGCGCGGCACCAGCAATGCACATTTCTAGTTCTCTTCTTCTTTATCTTCTTGCCCTCACGTTCTCTCTCTTTCTCTCTCTTTTCTATTTATCCATCTTTTTGTCTTCTTTCTTTAAATCCAGCTTTCTAGCAATCTCCCTCTTCTCTCTTTCTTGATACATCCTCCATGAAATCAACAATTGTAATAAAATGAATTTAAAAAATAAGAAATATTAAAGAAAGATGACAGGTAATAAAGGAAGACATCAGTTAAGCCTGAACCATTAGAAACAATTTTGAAGGGGCTGCCAGTGTCCCCCTCCCCCAACATCTCTTACTTATGAAATATAATTAGCTAAACACTAACTTGGTTTCAAGATTTGACAGTTCAAAATGAATGAAATCATATCAAATATGTTTTGAGATGCCATTCATTACAATTTTTATTTAAAATTTATGGCAATTATCACGCCAAAACAACAATAAGGAACCACATAATATTTTAAAAATATATTCTGGTGGGCACTTTCCCCTTCATAGTAAATGAACAAGTACAATTCAACTGAACATAACAAGGACTCTTGATCCTTGCAGACTTATGGGGAAATCTCTTGACAAATGTTTTCAACTCTTGGGTTTTATCTTTTTTTGAGACTCCAATTCGAGCACTAGTTAGATTTCAAATGTTCAGCCAAAATTATAAGTATGATACATTAATCTTATTGACATTACATTTTTGTTAGACACAGGCTATTTCTAGAGATGTATACAATAATAATAATTCAAATATTCCACTGAAGATGTGACCTCCTATTTGTGTACAGGACGTGTTTGAAATATAACCATTACAACTGAAATTATCTAATTAATTACCAGGTTCAACAAGAAGGCTGTAGTAACAAAGAAGGAATCTGAAGTCTTGTGCTTTTACCTTTAAACTGAACGAAAGTTCTTTTATTATTAGGAAGTTACAAAACTAGCAAAAGAAATGAACGTTTATGAACCAAAACAATGGAATGATCAAAGAAAACCAACACAGCATTGAGTGTGCCTATTCTGCACCTTCATAATCCTAAACAAAAATAAAACAAAGTTGTAATTAAGCATAAAGAAAACAGCAGTCATACACATACATGTAGCTAACTCCAGTGATCATTAACATATATTCTACCTTTATAAAGTGTTCACAATAATTGTATTCTCAATTAATCTATGAGTGTGGTTGTATATACATGTAATTAATAGTGAAAAATAACCGTAATACATGCCTATTGATACGAATAGACTAAAGACAACTTGATAAAATTACATCTGCGTACTGGGCATCTTTACAATGTATATATGAGAATACAGTGGCGTATCCAGGGGGGCGCAACAGGCGCGCCCCCCCCCCCTTATTGGCCGTCGTAAAAAAAAAAAAAAAAAAACTAGCAAAAAAAAAATCCTCATACCAATTTAAAATATTGTTCATTTTTAAAATAGGCTTCAAAATTGGTCACATATAGCACTATTTTGCATCTCAGCCCTTCTACAGAAGCAAAAATTTTCCAAAGACCCCTCCCCCGTGACGGCCTATATCAATAAGTTTCGCCTCCTTTGTTGCATCCGCGTACTTGAAGCCACCTGAATGACAAGCATCCACGCACTATAAAAGCACACGCACAGATCTGATTATTGAGTGATCAGTCTACAAACACAAGAGATCTTCTAATTTTCAGGGAATCAAATATCGATAAATAATTTTCTTTCACAATTTTTTAGTTGAATAATAGTTATTAGTAATAGTATATTAAATTTACACATATTATGTAAGTAGACAAACAAATATCTTTTTCAATTATTTATTCATCATTTGGAAACATTTGCGTAAAATTCAAATTGACAACAAAAAGTACTTCTGCTTCTGGGCTTTTCCGCTCATTAGGCAATGTAATTTATTCATGAAATTGGATAGCCAGAATTCTCTGCAGCCAATCAAAAGCCAGAATAGAAAGGTCAAAGCTGGACCTTGTATTCTTTTAAGAAACCATTTAACTGGTTAATTTCCGCCATCAGAAACACTTCGAACCAATCACCAAAGAAACCCTTGTCAACGTGCATGGACGTACTTTCCCATAGAACGTGTGTAAATATGGTGTTTCGGCTTGTGTTTAACATAAATAAACAGGCCGTTTTGAAACAAAATGGGCCAGAATTCTACAAAACAAGCACTCATATTTTCATGTACAGCAGAACCTTTGGGTTTTCTATATATATTTTCCTTTTTAACTGAATTAAACCAGTGTAAACTAAAAAAGATAAAATGTGACCCTCCACCACAAAACGACCAATAAGTCGCAATGGGAGTTCTAGAGTAAACAGGTGAAAAAGGTTTTTTTGGGTGGAAATATATATTTTAAGTTTTTGGTATTTTCTGAAAGTATAGATATTAATCTACCATCTGACAAAATTTCGGAGTAAAATACCATATTGAAATATGTTTTTAATCTCCTTCAAAATAACCATATTTTCATGGAGATTCAAACTTTGTGAGTCAGCTTATTGGGATCGTACTTCACATCGCTTTTCTCGTATAACTCAAAAAGTTTGCATTGCCCGACAAACTCTACATAAGGAAAGAAACATATCTATTCTGAAGGTATGGAAAGTTTCAACCCAATCCAATGAATACTTCACTGCGTAGGCTTTGGAGTTTTGACTCAACCTTTTATGCGACAAACAATAGAACACAGATTATGCGCTCTTAAATAGTCACGCTTCTTATTTAGAGCTCGTTTTCTCTAGTTTTGGTCATTACCCTGTCTGACACTCTGACATTCTCATTGTAATTTATAAGGGTTTGCTTAGTCGATAGAAGACAAGTTGTATATCATTTTAAAGCTTAGAATTTAAGCTTTCAAACTGTGCTGAAATTAAAAAAACAAAATTTCCGACTTATTGGTCGTTTTGTGGTGGAGGGTCACAAATGTGACCCGACGCCTCAAAACCTACAATAAGTCGCCAAAATTATTTTGTTTTGTTTTGTACGTTTTCTGAAAGTCGAGATTCTCAGCTTTCCAATGGTATATCACTTGCCTAGTTTACTCAATGATAACACCATTAAATGTCAGATTTAGAATCAGTATGTAACCAGCAATTCCTCCTTTTCAGAGAAAATGGAAATTTAAGTTCGGAACAAAAGAGCGCTAAACCTTCGCTCTCTGTGTGCACCCAAGTAAAACTGGGTATTCAAAGGCCATATAGCAACCAGTATGAAGGGATTATCAGATTAGGCTGAATTTTGGCAAACTGCTACAGGAGGACCTATTCATTACTCACTCCAAAAATCAATTTAATACCTTTAGAGGTAAAGTAGTAATTTGCCATTGAATGAAAGTATTACAAAAGCTCTTTAAACATTCATTAGCTGGACAGGTGAAAAAAAGGAGTTATTTTAAAATACCCCCAAAACGAATTACGACTCACAAACTTGAGACATGATAGAATGATGATAATGAAACTACCCATTTCTATCAAAAACAGAAAATCGACTGATCGAAGCAAATTTGCTATTTTGGACTGTTTGCTTTGGGCTCTTTGGACTTATTGTAGGTTTTGAGGTGGCACAAATGGTTTTAAAAGTTGAGATTTATGGATTTTCATGATTAATGTGCATGGTTCAATGGTGGTGGAAATTTGTGGTGGGTGATGCGCGCGCGCGGAAAGTTAAACTCGCGCAATGCAACACACTTTTTGGTATGATCAATAATTCCTGGCGCCCCCCCTATTGGGAAATCCTGGATACACCCCTGGAATAGATATCACATGTAAGATATCTCTTACATGTATAATTAAGACTTAAGATAACATTATTTACACCAACATATTTGAAAGTATCCAACAAATTTAACCGTTTTCTACATAGACATGATTATTAGAAAGAGACTCAAAGTGTATGATAAACAAAATTAATAAAGAACCAATTAATCACCTCCAAACTAGAGCTGCAACAGTGAGGGTCCGGTTTATGGAGTAGGACGAGTAAAGCTAGTAGTTTACATCACCTATGAACATAACCCAAACAAGAGCATGTACCATCATAATGATCATGATATATTAACAAATCATACAATATACAATAACAAAATTATGCAGGATATTGTATATCAATAACTCAAACTTCTCCAACATACATTTTCATGACAGGCAAATAGGCTTTATCAATCTTAATGAATGACCAGTCCCATGATATTGACGGAATAATATGAACATAAAATTACAAACATATATATAACAAGGATAGCGTATAATTCATCTACACACTCGCTCTGTGTGACTATATGTACAGGAATAGAACTTAAATACCAACATCACTACATCAACTCTCCACTAACAACTCATAACAAATTTTCTAGACAATAGCATCAAAATATGTCATCCACAATACACAAAATACATGGTTATTATTCAACAAAATGATCAAAAGTACCTACTTTGGTCTCCAGTGAATCTCAGCAAATTTCTTGTGACAACTGAAGCAGCTCTCTATCCTACCAATGCTTACAGGGAGACTCTTCTAATTAAACTCTGCATCTCACAATACACATGCTTGCTTTTTACCCTCTGTCCTAATAGAGGGGTGAATGGGGGGAACCTCAGGGTCATTGTTTACATTACTGCTACACAAAGACATAGCTAGGCCTACTGTTTGGGGATTAGGGAGTGACTGACCACCAGGAAGTACTAGCTGATAAGAAGACTTATCAACTTATCTGTAAACTCCCTCCTCACTGCTCTGTGCAATAGGGTAGGGGGCAAATGAAATAGTGGTTATAATGTTACACATAATAAAAACAAGATGTATATATATACTGTATATGAGGTCAATATGCATAATAGTACATGGAATAGCATAAATCAAGATACATGAAACCAGTATTATCCAGGCTTAATTGTATAGAACCTAATTATAAGGGGTGAGGAATGATAGGTGGTATCGAGCAAGTTATAATCTCACAAAGACAATAAATTCTTACACATGCTTCGTCATGATTTTGTGTTGTTTGAAAGTTTATTTGGTCAAACTTCCTGAGGCACTAAAAATATCAGCAGAGATGTAATGGCCTTTAAAACTGTCATGGTTTTTATTTTTTTTAAAGAATTCCCTGAATTTATTATGGCACTATTATTAGGTAAAGAAGGAAGGAAAGTTAGCATTTTATTCATTTTTCAGTAATATATCAACACTATTCCCCTATTGGCCCCTATTGGCTGGTCCAGTGAAATCTGACAAATCAAAGGTGAATTTTGTAAAACAACAGAACGACAAAACAAACAAATGATTTGCACATTATCCAAGTAGACGAAAGCAAGTAAGTTCTGAAAAGCTATTTTAAAAAAGGGAGCTCTGGGAAACTGATGGACAGCTTCAGAAATAATTAAAAAATATGTAAACTGTCCCTATTAAAGGAAATTTTACTTTCTCATAAGAAAATTCCTCAATAGCTCCTGAGAATGAAAAAGTGAGTAATACACAGAGTTAGGAGTCCATGATCATACTTTCATTCTACTTTCATACATCTCTTCATAATACTTCATCACTTGATCAGTAAGTCTGATGACATCAGGTGACACCTGATCTCTGCGAGGCATAGGATTGGCTGGAGCAAATTCGCTGCTTGTCAAAGCTCTGTCATAGATGTACATCAATTCTTCAATAAGTCCTTCAGCCGGATGAACCCACTGTTTTACAATGTCTGTAGATGAATTCCACTTCAGCATCGCTTCTTTGTATGGCAGCCCTATTGCTTTACAGAACTTTGGAATCATTTCACTAGGCTTTGCCAACACATCATCTCCATCAATCACGATAGGGTCATCTTCAAAATTTTCCTTGACATATTTCCAAGTTTCGTAAATGCCCCGGAAGTATAACCCAGCACTATCAAACATTATGTAATCTCTTTCAATGTCATAGTCGCCCTCCTTGATTGCTGGTTTGGATGAATCTTCCTGGGAGGCAAACTTGGCTGTATTTGCGAACGCAATCTTTCGAAAGGAATAGAACACTCGAAGGGGGTGGCGAATCAGGAACACATATTTGTAGCCTCGGGGGAGGAACTGGAGTCTGTCCCTATTCATAGCTTGGGCCAGGTCCTTCACAAATACACAAGGACTCGCCACGTTTTCTAGAAGCTGTTTGATAGATCCATACCTGTAGTAGATAAATGAATACTTTATGCATTATCTTGCTCTGAAACATGTCTACTAGTGAAACCTCCCCCCCAAAAAAAATAAAAAATAAAAAATAAAAAAATAAATTTAAAAAATAAATAACTTTTCGGTGTGAAATAATAACGAATGTATATATTTAAAGTATCTGACAGATAAATTGATTAAAATAAAGCTTTCACTTGCCAATATCACTATTTTTTCCCTCTATATCCCATAGATAAATGTATGAATAAATAAAAAAATTGAAGGAATATTTTAATAAACTGCAAAATAAAAAATCATATTAAAAACTTACAAAGTTACAACCCTTGTAACAACTAACAAGTTGTAACAACAAGTAGCTTGCTTTAAGTTTAAGCTTTAACATATATGTACAAGAGCCAAGACAAGTGTCATATTGAGTAACATGAATGCTATAGGACTTTTCATGCTGGCAGTGGCAATATAAAAGAGATCCCTTGACTCAAGTGAACATTATCATGAATAATTATGAGGTGCAATTGCATTTTCCCATTCATGCCATTTGGAGAAGATTCCACAAACTTACGCAAGGTGTTCTGGTTTAACCTCACATGAATACATCTTTCCAACTAGTGATGCTGTTTGCTCAAATGTCTTTTCATTTCCCTCATAATCCAGCGGTAGAGAAATGTTGCATTTGGCCGAAGCGAGAATTGAGATAGCCCTGCAGTACGAGAATGGCTCGAACCACACCGAACTGTCCCCCGGAACTCCGGCGGCGATGCACTTGGTCAAGGCGGTGGAGACTGATCGGGGCACGGCCCACATTATAGTACGGCATTTTGGTACTTTTTCTTTCTGAATAGAAAATTGTGTATCCTTTGATGATTCTGAAGATTGTGACATGACTGTTCTCATTCGCCTTAGCCGTTTAATCCATAAAAAAGCGCGATTTGGAAGGCAAATTTATTATCGCGATTGTTAGCTGGTTGTTTTCTCGTATACGACCCCCGGATACGACCACCTCCTATATGTACGTAACGGTCAACGAAATAACACAATTTGCATCGTTTCCGATGACTTTCTTTATCTCACGGTCATATGACGGTATCCCTTTCAGATCATGCATTACTTCTTCATGACCCGCCCACATTAAAACTTGGAAAATTCAGTCTTCTCTCTCTCTCTCCCTCTCCGTTTTAGCTTTATTTTCATTTATTTCGCATCTAGAAGAAAACTGCTCCATTTCCCCCATGCACTCTTCACACATCCCTTAACTTTTGTAATTCTATTCTCTTCTCTCTAATCCTTCAAACTTGTAGCACACCCAAATCTCATCCCCCTAACCTCGTGTTTTATCTATCACATAACTATAATTATCTTGCACTGCATAGACAGCATGATTTTGTGTATTTTTCAGGATAATATTGAATGTATTTTAATTAACATTTAAAAGAGATAAAATCAAATTGTAACACTGCACATCTTTTAAGACAAATCTGCAAAATAAATGGCAGACCTATTATGTATTTCAGAAAGCTACAACACTGTATGTTAGCGTGACAGTGATGTGAAAAAAACCACCTTCGTTTTAACTGAGAATTACCAGACATTAATTTTGTATAGACAATTCACTGTAGTCATTACTAAATTCAGGTGAACTAAAAGTAGAAATAACACATGTCACAAGAGTCTCACTAGAAGCGTACAAATTGGTCATAAAATTCATCAGTTTATTTGCAAATAACAAGAAACAATTTGCGATCAAGATAGGTCATGTATTTCCAAATCTTAAAAATTCACATCAGGTAAGGATAAAGGGGAAGTAAGACTGAAGATATATTTCCCTCTGCATATTATTGTAATAGGCCTAACTGGAATATGTACTTTAAAAAAAAGTTATTAAAAAAAAAAACATTTGCTAAGTCACAAATACACTGTACAAAATGATAATTCATTAAGAATAACCATATACTGTATCATTTATCATTCAGGAAGGGGGGGGGGGGGGTCCAATCAGTTGTGAGTGGCCCATTACAGTTATACTAATGGCATATAAACTGTGTGTACATGTATATACATATATATATATATATATATGTATATTTATATCTGTTTTCTTTTTCTTTAATTTGATGTTTACAGTACTGTCTTCATATGAAGTGGATTATCAATATACTGAACATGTAGTGAATTACAATCAGGCTGTACTCTGTAACTTTCGTATAAAGTGAAGAGTGAACACCCAAAAATTATAGAAACAAATTACAAAAGGAAATAAATGTTGACAATGACAGCAAAATTTCTACAGATGCATTTAGCAACATACTACTCAGTTATACAATTTGATGGAAACTGAAATGGAGTTCATTCAGTTGAAAATTTCCTCAATACCAGTGAGTCAACAAGAAGAAGAAATTCAATATCAACTATATACATTAAATATTCTTTAAATGTTCCAATGACTCTGATTTCAATAATCTTGTAGTACAACTCTTTGGCGTATATGTATGCACCTAAAATGCTCCTTTGCTGAAAACTATATACCCTGTAAATAATTTTCAAACCTTTTGTTTAGGTTATATGTACAAAGAATCTGCAACGGTCGAATCTGCAATGGACTATCTGTTCATGAAACAAGCCAAGTGCATTTTCACATGAAATACCTTTATGTTCATAAAAAAAAAAAAAAAATCATGTACCGGGACATACATTCAGGAGCCCAAAATTCATTTCTTATTCCTTTCTGCAATTTTCACATCCTTCACATACTGCATTGGGAATATATGAAATGTATTTAATTCAAAACAAATGAATACGTCTGATACAGATCATATATAGAAATGCATTAATGAAATATAAATTATTATATAAATTTATTAATTCAAATAGACAATGAGCATCAACAATGAACAGGGTTCACAGAAGTTGATTATCAAGTTCATTTCCTTATTAAAACGCTCAGACAGTTTTGTGAATTAACACTTTTCCCTGCACTAATAGCTATAACTGGAATATACTATATGTACAGAACAATTTTAAGATCCCAATGTATATTTTTAAACAAAATGAACAACAGATTCTTCGTCATGTTTAATTTACAATATTACATGAAATGGTTGGTTGCATATGAAAGAAATATGCAACTCTACTTATTTCATAAAATTCCAGTAAACCAATCTGAAGCCAATTGTTAATTAATTCAAAGCAAATGCAAGACCAAGCATTCATTTTTCATGCATATTATTCTTATTACATTTTCTTCAAAATCTCTTGAAGTGTGCATGAATGGAAGATTGTGGAGAAGCTGTCGACAGTCACACACCTAAACATTTAGTGTTTCAAAATTGAATGTTAATACATTTGATATTGTAAATCAATGGTAATTCACCATTCAATGAATTCCATACTAATATATAAGTTCTGAGTTACCATGACAGGAGCAAAAAGTGAAGAACGACAAAGATGAAGCATCTTGAGACACCATACTGCAACCAGATTTTTTTTCCCCTCTATGTTATTCATTACAAAAAACACTATTTTAACCCAACAAGGTGAGTTTTGTCAATGAAAGTCATTTCACAAATAAACAGATCACCTTCAGGAAAGATTCACCTTCATCAGAACCAGATCCACCTGAAACAATGATAATATTAATACAACAGACGTACGACCTGCAATGGAGGCTGTAGGCATTGCATGATATAATACATTTTTCTAAGCGCTAAATAAATGCAGAATGTTATTGATATTATTATTCTAAAAAACATGTCACACAGCCGGGATTGTATGTGGCTGGTGTGTACTTCACAATTGACAATAAGTCAATATATTGCATTCATCTGAATGACGTGTGCATCAAATACATTCCTTACAGCAATCCTCTGCAAGATACAAGACCTAAGGACATAAAAATAAGTTCATGGCAATGCCTATAAGTAGTCATATCTCCTTGGTATAACCTAAAGATATCCTAAGTAGCAGTCACATAAAAATTAATGTTACCTTTCTAACAATTGATAAGCATAAAACTAATGTTGCTGTTGGTAATCTTATTTTTTTTCTTATCAAATGAAATTACAAGTGCTCACCAAGATCCAGTGCTCTTCATCACGGAGTAATCAAGGAAATGTTACTTATCTTGAGTAATCAATACAACTACCTTCTTCCTGTTAAAGGTAAAGAAACAAAAACAAAAGAAAAAAAATGTGAATAAAATTGCACTGCTGTATTTCAAATCTGTTCATGTGGAAGATTTTCATAAAAATCAACCAAATCCTGCTGGGAGATAAGTGGGTACTGTCCCTTGCAGAGACTCTTCAGATCATCATATTTCCCTGCAGAGAGTTTTGGTCTCGCAGAGTACAGGGATGATGGTAGCTTTGGGTTTGGGACCTGTGCATTTTGAGAAGAGCGCAGTGCTCGGGTCTGTCCTAGAGTGAGAGATCTGAAGTCGATTTCAGTGTGAAGTCTTAAATTTGATGATTTCAGGCATTTCTTTTTGCAACTGAACTTGCTTGAATGTGGTCCAGTCAACCTCTCTCCCATCATCCGACAACCTGCACTTCAGTATACCCAACTCTTGTCCGTATGTTTTCCAATCTATAATTTCACACGTTCTGACATGTTTTACAACATACGGCTTTGGATTATGTCGGGCATCTCTGATTACATCAGATAGTTGACAAGGATGGAAGATCTCTTCTTCTTGGCTCGAAACATTCTTTTCGATCACAGAGTGCATACTGTTACCCTCACTCTGTCCATGATTTGTTTAGAAAAAATGCACTGTGATGACTTTCACATTATGTGACCTCGAAAGAAACCCTTGAAACATGGCAGGTAAGATAGAATTTTTGTTCTGGCCTACGCAACCGTCGCAAAACAGGTCTACATATTCTCTTCCTTCCTTGTCACACTTTGTGAGGTAATCAAAGATGTAAGTTGAAACTTCGCATGCACCACGCTTGGTGATGGTCTCATTGGAAAGATAACAATAGCCTTCCTTTGATGCTAAGTCATAGATTGTAAAATTGAAGCAGGCCAACCTACGTTTGTAGAAAATCTCTCCCCGGTTGGACTTTGGCAAGTAGATGTTCTGCTGCAAGTCGAATACAGCAGCACTTTGTTTTTCATCTTTTTTTGCTTCTTGTTTACACTGATCTTTGAGCTCTCTCACTGCTTCAACTTCTTTTCTGTGTTTTTGATACTTTTCATTCATCTGGTCTTTCTGATCATCTGTCGACTTACGATATGTCTCACAAAGGCCACATTTATCCTTCTTTGGCCTGTGGATTTTGATCTTGTTTTCTTTCATGACTTTGTTATACAAGGAATATGAGACAAGGCCAGGATAATCTCTTTCGAACATTCGAAACATTTTTTTCTTTGATAGATCTGCAGACAGATATCTCCACTTTGTATTTGCCCTACAATAGTGGGATTCAACACATGGGAAACGTGAGAGATGCTCAAGGATCTTTTGTCTCTTGAAAGGTTCGTGCTTTTGTTTGCCCCCACGTTTTTCTTCACCTAAGAAACCATTCCTGGACTCTTTTTTCTCAACGACAGTACGAATTTGGCGATGTGAAATATTGAGGGCACACTGAAAGGTCTTTTTGCATACATTAATGGTTTGGCCATTCTGTGATGGATTTGGAAGGGAATATGAAATGGTCCTAGTGCGCCTCTTTGCCTTTTTCACATTCTTCTTAACCTGGATATGCCTCGCTAGCCACTCCCTTTGCATAATCAAACTGCCTTGATTGTAGAATTCTGATCTCAAAGATTTCATGTCATCAGCATTCAAAGACTTACAATCAAGGTGTTTGTGACCTTTCTCCCTAGTACAACTTGGTTTGCTTTGGTATTTCCTACCTAGTACAAACTTGTTAGATTTTTCAGAGTGATACGATTCCCCTTTATTTCGATTTTTCTTCACTAATCGATTTTTGGATCTGCATGGTTTGATTGTGGGAGGCACAACATTTCCCAGGGAGTTAACATCATCTCCCATTGACTCGTTGATTGTATATGCCTCTGGTAAAATTACAGTATGCTGAGCACACTCTTCGCTTCTTTCAAAATGATCAAAGCATAAAAGAGCACTGCACCGGTGACATGCTGAAAAAATCTCAGACTTACAGTGTACACTTGCACATTGGGCATTCTGCTCACCATCCTTCGGAGCTGTCAAATGGTCATCACACATTTCTGTAGAGGAGATGATAAGTTGAATATCAGTGTAAGTGTAATTGTCAATAAAATATGAGATTTATCTATGTGATATTAAAAATCTATTCCAGATAATATACATCAAAATATTATTTACATACATGTATATTCGAATATATTTATAGTTCAGTACTTTATTTGGAATAAATTACTGAACTACTACTCAAGAAAATATATCAGGTATTGCTACATGTATGTCTACTTCAAGGTAGGGCAGAATTTATGATGATCAACACTTGCAAAATGAAATTCACATAAGGCTCAAATATTTTCATTTGTACAAGCTAAATGAAGGTTAACACGTCACCGGAACACAGCTTTAAGGGTTCAAGGTTCTAATGAAAGAACCAAACCATGTCGTGTTGTCAAAACAACGACTAGTACTCAAATATTCATTATTACATAATACCAAAAATACCTACCCTTCATACGAGTTGTTTGGTCATGAGCCTTGCCAACAGTCTTGGTACCAGGCTGGTTCTGTTTCACTGTAAAGAAAGAGATATCTGCATTCAGAACAAATTTTGTTTATTTCTAGGCATGAAGTGATGCTGTAAAATAACAAATTAATTAATAAATGAAATAAAAATGTAACAGAATAAAAAAAAAGAACAAAAGCAGATATCAACAATAAAACTTCTCAATTTATGTTCATAACATAATACGCCAGCTAAGAAATGAGGTAGTCACCAAGAAAAATACGAATTGATTTGTAATATCATTATTAGAAATATAATTCAGTTTGTTTGACTAGAAATTCCAATGCCACATATCTACTCTACTTTTACTGACCAAGATCAGCCAAGGGGATGTCATCTGTGTCAGACTCCTCTTCATCCTCAGAATCTGTACCCAGCTCCATCATTTCTACGTTTTCTGCATTTGTATCCTTATGTCCAAGAACTGAAATACACAGCAGCATAAATTTTATAGTAGTTTAGAAAAAAAAAAATAAGAGATGCAGTATATGTAAGTCCACTTTAACCGTGTATAAAAAAAAACAATTCTGAGGATGAAACTTTTCTTTGATATCACTCAAAACTCAAAAACATTTAATCAAGAGGGTTTGTTTGTTGGGGCTTATTTTAATTGTACTGAGCACTATATAAATAGAGAAAATCATAATAATTGGGCTACCAGTACTAAATGATAACCATGCGTTAATAAACTAGAACTAAAATTTTATATACCACAATACTCTTATTCTTTCATAGTTCTTATTAAATTGTTTTTCTTTTCAAATCATAATCAACACTTTCACCATAATTAGATGTTAAAATGTGTAACTAACCTTCCATCACTGTCAGTGAGCTGTTGGTAGGTGGATTTGGGCTATCATTTTGTGTTTGTGGAACAGGGGGCACTGGAACAACTGGTTGAAAAAAACAAAAAAAAGGGTTTTTGAAAATTCAGATCATCCATTCTACATCTATCTCATTTACTTCACTGATAGAAAATGTTAAAAAGAACAAAAGTGAAATATCAAGGTACAAAAGAAAATATAGTACTATCTACAGAGATAAATGTACATAGATTTAAGATGGAGTAGTTATGTTGCAACCAGAATTTTGGAGGGGCCCTTGTATGACTAACCCAGAATCCAAGTGCATGCACAAAAGGTGTTGGGGAAAAAAAAGAAAATAATAATCATTAAACAAGATAATATTCATCAATATTCACTTTGATACGAAGAACACAATCTAAGCATGATACATCCACTATTCAACGAACAGAAATTAATCTATAATAGTTCTTGTAACTGCTATTTCATTGCGTTTTAGAATTAATATCTCAATTCTTCACATTACTAATCAACACCTATTCACACAAATGGCTATAAATCATGAATAGAATAGAATGTTTATGACTGTAGATTCATGATTGACCTCCGATGAGCTTTCCAACTTCATGAGTTTGATTTTAGGCTGTCGATCACTCAGCAATCAAATTGACTGTCATTATCATTTGGCCTGAAAGCTAGTGTTTACTGATATCTTGTTGAGCAACGCATGCAATGTTTGTACGTGAATCAATCAGAAGGAACCAATAACACTGAATATAGACTGCATAAAAAAAAATCACAGCATCATTAATTCCACAATAGTTCTGAAATACCAACATATTTATTAATCTAAAATGTAATGTCAGCATAAAGATGTATGTCAGGTTGGTACAACATAAGTTTTTCTATTGTGTAAAATATTAAGAGAAAGGGGGGAATGTACAAACTGAGAATAGAAGTTTATACTAAATAACAATTACCCACCTTCTACTTCAGTTCCACAGCAAAGTGTCTCTGAAATTAGTGGAATGATTTCAATCCATGGGTCATCTAGAGACTGGGCATCTTTCTCAGGACCAGCTTCATTGGTCAAAAGGTTACCGGGCTGATTGTCTGATTGTGTTTGACGAACTGCAAAATCAAAGAATTCATAAGAACATACCATTTCATGAGGATAAGGTTCCACTGAACAAGATAAACAGTGAGATTTAAAAAAAAAATACAGCACAGAGTAATAAACTGTCTTCATTCAAGCTGCTGAGAATATGTAGCCTCTAAGTGAATTTCATTCCAGTAGTACAGCATAGCAATATTGGTTTTCTTTCCACACAACCAGTAAGCAACTGTAACATTTAAAATTAATCAGTTGTACTTAATATGTATGGGCTTAAATTTGCAGAAAAGTAAGTAAATAAGCACTCAATCACTAACCCAGCTCAGCTAAAGAGATATCTTCCATATCCATAGCATCATCACAAAGTCCATGGCCTCCATCATCAGTTCGGATATGAACTTTCTCATGGCCTGTTCCACTGGCTTGGACGACATCTCCCTCAGGACCGGTTTGTCGAGCTACAATTAGAGTAAAATAAAAGCCATCTCAATTTATCACAGGATGAACAGCAATGGAAATTTAAAATGTGTTCAGTCTCTATAGAGAAAGCTATAAGAATGATATGCATTGATAAGCAGAAAACGTACACTTATCTAAAAAGCAATACTAACCAAGCTCAGCTAATGGGATGTCTGCCACATCCATCATGTCTCTATGAATTCCATGGCCTGCTTCATCTGTTGGAATGTCAGCATTCGCAGGACCGGCTTCATCAGCTAGGTTGTCTGCATTCTCAGGACCGGCTTCATCAGCTAGGGTGTCAGCATTCGCAGGACCGGCTTCAATGGCTAGGCTGACAGCATTCTCAGGACCGGCTTCAACGGCTAGGCTGACAGCATTCTCAGGATCGACTTCAATAGCTAGGGTGTCACCTTTCTCAGGTCCAGCTCCTTCAGCTTGGATGCCAGCTTTCTTAGGACCAGTACCGTCAGTCGAGATGTCATCAGTCATAGGACCGACTTCATTGCCTTGGATGTCAGGTTTCTCCATACCGGCTTCATAAGCCTGGAGGTCACCAACCATATCGTTTGGTTGGGTCTGTCGAGCTGCAAAGAAAAATGTAAATGACCTCATATCACCATTGGTTGATTAACAATGAAAATTTAAGATCTGTACTCAGTCTTAATAACAATAATAAAGGTGTTTCTAATGCACAAACATACCCACCCATAGGGCGCTCAAGGCACTCAAACAGAAACTTTACAGAAGAAGTTTTTTTTTTTTTTTTTTTTTTTTTTTTAGAAAGCTTATAATATACATTAATGAGCATAAAACATGTGTTTCTTAAAAAAAAGCAAAATATATTACTAACCAAGCTCAGCTAATGGGATGTCTGCCACATCCATCATGTCTCCATGAATTCCATGGCCTGCTTCATCAGCTAGGTTGTCTGCATTCTCAGGACCGGCTTCATCAGCTAGGGTGTCAGCATTCGCAGGACCGGCTTCAACGGCTAGGCTGACAGCATTCTCAGGACCGACTTCATCGGCTTGGATGTGAGGTTTCTCTGAACTGGCTTCATCAGCATTGAGGCCACCAACCTTATCATTTGGTTGTGTTTTTTGAGCTAAAAAGTAAACATGCAGATAACCCTATATCACCATCGGTCGATAAACAATGAAAATGCAAAATCTGTACTCTGTCTTTGTAGAAAAATAATTATTTGGATATGTATCTAGAAAGCAAAATATATTACTTACCAAGCTCTGCCAGTGCATGAATTCCAGGTCCTTCATCAGTTGGGACGACGGCTTTCTCAGTACTGGCTCCATCGGCTTTGAAGTTACCAGGTTTATTAATTGGTTGTGTTTGTCGCACTGTAAAGTAAAAATGGAAAATTTCTCATGCATGTCATCTTAAAGGGAAATTAACCTCAGCGTATGAATTAGCTTATTTTGAATGGTGTAGTATATGCCTCTTATTTGATACATGCAATTTCATGTAAAAACACAGGATATAGATATAAATCACTATTTTCCAGCCAAGTTATCGTCTGCTAGCAATAATTAGGGGGCTGCCATTACTTTATGTGTACACGAACATATTTTTCATCCCAAGTAAAATTTCCTTCATCGTTAACTTGTAATTGATTTTTAGAGGACAAATATATATTAGATAAAGTCACATATTCTGAAATGTAAGTTTAGTTTTATATATTTTTTAAAAGGTCTTAATTTGTTCATAAAAAATATACTTCATAAAAAATATACGTCAAGGACGGAGAATTGACGTCAAGGACGGAGACAATCGTAACAATACCAAAACAAAGCGAGGAATCTGCTTTACAGGATGGCTATTAGAACTCATGGGTCGTCAATTATCTAGGCCCATGGCCAATAACAATCGTAATACAATCAGAACAAAGCGACGTATCTGTTGTAAAGGTAGGCTATTATCAATGCATATGGTACCTAATGATCCGTGTCATGCACAAAATGGCAGCCTCCATGGAAAGACGTAGCAGACAATAGGTGCATCTAGAATATCACGTGGGGTTACTTGTCCTTTAAGTTGATAAATAATGACAATTTAAACTAGAAATGTGCATTGCTGGGGCCGCGCAATGCTAAATGTATCCCCCGGCACTGGCAGCGATTTGAAGGAGGGACAAAGACCCTCCTCCATCCCCTCCCTCAAACAAAAGGATGGTGTAGAAATTAGATGTGTAGGTTTCACTAAGACACATCTTCATATAAAATTTGAAAGAAATGTGTTGAGAGATATACCAAGATACATCTCCATACAGAATTTGAAAGAAATCCATCAAGAAATGTGGCCTGCAGAGTGCACTCACGCCATTCCCTGAAGTATGACCTTTGACCCTATAAAAGACGGAACACTGGTGGCAGCATCACGAAAAACTATAGGTTTTTAGATTACACCAAGAAACACCTTCATGCGAAATTTGAATGAAATCCGTCAAGAAATGCAGAAGTAAGAGTGCACAAAAGGGACAAATGAGCTTTGACCCTATAAGGGACGGAACAATGAGGGCAGCATCACCAAAAATTAAATATGTGTAGATTATACCAAGATACATCTCCATACAAAATTTGAATGAAATCCGTCAAGAAATGCAGAAGAGTGCACAAAAGGGACAAATGAGCTAGCTTTGACCCTATAAAGGACGGAACAATGAGGGCAGCATCACCAAACAGTAAAGATGTGTAGATTATACCAAGATACATCTCCATACAAAATTTGAAAGAAATCCATCAAGAAACGTGGCCTGCAGAGTGAACTCACGCCATCCCTTGAAGTATGACCTTTGACCCTATAAAAGACGGGACACTGGTGGCAGCATCACCAAAAAGTACAGATTTTTAGATTACACCAAGGGACACCTTCATGCAAAATTTGAACGAAATCCGTCGAGAAATGCAGAAGTAAGAGTGCAAGAAATGGAAAAATGACCTTTGACCCTATAAAGGACGGAACAATGAGGGCAGCATCACCAAACAGTAAAGATGTGTAGATTATACCAAGATACATCTCCATACAAAATTTGAAAGAAATCCATCAAGAAACGTGGCCTGCAGAGTGAACTCACGCCATCCCTTGAAGTATGACCTTTGACCCTATAAAAGACGGGACACTGGTGGCAGCATCACCAAAAAGTACAGATTTTTAGATTACACCAAGGGACACCTTCATGCAAAATTTGAACGAAATCCGTCGAGAAATGCAGAAGTAAGAGTGCAAGAAATGGAAAAATGACCTTTGACCCTATAAAGGACGGAACAATGAGGGCAGCATCACCAAAAATTAAACATGTGTAGATTATACCAAGATACATCTCCATACAAAATTTGAACAAAATCCGTTGAGAAATGTGGCCTGCAGAGTGCACTCACGCCATGCCCTGAAGTATGACCTTTGACCCTATAAAAGACGGAACACTGGTGGCAGCATCACCAAACACTATAGGTTTTTAAATTACACCAAGAGACACCTTCATGCAAAATTTGAACGAAATCCGTCGAGAAATGCAGAAGTAAGAGTGCAAGAAATGGAAAAATGACCTTTGACCCTATAAAGGACGGAACAATGAGGGCAGCACCACCAAAAATTAAACATGTGTAGATTATACCAAGATACATCTCCATACAAAATTTGAACAAAATCCGTTGAGAAATGTGGCCTGCAGAGTGCACTCACGCCATGCCCTGAAGTATGACCTTTGACCCTATAAAAGACAGAACACTGGTGGCAGCATCACCAAACACTATAGGTTTTTAAATTACACCAAGAGACACCTTCATGCAAAATTTGAACGAAATCCGTTGAGAAATGTGACCGCCAGAGCGCACACAAGAGTACACACAAGACATCTATCAAAATATGACCTTTGACCCTATAAAAGACGGAACACTGGGGGCAGCATCACCAAAATCTATAGGGTTCCAGATTTTACCAAGAGACACGTCCACAGGAAGTCCCAAACACTATAGGTTTTTAAATTACACCAAGAGACACCTTCATACAAAATTTGAACAAAATCCGTTGAGAAATGTGACCGCTAGAGCGCACACAAACTATCCCCAAAAATATGGCCTTTTACCCTATAAAAGACGGAACACTGGGGGCAGCATCACCAGAAACTATAGGGGTCCAGATTTTACCAAGATACACGTCCACAGGAAGTCTGAAAAAAATTCGTCGAGAAATGTGACCGCTAGAGCGCACACAAGAATGTGACGCGGCGGCGGCGGCGGCGGCGAAACGCTGCTGAATCCAAAGTATCCTCCGGCATACTGCCGGGGGATACAATTATGTGCGCAATCTTTATGGAGAAAAGCATTTGGATGATTTCAATTGATTAATAAAAACATATATGTATCTAAAAAGCAAAACATATTACTAACCAAGCTCAGCTAATGGAATGTCTTCTGAATCAGTCTCAGATTCGGCTTCATCAGGGGGGAGATCATCGCTCTCAAACCCATCTTCATCAGTTGAGATGTCATCTGTCTTATGGCCTGGTTGTACTGCAATGTAAAATTACAGACAACTTCATACAGTTAAGGTTCTATAACACATGACAAGCAATAGAAATTCCAAATATTGCTCATAGTACTACTGAATTATATCTAATTGAAAATGGAAAAATATTTAAATACATTTCATTGACAAAACATCAAATCATTTGATGTGCCCATTTTTTTTTTTTTTTAATAAAATCATTTGGATAATGTATATAAAAAAGCATATATTACTGGATCCAAGCTCCGCAAAGGGGGTGCCTTCCATATCCGTCGTGTTTGCAAGTTCACGTTCGGACACTGCTATGATCTTTCCCCGCCACCATTTGGTGCCCCATTTCATTTTGACTATAGTTCCTCTCCTTGGAACTGAGTTTCTTCTCATTTTCAGATTGGCCAAGGAGACAATGTTGGTAGATTTGTCCTTGTCCCACTGGACAAGGGCATCCTGGAGAAACTCCATCTAATTATTAGATAAAAGTAATACATACAAAAGTAATAAATACATTTTGTAATCAATATAAGTTATGAATAACAACTATTGATGTAGGAAACAAAATGTGATGTTTGGCAGTCTCTTACAACTTTTAAATCTACCAAGGGATATTCCTTATCTGGGGAACTCATGCATATACCTCTCATTTTTTGATCTTAGGATCAAGGTCAATGTTTCAGACAATGCATCATCTTGTTATTTCCAAAACTTATGTAGGTCTGACCTATCTTTGGTAGATGTGAACGTAGACCTATTTATGACAACATAATTATATGTAACTCTCGCAATGTGATTACATGGCAGTCAATATTATACCCTCATTAAAGTAAATACAGTCTGAAATTTGGCTAGGGGCCAGACCCAGCATAGGCCCTACGCTAGGGCTAGGCTACTGTCTGCATATCTAATACTTACAGCCTAATCGTTACAATTCCAGGAAGGCCGAGTTTGAGGAGCCTGTTTCTATATCTTCTCAAGGTATTTTAGGCCAGAACATCTAATTAACACTTACAGTAACAGTTACATGTAACTTTAATAGACCCTACCCTTCATGCCCTAGCCGAACTTTATACAGGCGCGGTTCTAGAGGTCGAACTTTGGGGGGGGGGGGGGGGGGGGGGGTATTGGGGGCTTGAAGTTGAAGCTAGGATACGTATTATGTGTAATGTATAGTATTGCCATTTTTGGGGGTGTCTTGAGCCCCCAAAGCCCCCCCCCCCCCCCCCCCCCCCCCCCCCCCCCCCTCGTAGAACCGCGCCTAACTTTACATAGTTACTTTGTTTAATGTTTCCAGTCTAGACTACTCTAACAAAACAAGTTACGGCAGTCTGTTAGTAGGCCTACAGTACACTGACTGCAGTCGAATCTAACAAGTTTTAATTAGGCCTAATAAGATCAGCTGTTGCCACAGGTATGACCAACAGTAAAAGTTAGACCTTAAGTTTATCTAGTACATGATCACTCAACATAATCCAGTTCACTAAACGAATAATTAATCATGCAAGTTAATAAGTTTGTCATCGTCAATGACCAGCATCATAATCTATGTGTGGGGCTACGGAAGAGCAAGATGAAATAATCATTACAGAATTACCATTTTCAGGGAGTTTTTCAAAATTTCACAATTGACTCAAACATAAAAAGCATACATATTCATTACTTGAGTATAAAAAAACCGCATACACTTACCACTTCCACGAAGATTCAGAGTTCAAACACTATATTCATGTAACCCCATTCTAGCAGACAATCAATCGCAAGTTATGCCGGTTCGTAAAATCACGAATAAACTGGCGCGCCCAAAACTCATAGTAGGGTATCTAAGAGGGGTATCCGTGCACCCCCCCCCCCCCCCCCAGGACTAAACGAAACCAACTTTTTTAACTTCTTCATAATATGCTTAAAAACATTCAAGATGTTAACAAGAAAAAAAAAGTGGCCCCGAATAGGGAAAATCAAGGGGGCGTCAAGGTGGTCAAAAAATGCCCTTTTCAAATTTTGTTGAGAGGTCCTTTTGTACTACCGTCACATTTTGACCTGTAACTTTCTGTATGGTCATCAGATTGGTATGAAAATTGGTAACGTTCTTGCCAGTACTGTTCTACACATTTTGATATAAAAAATATATCCATATCAAAATGTATGTTGCCATGGCAACAGTTATCATGAATGAAAATCTAACTAAAATAGAAGAATTTCATATTTTTTTCAAAGAAAATTGCTTAGACATGAAAGCAATCACTTCAGCATGATTTTGATGCAATATTCATGGTGTTTAATGACATTTCCTATCACTTTTAAACATATACAACATATATTGATAAAAGGAACTCAATTGCATATTGGCATAGTAATATGTTATGCGTATTACAAACCTATTGTTTTCGCGTATTTTTCAAGATTTCGCAGTCTTTATGCATTAAGAATACGGACAGCTTCATAATCATGCAACCCAGTTTTGTGATAATCTGATTATAATAAAGCTTGATGTTGATGTGTGTACCGATATGTCACTCATTTTGACACATGTTATAATATCTGTTGTCATGACAACCATTGTTATAACTGGTAAACTCACCCCCCCCCCTTTTTTTGCGTTTAGAATTACCAAGAAGGACGTATTACGGTATCTAAGAGGGGTATCCGTGGACCCCCATGACTAAACGAAACCGACTGTTTTAACTTCTTCATAGAATGCTTAAAACATCAAGATGTTAACAAGAAAAAAAAAGTGTCCCCTCTTAGGGAAAATCAAGGGGGAGTCAAGATGGTAAAAAAATGCCCTTTTAAAATTTTGTTGAGAGGTCCTTTTGTACTACCGTCACATTTTGACCTGTAACTTTCTGTATGGTCATCAGATTGGTATGAAAATTGGTAGCGTTCTTGCCAGTACTGTTCTACACATTTTGATATAAAAAAATATATCCATGTCAAAATGTGTGTTGTCATGGCAACAGTTATCATGAATGAAAATCTAACTAGAATAGAAGAATTTCATATTTTTTTTCAAAGAAAATTGCTTAGACATGAAAACAATCACTTCAGTATGAGTTTGATACAATATTCTTGGTGTTTAATGACATTCCCATCACTCTGAAGCATACACAACATAATAAGAGGAACTCAATTATCTATTTCCATAGTAGCATGTTATGCGTATTACAAACCTTTTGTTTTCGCATATTTTTTTTTCCAGATTTCTCAGTTTTACACAGTAAGCATAATGAACTTCCTAATTTTAACCTGCAATTCTATGATAATCGACTATAAGAAAAAAAAAGATGACGATGTTTGCATCACTATGTCACACAATTTGATACATATTAGAATTTCTGTTGCCATGGCAACTGCTGGTAATACAATACAATACCAGACCATACCACACCATGCAAACATATTCGTTTTCTAACATATTTTAAGGAACCCGTGCTAAATGTTTTAGCAAGTTAATTTTGTCTAGCTGATGTGTGATACATGTAGGTATAAGTGACAACACATCTGTTATTTTTTTTTTTCTCTCTTTTAAAGAAACACACTCACACACGTGTTACATGCCCAAACACCATTGGAACAACTATATAATACCCCACCACAAAAGTTGACCACATGTCCATTAGTTGACCACCGCTTCTCTAATGAAGCTGAATCCAAAGACTTAAGTTTCTTAGCCCGTAAATCGTAATTCTAACCACAATCCTAACTTTAAGTTTAAACATAACCCTAACCCTATGTGTTGGTCGTTTATGCACATAAGTCTATGTGGTAGGGTATTCTATAGTTAAGCCACACCATTTATCTAATGTACGATATAAAAGAACAATTAAGTATCTTTTTTTTTTCCTTTTTCCCTCTCTCTCTCTCTTTTATAATTCTTTGCTTGTCATAAATCAGTGTCCCCTAACTTTTGAAAAGAGATTTATTAATGCCTGGATCACACCAAAGTAGTTCTCAGAAAGTCCTGCCCCGTCCTAGAAAAATCGTAAAACGGGCTTCGGTCGGGGTAGAACGTGTTACTTTGGCCAAATATTGTCTAAAATACGATGCTAGTTCGTTCATAAACAGTCCTCAATACGTCGATCTCGTTTTTATCCCGTCCATCACGTTCACGATCGGGTAAAATCGCTCGTTCATCTCATGCGGAAAACGTTTCCAAGCAGTCCAAGTCCGTCCGTAGTCAGTTTAAACCCGTTCTGAACTAGTTCTATCTCGTTCCTAATACGCCCCAAAACGTTCTAACTAGTTCTTAACTCGACCACCTCGTTTCAAGACAGTTCATCTCATTCTCACCACGTCCTCATCTCGTCGCTAGTGCGTGCGGAACGTAATTGCAATCGCGTCCCGGCCCGACTGCTATAAATACCCAGCGCGTTGTTGCCAGTCCTCATTCTCGTTCGCCGCTTCAAGCTGTATACGTCAACACATCAAGTCAACGAAATTTCATCTTCAATCATCATGCCTCCAAAGAGGAGTGGATCCAGAAAGACGGGCCGTGTGAAAGCAGCCAGTACTACCCCAAGATGTACAAGCCCCGCTGAAGCCCATGCAGATCCCCCCCAAGTTGCTGAGCATCCTAAGCCTGCCCCTGAGTGCGGGATTCAAGAGAGGGAGAGAGCTGTATCCCATGGACCCTCTAATGCCTCTGCCTCACAGTCAGGGGGGCATATGTCTGAGGAAGATGCAGAACAGAGTCAGAAAGCCAGGAAGAAGAAAACCAAGACCCACACCCATCTCACAATAGACCTGTTTCATCCCTGTGGGACGTCCAAGTCTGGCAGGTTGGCATCTTGTCTCCAGTCACCAGGGATGAGGTTGTGTGCAGCATCTTCAGTATCCACTTGAATGTTCTGAATGGCTGGGTTTCAGAGACGGATGAAGTTGTGAAGTCACACACAAGCTTCAACGATGGTCTGTACAGTCACTGGCATCTGTCGCATTTTTGTCCAGAGGACTCTCCATCTGCCATAATGTGCCATAATGCCAAAGGCTTTTTCGACCACACGTCTTGCTCTAGAGATCCTGTAGTTCGCAATCATTTCTTCTTTTGTCAGTCAACAGCCCGAGTATAGCTTCATGAGGTATATATATGCCAAGGCCAAAAGCGTCATCTCCCAACAGGAAATAGGGAAAGTCCTGGACATCATTTGGCAAGGGGGAAGGTGGAGGGAGTCCAATGGAGCCATCTTCTAAGCAATCTTTCAGTTCTGACTGGTTGTAGATCTGGGCATCGGACTGACTTCCAAAGCCACCAACATCTATCCACATGAATTTGTAATCAGCATCTGCCAAGGCAATTAGGACGACTGAAAAGAAGCCTTTGTAGTTGTGGTACATGGTTCAAGTCTTGGGGGTTTTCTGATGGCAACATGTTTCCCATCCAGGGCACCACCGGCATGTGGGACATTCCAGCGCATCAGGAACCCCTCAGCAACTTTTCCCCAAGTGCCTCTGTCAACAGGGCATGTGATAACTTCATTCTTGAGCTCCATCACCAAGGCATTACAGACTTCTTTCACCAACAAGCAGATTGTGTTTCTGGCTACCCGGAATTCATATTGCAGGGTGGCATAGGAATCTCCTGTTGCCAGATGACGCAGTGTGATTGCAAGCCTCATCCCTGGTTCTAGAGCCTTTCTGTAGTTTGTGTCTTCTTTTGCTATGGAGGGGGTGATGCGTTCAAGAAGTTAATCAAACATGGCTGGGGGGATTCTCAAGAAGTTGTAGAAGGACTCTTGATCATCTAGGCGGAGCTCCTCCATTAGCTGATGATAATGTATCACTGCTATACGCCTCTTAGGTTTCACCCAGTTCCTCACCCAACAGGTCCTTGGTCTTCTTCTTTTTTCTTGCTCTACCATCTCATTGTACTCTTGCTCTGCTTCTAACACAAATTGCATGAAACCAACATTCAACATGTTAAGGGCTGCAAACATACCCATGATTGAGGGCAAAAATCTTGAAAATCTTCAAGTCGGGAAACAAATGTGCACTGCCAAAAATCTCGAGCCCAAATGATGAACCAGCGAGGAAACCTTGCCCTATTGTACTGCAGACGGGGTGCTTGGGGGCAGTAAGAACTGCGTGAGAGTTACACAAACGTACTCAAAACGAATAGAACTTATGAGAACCTCCTGCTAACTTTTAGAACCGTGTAGAAACGTGTTGCCAACTCCTTCAGAAATTTTATTTTGTTTTGAACGTATTTGAACGGAATAACGACTGGCTAAGGACATAATGCGGTCGAGTCGGGTCTGTCTGCGAACGGGATGAACCAGGTACAAACGGACCCGGTCGGTGTGCACACGTACTGCAATTGATGCACGACTGCACCCCGTCGAAACACGTCCCTAGTAGGATCGAAGTACGGCAATTCCGTTCGTAGTACGTCCATCTCGTTGTAAGTACGTTGTCACTCAGTCTAATTGCAGAACGGGATGGCCGCCAGAAAATTTTGAGCAGGCTCGAAGTTCTGGAGCACCCTTCTCGTCCAAGCCCGTCCATGAAGTTCGTAAAAAAACCGTAAACAGTTCGCACACAGTTTGAGCCCGTTCGGCAGAACGTAGTGAGAACTAGTTTGGTGTGATGGTATATGTTGTAGGGGAGGTGAGATAGGTTGGGACTTTGTTGGATGGATGCATTTATGGGATAATGAAGGGTAAAGAGGACATTACCCCCTCCCCTTTCTTTGAAAAAAATATGAAATTCTTCTATTCTACTTAGATTTTCATTCATGATAACTGTTGCCATGACAACACACATTTTGACATGGATATATTTTTTTTATAGCAAAATGTGTAGAACAGTACTGGCAAGAACGCTACCAATTTTCATACCAATCTGATGACCATACAGAAAGTTACAGGTCAAAATGTGACGGTAGTACAAAAGGACCTCTCAACAAAATTTGAAAAGGGCATTTTTTTACCATCTTGACGCCCCCTTCATTTTCCCTAAGAGGGGCAACTTTTTTTTCTTGTTAACATCTTGATGTTTTAAGCATACTATGAAGAAGTTAAAACAGTCGGTTTCGTTTAGTCATGGGGGTGCACGGATACCCCTCTTAGATACCGTAATACGTCCTTCTTGGTAATTCTAAACGCAAAAAAAAAGGGGGGTGAGTTTACCAGTTATAACAATGGTTGTCATGACAACAGATATTATAACATGTGTCAAAATGAGTGACATATCGGTGGTACACACATCAACATCAAGCTTTATTATAATAATATTATCACAAAACAGGGTTGCAGGTTAAAATGAAGCTGTCCGTATGCTTAATGCATAAAGACTGCGAAATCTTGAAAAATACGCGAAAACAATAGATTTGTAATACGCATAACATATTACTATGCCAATATGCAATTGAGTTTCTTCTATCAATATATGTTGTATATGTTTCAAAGTGATAGGAAATGTCATTAAACACCATGAATATTGCATCAAACTCATACTGAAGTGATTGTTTTCATGTCTAAGCAATTTTCTTTGAAAAAAATATGAAATTCTTCTATTCTACTTAGATTTTCATTCATGATAACTGTTGCCATGGCAACATACATTTTGATATGGATATATTTTTTATATCAAAATGTGTAGAACAATACTGGCAAGAACGCTACCAATTTTCATACCAATCTGATGACCATACAGAAAGTTACAGGTCAAAATGTGACGGTAGTACAAAAGGACCTCTCAACAAAATTTGAAAAGGGCATTTTTTGACCACCTTGACGCCGCCTTGATTTTCCCTATTCGGGGCCACTTTTTTTTCTTGTTAACATCTTGAATGTTTTTAAGCATATTAAAAAAGTTGGTTTCGTTTAGTCCTGGGGGGGGGGGGGGGTGCACGGATACCCCTCTTAGATACCCTACTATCAAGCTTTACGAACTGGCATACTGAACGCGCATGAACGTATGCCGGTTCGTAAAACTCGTATTTTCAAATTTCGACGTTTTGTGACACAGGTCGGTTTTTCTCAAATGTATAACTTTTTAACTAAAGCGTTTTATGACCTGAAATTTTGCTTGAAGGTAGCTTATGGTAATACCAATGAGAATATGTAAAAATCTCAAAAATGAAAATTTTCATGAAAAACGCTTCGTATGCCGGTTCGTAAAAACAGCGACGGTATGTACCGGTACACGGTAAACGTATGTACATGTATGTATTTTTTCCGTAGGATGTAATAAAGTGGGCGTGACGTGGATGTCACGGGTGGGCGCGGCACCTTGATCTACGTGCACAATGCATAATGGAAAGGACGAAGAGGACACCATCCCTATATACCCCGCCTCTCTCTCTCTCTCTCTCTCTCTCTCTCTCTCCATCTCCATATCTTTCTTTTCTCTAGAGCCATAGGACCTAACTCGTTATAGGGCCTATCATTGCTACCAAAGTCTGCAAAATCATTCACAAATCATGGCAACAATTAGATCAGGCATAAAATGTACCCTATTTATTTCTTTAAAAATCCCCCTTTTCCTTTCTAATAAGTGCCCCTTCCCCTTCTGATAAGTGCCCTTTATTCTCCTTCTAATAAGTGCCCTTTTCCCCCTTCTAATAAGTGCCCCTTTTCAAATATGATTGCCCCCCTTTCTCCCTAATATGTGCCCTTTCCCCCTTGATAAGTGCCTTTTTAATTCTGTTAGGTGCCCCTTTCCCTTCTCATAAGTACCTATATTTTCCCCTTCTGATAAGTGGCCATTTTCAAATCTAGTAAGTGCCCCCTCTTTACTTCTGATAAGTGCCCTTTTCCTATCTAAAATGAGCCCTTACCCTCATCTCATAAATGCCCCTTTCCACCTCTGACAAGCACCCTTTCCTCTTCTGATAAGTGCCCTAGTTTACTTATATTTTCCAACTGTTTCTTACAAAAAGGCATATATAGCTTCAAAGACTCGGTGCGGCTTTATATAGCACATGCAGTAAGAGGTACCCATATACTACAACTACATGTACATGTACAATGTAAGGCAGTGGAGCTGGAGGCAAGTGGGGCGCAGTGCCCCTCACTCGAATGTGCCCATAATTTACACCAAGTATAAGGGTAATATTTTCTGAAAATTGAGGCTGTAGAAACAAAGTGTGCTTTAACAAAATGTACTCCATTAGAGGCATAATTTTCAAGAAAAAAAGAAAATCCTCCCCCCCCCCAAAAAAAAAAAAAAAAAAAAAAAAATTAAAATTAAAAAAATAAATATAAAAATATAAAAATAAAACAGTTTTAAAAAATGTAAAAATATAAATACATAAAATAAATTATTAAAAAAAAAAATAATAATCTGTCAACTTATTCGATTCCCAGTTCCAAATCATGGCATAAATGTCTTACCCAAACCCTACTTGAACTGGGATCAAAATTATGTTTGTGAATGATTTGGCAAAATTGTAATTGTGTTGCAGTTATTAGGAACACAAGACACAAGAGAGAGAGAGGGGAAGATGAGGAAGATAGAGATACATGCAGACAATGGTAACGAGACATGTAGGCAAGAGAATTCTGCAAATGGGAAACCTGCAGAAATAGGGCATGAAAATGAATGTCAATACATACCGGTACATGTAATACTGTAAAAGTGGAAATTTTCGCGTGATTAATTTTTCGCGCTCAGATGAGTAAAGTGAATTTCGCCTGTTTTTAATTTCGCTGACGCGCTAGGCTCATGGGCAAAAGAATACATAAACAAAAATATTCGCGTGTTTTTAGTTTCGCACACATTTCATGCTGCGCGAAATGCGCGAAAATTTCCACACCGCGAAATATTCCACGTTCACAGTAGGTCATAATGTGCACTTGCACTAAACTCATTTGGGTAGCTTACAATGTAAGACAACATAATCAAACGCCAAATGCCACATGAGTTCTTACAAAGTTTCATTTTAATGGTACAAAAGTCAACAATTATACACTTCTCTCCTGCAGAAGTCCATGCTTACCACAACAAGGACATTGGATATTTTCACAACTCACAGACAATATGTTAAGTGGAACACCACAAGAACACGAATCACATGACTTCATGAAAGCAAATTGGGCAATTAAGGGTTAAAGACGAAAAAATGACTGAGAATAAAACTGTTTTTATAAGAACAGTGGGTGAAAATGGTGAAGAACAGGTCATATGTAGACACAGACATATATAGTAGTGCCCAGCCAGGATCATTCCTGTTTCAGTTGGTACTCTTTCACTGTTACATGGACATTACATTTATATAACATTACACGTATACAAGTTTGGTCTGCCATACTGATTCACCAAGAAGCTAGAGTGCTTCTCAACATAAGTGGCTATGCTTTTACGCTGCACTCAATTTTAGCAAACAATGTTATGGAAGATAGGAGACATAATTCTGGTATGTCACAAAAATTGCCCCAACCCTTTGGAATGACCCATCTGTATAATTGCTTGTTTGAATCATTTCAACTGCAAACAAAAATATAATATTGACAAGACAACTTTAATCCCCTTTGAATCTAGAGATGCAATTTAAGTTACACTGAAAAGAGGGAGGTTGTAAAATAATCTGCGGTTTGACTAGATATTTATCAAAATGTTGCCTACTTTAAACAGTTTCAAATACACTCTAAAAGCTCTGTTATCTGCAGAGGAGATGTAAGCTGTGAACTATATGGGGATATTATGCATAGCAACTTCTTCGGTATATGTGTTGTTAATTAATTATTTTCCCCTCATTTAGATGTGTGGTTCTCATCCATATTTTAATTTGATTATTTCACAGTTTACAATGCTAATAATCTTTAATTTAAAATTCGATTCGAAAATTCTTGTAAATAGTCAATGAATATTACTGAATGATTACTTAACTAATGAGGATACCGAATAATGTGTATTATACGTGTTTATGCTTGTGTATTTATATATATTGATTATTGCTGATGTTATTTGTTTTATTGTTACCAAACAGGGCCTCATGGAAGACCACCAAATTGGTGATATGAGCCACCCTGTATAAATATCAGAAATAAATAAATAAAAATAAAAAATTTTCATTATCCAAGCACCATCTTGGTTGGTACCTTAATCTGGCAGAACATTTTTAATAATAAAATTTTAATATGCATAGTTATCTCAGTCAGTTTGTGATAGCTTCATGTGAAATCTGAAACAAGATATATTAGGAAATTAACTTGTCCTACTTTTGTTTTGTGTTCAGCATGACACATATAATCTACATCATTATCTATTTTGAAGCTGCAGGCCCTGGAGGCTACCATCTCTGCTCTCTGGACAGATGACCCAAGATTACACCATATTGTCATAAAAGCCTGATTACCATTTTAAATGGAAAATAAAGATGAATACCTTCTTAAAGGACATTATGGTAATTCAGCATGGGTGGTAACAGCACGCGAATTTGATAACTTTATAATTGTCATATTAATGAGATCAAGAGGATTCCCTAATTATGTGATTCCAAAACTGGAACCCCATGCAAGGTGGATTCATGGCTTCCTTTGTTTCATATCAAATACTATTCCACCTCTTAAAAAAAAAATAAGTAGTCATGTATCTAACAATGCATTATCTTCACTTGCAAAAACAACAATTGTCATACATCAATTGTACAAATAATTGATTCAAGAACTGGAAATACAGCCAAAAAAAGGATGATACCGGCATCGCTAGTTTTGCTGAAATACTAACTGTTCACTATCACTGGATCCAAACATACATTCATACACACAAAATTTAAGTCTCTTTCCCACATGAAGAAGTAAACCGCCTTAAAAAAAAAGCCGCTGCCAAAAAGAATGACATAAGCGTGATGTTCTTTACCATCTTTCTGTACCTTACCAAACACAGAAAACCGAGTGCGTGTAGTGGCCTTTGTTGCAGGCATTTACTCTCTTACATCTCCATTTGCCATTCACTCATTGAAATGGTTTATATTTTGCTGTCTTTCTAGGAGAGTTTACGGCCTAAGCCGCCTATGTATGAACGAGGCTTAAAAATTGAATTCTTTGGCAATACGTATCATCAGCTTGAAAACATCTTGGCGTAAGCTGCTTTTTCCTTCTTTTTCTTCTCCTGGATGAAGTGCTTTGCCTTCTTCAGCTCATTGCTTGCAGCTGCAAAAAAACACAAAAATACATGTCAACCAAATGAATGAACTATCTTATGTCACAATTGAAGGCTTATGGTAACACTGTTGTTGTTGTTGCTTGGGTTTTTACAGACGTGTATCAATCAAATATGATTATTTACGTCTGGGACTGAAAATCCTTTAACGTCACCATCCGAAAGACGTGACTGGGTCCGATCAGAGTCAGTTTGTAAGCGAATGCAGAGAGCTGACAGTAGACGTTACCCTGAGACCAACTCCTGGGGAGCGTTTCATCAAGCGTTTTGTCAGTGATTTTTTCAGACAACTGTTATAAGCTACTGAAATCCTTGCATCTGATTGGCTGAGAGCAAATTTGTCAGTAAAAATCACTGACAAAACGCTTGATGAAACGCTCCCCTGATTGTGTTGGGAAGCCGGGTAATTTGTAACTAAACTCATAAGTTATGAATTCCTCTGCTTCCACAACCATGTGGTGTGGTAGTCTCTGTGAAAATGCTGTTAATTTCTTTTTTTGTCCTTGTTGGTCCTAACTAGAAAGCTTTTTTTAAGAAGGAGGGATAAATTTTCAACTATATTTACCATACAGAAGACACAAACTGATTTTAACTATACAATTTGAACAAACACTGAAGTCTACACTGATTCTTTGGGATTTTTTTTTCATCTGAAATTCTGTTAAAAGAAAAAAGCACCTTGTATTCTGTTTCAAAAATGATTTATTTAGAAATGATTTATTTTCAAAAATCTGAAACTTAGTTCCCTGAATAGTGATATTTAACCAACCTTTCACAGGTTAACCTGTGGATACTGCCATCAGGTTATATGTAACAAAGCCCCATAAATATGTGTATTCTAAGAAAAACAAGTTATATTAAATGGGGATATTAAATGTAAATACAGTTAAACATGACAAGAAAAGCAGTCTTTATTTACAGAGTCCTTTAGTACATATTTCAATGAGAAATACTGCACAGGGGGAAACAAAATGTGGTCCTTACAGACAGGTGGTCGCTAAAGCAGGTTTGGCTTTACCTTTGTTTTCTGGCTCTTTAGATAATGCTGCTTCAAAGTCCTCTGAGGCTCCGTCATAATTTTTCATGTTCATCTGAGCTTTTCCTCTCCTGTACCAGCCCTTAGCATTGTCTGGATCTATTGAGAGTGCCTGACAATAGAGAGATACAACAGGGCAATTCCACATGAGAAAAACAACAACGAAATTTAATTTTAGATTTATACTAATGAAAATAAGTTTAATAGTCTCAAATAGGCAAATCCATACATCAAAAGAACCTGAAACAACTTTTCCTGAAACAACTTTTCCCACATCTCAATCGGAATTTTGCACAATGCATGTTTGATGCATGGAAATGAGAACTATAAAAAGCCACCATTTTCTGGTAATTCCGTTACAAAGCTATATACCACAATATAATTAAAGGGTCACTAAAATAAAAAAATAATTGCCCATTTTTCATAGGAAGGTGTCATCAGGAGCCAAAAAATATCCATCACACAATTTTTTATGCATTCAGTCATATTTTATAATCATTTGAAAAGTACATTTTTGCTAATTTACACAGTCATAAGCCCCGCCCCTAAAAAAACCCATCGAAGCGACATCGTGATCACGTGATCTGTGACACATGAAAAGTAAGCGAAAATATTCCACTAACCTATACCGTGCGCGCCCGGAGGCCCCCGGCAGGCCCAGCCCGGTTCCGAGCATGATATTCACCGCATTGACCATTTGCATTGCATATTTTCGTGTATTAATTCCTCACAATAACTTTGCTTTTGGGACACAGTTTCATTAATAATGCCTAATCGGTGTATAGTTGCGGGCTGTAGCAAGACCCCTAAAGATGGTGTAAGCCTACATCATTTTCCTAAAGATGAAAATCTACGGAAATTGTGGGTCGCAAATGTAAAGCTCACGCGGGCAGAGTGGCCAGGGCCAGCCAAGTGAATGGAGTACAATCTGCAGCGATCACTTTGCCAAAGATGATTTTGAGAATCCTGACCTGTATTCCGAATTTGGCATGAAGAGAAGGATAAGCTAGCTAAAAGATTCAGCTATTCCAAAGATCAGACTTGGAGTCAAGTCTTCCAATTTGTTTTTTCAACGACAGCAGCTGCAGCAACTTCACCCCGGGCTTCACCCGTAGACCGAAAATTCTGTCTCTCGTTCGTTAGCTATAAGATGACCTAACGAACGAGAGACAGCATTTTCTGTCTACTTCATCCGTAACTCCAGGGAGCTCCAACGGCCCTTCACCGTATTCTGCGAGGGGTTCAAACATATAATATGGTCGAATTTCCCTTGCCACTCGAGCTTCTTCACCTTCGGGGTCTGATAAATCATCTGATAAATCAGAGTTCGTATCTGCATGGCTCAGAAAAGTCCTCCAACTCGGAATCGCAGGCACTTTTCCTCTCTCTATATAAGTTACCCGAATTCAGCCAAAATCTAAGTCAGTACTAACATATATACATGTATGTAAAGCGAAGTACAAAAAAAAAGCTGTAAGTGAAATAAACAAAATAAAAGCGTTCACCAGTCGCTATGTACGAGGGGAACATAGTCACTGCCGTACTAAAGATGTGTAGGACATAGTACATACAGACGCATAAAACGGCTGTGCACGCGTTTATGACCAATGCAAAATTTTCGTTCGGCAAGCTCAGATGGATGAGAACATTGTTCAAAAGAAAAGCTAAAAAACAAAACAAGAGCTGTATATTTGGGCAAAAGCGTTTTCTGATCTTGTAGAAAATATATTGCTAATGATTATTCACTCCTAAGATTATATTGATTAATTTCCTTTTTTCATAAATTGTCCGTTGAACAGAGGGGTCAAATACCGCATTATGTGTACAATATTATATGCTGCAGCCTGCAGATCTTGTGCCTCTTACTTTTCATACGTCACTTGGGGGTTAGCCAATCAGCTCACGAGTTTCAAGGAACGGTCCCAAAACCTCTACTTTTCCCCCTTTTTCGCCAAAACGAGACATAATTAGAACAATCGATTGGCAGATTCGTGATTAGGAGGCAAAACTACATGGAAAGAGCACCCATTTTCTCTCTAATTTAGTCAACCTTTAATGTAAGTGGACACTTTCGGGTATGAATGAGTTCAGGTGAAAGAATGAGTACATCTGCAGATTACGAAATGGTGAGAAGGGACGAAGTCCAAAATTAGTGCATAACCTTAAAAAATGTGAGCAAAATATCTCTCATTTGTAATTCCGTTACCGTGAAATTGCCTAACATTATACTTCAATAAGGTAGATAGAAATAGCTCCCCCCCCCCCTTAATGAGCCACTACTATATAAATGTTTATCAACATGATCATAACGACTTTCAAGAAATTAACTCAAGAGCAATTTCAATATTCTTTTGTATTGCTTATAAAAATCAAAAGATTATGTAATATGTTACTGTAATGTGCACACATTTCATAAGGTGATCTTTGTGATCGTATTTGTACTGAATCAACTCTCAAGCGACAAATTTCAAGTTTAAATTTATTGTCAGAGTAGGCCTTCCATAGCTTGGGTTGTGGACCAAAGGAATCAAAAACTAAAGTTAAAAACATCCCATTAATACCAATCAACTTGGTCTCATGTAAATCCTAATCCTAACTTTTATAGGATGAAAGTCTCTTGAGGCATTCTTACACAAGCCTACCTTATCACACTGTTCAATAGCATCAAAGTTGAGATCAAGTTCCAACTTGCAGGCGGCCACGTTGAGTCTGAGCGGGAGATAACTCTGGAGAACCCTTTTCTTTTCGTCAGGTACTTCTTTCAGCTTGCCTTCAAGATCTAGAGAGTCAAGGTACCTATAAGGGACGACCAAAAACAGTGAATTACAATAAATATTCACTGATTGTGTAAACAATTCTAATAAAAACAGTAGGAAAACGATGGAGGATTAAAAGGTTTATCCTTCTTAAGCTTCCCAGACCTTATAATACCAAATTGTAAACTAGATCAACAGTCATGTGACAGTTTGTGACCTATCTGTATTTTCATACTTTCAAATTATTATTCTTATTATTAATGATTTGGCATCACGTGTGCCTGGGAGGGGAAAAGCGAACTGAATCACTGTAACCCTCGGGTCTCTCCTCCCGATATAACTGATTGGGATGTGCAGGTGCATCACTACACTGGGGTTTCCCCCTACAATTAGTGCAGTGGGTTCTTAACGTGCAAGGTGGTGACTCTCCTCTACACGGGGCCTCCATTTAACGTCCTATCGGAGGGACGGAGTGTTTTCCACTGTAACATTGCCTGCGTCTATGAAACGGGAGGGGCACGTTAACACACAATGCAGACTTCAGTCATCCGCCTGGGGTGGATTCGAACCCACGATCTTTGGTTTGAAAGGCAGACGCTTTACCGATTGAGCCAACTCGCCTCAAATTCTTAGTCCAGCTTCTTTTTCTTTTTTTTTCTTAAATATTACTCATAATCAAAAACTGTGCTGACAAATTCAGACTATAAAATAATTGTCTTTATTTAAACTGAACTTACCTGATAGCTTTCTCATATTTTCTGATCGCGAACTCATACTCTTTAGCCTTATATTTGTTGTTGCCAATGTCTTTCAGCTTCACGGCTACTTCCAAGACCTTCACATACTGCAAAAAAAATAAACAAAATAGGACCACCTCACTATGCAAGCTTTATACCGTATTTTGATTCTCTACAACTAAAAAATGTAAAAATCAAGAAAAGAGTTAGAAGCATGCCAAAATATGGGCCAAAGAAAAGGTCTGGAATTTCCTCTTAATGACTAACTCTATACTTACATCTGTAATATCAAAGTCTGCATCCTCAGGATAGTTAGGGTAGAGATCTCCTGTACCATCATCAGCAATGGCCATACCATCATCCTCTCCGGGCATCAACTCACCACAGTCGGTAATCTCTACCCTCTGTAATAATAAGAGTTAAGAGATATGAATCAATGCTGCGAGTGTTTTTAGAAGAAAATGAGGGGGGGGGGGGCATGAACATGTTTATCACTCATCTTCCAACTAAATTGGCAATCTTACCCTGTTTTTTGAGAAGTGAAATACAGGGAGAAAAGGGAGCAGCATCAGTCATCATCACCATCATCATCACCATCACCATTACCACTGCCATCATTATTATAATACCATTACTGTCATCATTCCCCACCTCTGCCTCCTCCTCTTCTCCCCCTCATCATTTATCCTCATCAATATCATCATTATAATGCCATAAAACTACTTCACCCCCAACCCCTGCCATTTCACAATCTGTAAATCTTGTATCATACCACCTTGATGGGGACAGTATTCTCTTCTGTCATAAAGTTCTCAACCTCTCAGAGAAGGAATCATCTTTATCATCTTTATCATCATCATCATCATCATCATCATCATCATTCTGTCAATCTTCTATCATCTTACCTTGATGGGGACATCATTCTCACCCGTCTTAGAATTCTCAATTTCTCGGAGCAGACCAATTCCCTTCAGGACCTTGCCAAAGACTACATGCTTGTTGTCCAGGTGGGGCGCCTCTGCGGTCGTGACGAAGAATTGAGAGCCATTGGTGTCTTTGCCAGAGTTGGCCATGCTCAGAAGTCCTACAGAGTCGTGCTGAAGAAAATCAAGTACATATTACAGCTGAATTTCACATTCAGGGAAGCTCATATCAAAGTGAAGTGCGGGTCTCAAATGGATTAAATACAATCGTAGAGCTTGCAAGGACTCTGAGACTTAAGGAGCAGTCACTGAGTTGCAGAGACACATTTCCAATATAACCGGGACCTAATATCTAAGAGTAGGTACATTGTAACTCATACGTTTTATGGCATAGTGTGCGGAACAAGTCCAAGCTATTTTGTCTCATACATTACCATAACGACCACATCATCACTTTACATGTATATTTGATAGTGCTCATGGAGCTTGGATGAGACAAAATATGTAAAATGATAGCTTTATGTTGAGAGAGCTCCTCTCTCTCAAGAAAAATCAAAATCAGACTCTTTACTGCTACTGTTGAGTCAGTACTTTTATATGGTTCTGAAACTTGGACTCTAACCAAAAAGATGAATATGCAGTTGGACGGGTGCTATACAAGACTACTTCGGATGGCACTTAATGTGTCCTGGAAGAGTCATCTCACAAATGATCAGCTCTATGGAGATCTACCTAAAATCTTGATCAAAGTTCAGCAAAGGAGGATGCGTCTTGCGGGTCACTGTGTTCGCCACAGTGAGAAAATGGCAAACAAACTGGTACTTTGGCTTCCAACCGAAGGGAAAATAGGACAAGGCAGACGCAGAACAACATATATTGACAACCTGTTGGAGGACACAGGGATGGTAAACGTCGGGGAATCAAGAAGGCTAATGGAAGAAAGGGTTGAATGGAGGACATGTGTGAATGATGTGGTGCGTCCTGGCGGACGACATAAGTAAGTTATGTCAATTTATGGTCACAATTCCATAATACAATTCTATAATACTAGGTAAAATACAGGACATGCTGTAGACTTGCCCTGGCATTATAGCCTCACTCTCCAATTTAATTTATTTTCTTATAATTATGATTCTATAGTTTGTAGAAAGCACACTTGAAAAAAATGAACAAAAGGCAGAAATATGCATGCAATAGTGCAGGATGGCAGAAGACTTACTTTACGAGTGAAGTTTTCATCTGCAAATTTTTCTCCATAGATGCTTTCCCCGCCTGTTCCATCGAAGTTGGTGAAGTCTCCACCCTGAATCATGAAGTTCTTGATCACTGTGGAAGTGAAAATTTGAGATGAAAGGAATTTCACTGAATGGATCACCCTCAGGAGTGAGTTCTAATCGGCTATTGTGTTTGCCCATCATGCAATGATACTCCTTCTCTCCAATACTATTATTTACCAAGTTTAGCTTGAGCTTCTTGTTGTGCTATAGCATGTAAGGAATGTCTTCCTATTTGTTAAGTACACATTTAGTACATCTGATTTAGAGAGATAACTGTATACAAAATGCCTAATTTATTGAGGTCAACAAGCCAAGCAAGGATTCAATCTCTTATTAGACCTATCAAAGGAGGAAAATGAACTATTATAGTACATTTTAATACCAAATTTTAAACAAGTAATTAGAAGTACCATATGCAACCCTCTTGTTCAAACTTATAGGGGTCACCTCTGCAGACTAAACATAATACAGTGACAGTAAAATAAAATTTAATGATAAAACCTTGTCAGACCTACTTATGTTTGCTGATCACAAAAACACTGCAGACAGAAACAGTACTGTTTTATATCATCAGGAATCAAAATTGCTGAGGTGAAATGAACCACAAAAACTCCCACCGAGCAAGCATAAAATTCTAACATTTTTGCTTCATCCAAATTTTCCAAAATCCAATTCAAATGACATCTCGAAAGCTGAATTTGCCATACCAAGCAATTATTTAGATCGCTCTAAATGACAATCCAATTAAGTCTTGTCTGTACTGCAAAAACCGCCACTTCCAGGCTGTAGATGTACAGGATCAAACAAGAGCCCAAGACAAAATATTATTTAGTTTACGAAAGTCATCTCACCACGATGGAATATGCAGCCCTTGTAGTGGAGTGGCTTTTCCATCTTTCCAACTCCTTTCTCTCCCGTACATAGTGCCCTGAAGTTCTCAGCTGTCTTTGGAACATCTTTGGCGTACAACTCAAACAGAATTCTGCCAGCTAAAATTTGTAAAGAGGAGGGAAACAGCCTGTATTATATATTGTAACAGTTGAATTTTGCAGTATATGTTACTTTGCTGTTTTACATTTTGCTGTCCCATACTCCTTGTTTACATTTTGCCTGTTTATTTACATTTCAACTCATGACCTTCATTTCCTCTCTCCGCTTTCACACATGTCATTGCCACAGCCACACCTGGTTTCTCCCATTCCATTCCATCTCACATACTTCCTTTTACATTCCACCTCCACAGTTTCTATTGTTACATTCTCATTCATATTCAGAACATCTCATGACCATCCTTCCATGCTGATTATTGGTTCTTGCTTCTCTCTGGGTTAGTCCATTTCTGTTGACAATTCAATTTTTCTTATTGCTGATTGGTTGTTTAATTAATGATGTAATTTATGTGGATTTCTGTACTGTTCAAATTGTGTTAGTAAAGTCAGTGCAACTCAGGATCTCGTCTAGTGAAGACAATTTTATTTTCATCTCTCTTTCTTCAGTTAGACTGTAGCATGTTTTACTTTAGGAGAGCAAGAGTTTAGTTTGATCTGTTTGAGTAGATGTATAGAGCAGTGCAGAGAATGAGATAGAATATCGGTCAGCTTACATAATCATTCCAATTTTATTGCACAAATCAACACTCAGAAATCAGCCATGTATGTTCTTACTGAGAAATTGATGTACATGTATCAATGATATAGCATCATCCTGATTATATTTGCAGAGACTCGTATTGGCATGATTGGGGTCATCTGAAATATCCGACATTGCAAATTTGTCACTCATAGGGGGACGCAGCTTTTCGGTACATCCGGGTACTTTCGTGACCTCGGGTCAGAGCGAGGTGAAAACAAAGCACCTTGGATACGGAGCGTCACCTCGATACGCATTGCTCGCGAAATATAGAAGCCATATACGAGGACGCGTCGGCATAACTACATGTACCACTGCACTCGCTATAGTTCAGATACACACATACAGCGTCGTCTGTCTTCTGACTTTTAGTGCTCCAAATTAAGTGATCATCATGCCTAAAAGCTGTGAAGCGGTATATTGCACAAATCAAAACTTCAAACGGGGAGGGAAATTGTCATTCTACAAGTTTCCTTCTCAAAAGAAATCTCCAGAAGGACGTGATACATGGTTAAAAGCTGTGGAGAAACTGACCAAAACGGGTGGTCGATGGAGCCTAGGAAAATGCCTGTACTGTGCAGTAATTCATATTTATTTTTATTTAATGTTAAAAACACTTCAGGAAAAATAAAAGAAATTTCAGTTCACTTTCAGTTCATGGCATTTTCACTGTGGCAATCGTGGCCAAGTGGGGAATTTACTTGATTTGAGGATTGATTTCTTAATAAATTCTGAGGCTCTGTTATGAATAATTAAATCTATCTATATCATTTCCTCTCACTCTCTTTTGTGATATAACTATGAAAAAAGCTAAATCCAAGGAGAGTATAGAACATTTATTTTGGGATTGCACAAAAGGGCATCAGACGTGTCAGAAGAGTTTATTGTGGACGTCCAACATTTCATTTTACTTTTTTAGATGACAAAGTTACCCCAGTGCACTCATAGGTACACGCCATTGCCGACTGTGTAGTAACACAGCCAACACACATCCCATACCTAAAGTGCATTTTTGGCTATATTTAATTGAAACTCATATATTGCAGTTTACTTAAATCCAAATACGTATGTTGAATAATAGATGATTAAAACTTACCAGGTTGTTTTGTGACCTTCGAAGAGGGTTTCCTGAAATTTTGGGTCCTTTTTGTCGATAACTGCTATCGAGACTGTCCCGTCAGCATCCAGATTGTATTTTTCACGATTATGATGAAGGGAGCCCTCAGCGCTCGTAGTAGTACCGGCGCGATCGGTTCGTCGATCTCCTACGAAGACCTGAAAGGGCCAAACTGACGACGTAAAAAAATTAAAAATATTACGTACGTACGTAATAATTACTACGTACGTACGTAATATTTTTAATTTTTTTACGTCGTCAGTTTGGCCCTTCCAGGTCTTCGTAGAATAGCTTGTGTGCGTAACATTCTGCGTACGTATCTACGGTGCGTAACCATGTAGAGCGGCCTCACTAGTGCGCAACATATTGAGAGCAGTCGTCATCCGTATGGAGGTGTGGGTAACAAGTACCAAAAAGAGGGCTGTAAATGTAAGTTTTTATAACTTTCTACATTTTGTATCTTAACGAACTGATAACTTAAAATCTAAAGAATGATACTTAAGTATCAGTTTGCCCACAAAAACCTCCATTTCAAACAAAATTACATCTGTATCCCCAATACCCAGTATACACACATGTATATGATCCTAATGGTCAATATGACCATTGCTTGCTGATGTGCCCCAGTGGGTAAAATCAACTACTTTTTTGAATGTTATGGAAGTGTTGGAGTTCAATATAATTTGGCATTCTCGTGAAATAAGCCACCCCACATTCACTTTGTACATGCTGTTTATTGCGTGTAATTGCCTATGACAAGTATGAGGGTTCACATCCTCCATTGACTTTACACGGCAGTGTGTGTGTACACACTCGATGACCGGTGGCTTATTTCACGAGAAGGCCTATAACACACCACGAATAGTGGTCATATTGACCACTACGAATACAAAATGCAAAAATAGTTCGTATTTTCTGTCGCGTGTAGTAAAGGTATGGGGGGAAAATAAGATAAATATTTTAAATACCTTACTTTCAAATTCCGCCCTTAAAAATCTCACTCCTACCTCAAATGGCCGTTAGGAAGAACTTTTGATATTTTCAGCAAAATCCAAAGTCAAAATCTTGTCCAAAACCGGAGAAATCCCCGCCGATTTGTTTCGCGATCGCGTGTTGTTTACATACTGCCGATGTCTTAGACTAAAATCAGCCAATAAAATTTTTGTCCACGAAGAAACTCGGGATCGCAAGCGCACATCGATCTTTACGATCGCGCACACAGAAAATCGGGACTTTCCGCGTATGCCACATAGGGACCGAATTTTTAAGGACAAAACTCTTTTGGGGAGATGTCAGCGTCCGCGGCGACCAGGAAATGTACACAATGACTCCGATAGCTCGTTTCGCGAGAATCAACAGTAAATTACGGATTTCATTTTTGGAAATATCTTTTCCAACATTGGTGAGTTGAATTTATTGTATTTCTTGGATATTTTGGGGTCGGTTTTTGAAAATTAAATGCCGATTTTGAGTGAATATTGGTGACTTTTGTGCAGTGGTGTTTTAAAAAGATGAGGTGTATGACTGCCTACATTATACACACGATGTATAGTCATTGTGTACATTTCCTGGTCGCCGCGGGTGCTGACATCTCCCCAAAAGAGTTTTGTCCTTAAAAATTCGGTCCCTATGGCGTACACGGAAAAGTTCCGATTTTCTGTGTGCGCGATCGTAAAGATCGATGTGCCCTTGCGATCCCGAGTTTCTTCGTGGACAAAAATTATATTGGCCGATTTTAGTCTAAGACATCGGCAGTTTGTAAACAACACGCGATCGCGAAACAAATCGGCGGGGATTTCTCCGGTTTTGGACAAGATTTTGACTTTGGATTTTGCTGAAAATATCAAAAGTTCTTCCTAACCACTCATAGGTACATTCCTATACTTCGTGTGTATAATGTAGGCAGTCATACACCTCATCTTTTTAAAACACCACTGCACAAAAGTCACCAATATTCACTCAAAATCGGCATTTAATTTTCAAAAACCGACCCCAAAATATCCAAGAAATACAATAAATTCAACACACCAATGTTGGAAAAGATATTTACAAAAATGAAATCCGCAATTTACTGTTGATTCTCGCGAAACGAGCTATCGGAGTCATTGTGTACATTTCCTGGTCGCCGCGGGCGCTGACATCTCCCCAAAAGAGTTTTGTCCTCAAAAATTCGGTCCCTATGGCGTACACGGAAAAGTTCCGATTTTCTGTGTGCACGATCGTAAAGATCGATGTGCCCTTGCGATCCCGAGTTTCTTCGTGGACAAAAATTATATTGGCCGATTTTAGTCTAAGACATCGGCAGTTTGTAAACAACACGCGATCGCGAAACAAATCGGCGGGGATTTCTCCGGTTTTGGACAAGATTTTGACTTTGGATTTTGCTGTAAATATCAAAAGTTCTTCCTAACGGCCATTTGAGGTAGGAGTGAGATTTTTAAGGGCTGAATTTGAAAGCAAGTATTTAAAATATTTATCTTATTTCCCCCCCCCATACCTTTAGTACATGCGACAGAAAATACCAACTATTTTACAGAAATGTACCCGGGAGTGTTCCTAACGGCCATTTGAGGCACTCCCGGGTACATTTCTGTAAAATAGTTGGTATTTTCTGTCATTTGAGGTAGGAGTGAGATTTTTAAGGGCTGAATTTGAAAGCAAGTATTTAAAATATTTATCTTATTTTCCCCCCCATACCTTTAGTACATGCGACAGAAAATACCAACTATTTTACAGAAATGTACCCGGGAGTGCTCGCACACTGTACACTTTCAGTTTCAGGTGAATTTTGACCACTTTTTTTTTTTGACCACTGACTTAACAACATCAAACATGATTACGGAGGCATTGCTGATCCGATCCGCCAACCTTACATCGACCTGGACCAATCAACATTGTTAGCCAAAGCCAGTTTGAACTTTGAATTTTGATTAACTTACACACATCTCAAGGCATGGGACCAGCCGCATGCATGTGCACGGCAATGGCATGGACAAAAAAAGAACTTTCTGAAGTTTCTCAATCTCTCATACCCTAGCTTTTCTACGTTACCAGAAAAACATGTTCAATACATACCTGCTTCTCCTCCGATACTTATGTCAAAATACGTTTTCGGATTAGCAGGTGATGTTTCGTCCAGTGCCATGATTCCAGTACGATGGGAGAAAAAGATGAAAAAGAACGCTATGAATATGTAATGAATGCGAATGAAGGAATTATGAATATGCATGATGCTGACGCGCCGACTCGGGGGGGGGGGGGGGGGGGGGCGGGGGCGGGGTGAGGGGCGCCAAATGGCCAACCCTGTTTACTTACTTGGGTGTACTTGGGTGGAGACGTAAAGGCAAAGCTAAAGCTTATTTGGCCCTCGTCACTGCTTCCTCTGGCAAAGCATTCCGATTCCATCTCAACTATAAATTCATTCAAATGAAAATTTGATTTACGCTCACTAATAATAGCATATCAGAATCTGTTACCCTGGCAGAGTACCTACCATGTATAGAAACACCCCCCCCCCCCCCCAAAAAAAAAAAAAATAAATAAATAAATAAATAAATAAAATAAATAAATAAATAAATAAATTATAAAAAAAAAAGAATAATAATAATAATAAATTTAAAAAAAATAAATAAATAAATAAATAAAATTTAATTTAATTAAATTAAATTAAATTAAATTAAATTAAAATAAAATAAAATAAAATAAAATAAAATAAAATTAAATTAAATTAAATTAAATTAAATTAAATTAAATTAAATTAAATAAAATTAAATAAAATTAAATTTAAAAAAAAAATTAAATTAAATTAAATTAAATTAAATTAAATTAAATAAATAAAAAAATAAAAAATAAAAAATAAACAAATAAAAAAATTTATAAAATAAAGATAAAAGAATTATGATATGAAACTGCAGAGGTATCTTAATCTCCTTAGGGGCGTTCAGCTATGTATGCATAATGCATAGGCATATATGAGGCGGGAGGCAATGCGCTGCAGCGCCCCCCCCCCCCCCTTTCCCTCACCGCCGAGGATTTTGAAAGTTCCAATATTCGGGCAACCACCACTTCATATTCAGGAAGCGAGGTGCCAGAATATCCACATTATGTGGGCAGCGAGGTTCCCAAATGTAACCACTGTACATTTCACTACAAAAATTTTTTTAAAAAACCCAAAACATTAATTTTGCTCGCTCGCTCGCAGTAATTTAAAAGGTGCGTTTTTTTTGTGTGTTTTTTTTTTATAGAAAGATGATATTCATGCAAAAGGCGTCAGCCCCTCCCCCTTGTGAAACTTTGTGCCCGTATAATCAAAATGTCTACATCTGTGATTTTTTAAAATTCATTTTGGTTTCGGGGCCGGGTGGGGGGGGGGGGGGGAGGGGGAGTTAGGTTGCACAAAGAAACTGCTCTGCGGGAGATAAATTAAAATAGTAATCGCTTATTCTAAAAATGTCAATCGAGCTCATAGCCAAATATGGGAGCTGGACGGTTTAGCTCTACTTTTGATAGGCCTATCCATCCACCAGTCAGGCTGATCCATAAAACTCCTAGATCCACAGAACTCCTATAGTTCTGTGGTCTGTAGCACTGGCTTCTTTATTTACCCTTATACGTTGACCCCGTGAGGATCAGACCACAGAACCAGGAGTTCTGTGAGTATAGGAATAACCTTTGCGAGGCTCGTCACCAGCCTCCACTCTCCAGTCGGCTCATGGTTGAGTAGATCTACACTACAGCAATTTATCCTATATTAGCATTTTTTCATTGCTCAAGTTTTGGTAATTTTTACAGCTTTAGGATACGACTACAAGCCCTATTCCTTCAGTTTTCAAGTTATAAAGCTATTTCATTATCAGTGGCATTCGCTCTGTATTTTACTTCAATTCCATGCTAAACATAAATAGATGATGTTGTAAGTTAATGATGTCAGCCAATCACGTTATACAATAAGAATAAAACTTTCGAGCCTATATTGTGTTTCTGTGGCAAGGCATTCAATAAATATTAATGTCTGTCATTTTAACATCCAATGGATTGCTCTTCTTTACAAGGGGTACCGTAAGCAATTTGTTGCACTAGGGCAGGATCATAAGATATTCCAGATCCCCCCCTAAAATATAACGTTTCGGGGCCACTCAGTATTACAACAAAATACATGGGCCATTAATATTGTCCATCTGTGAGCGGCGTGATATTTTCAAAATAGGCCTATATACCCCCTTCACTGCCCTCGAGGTGTCGGGGGCCCAAATATATACATGTCAATTGCAAAATATCTCGGTGCATGACAGTGCAGCCACCAGCCCCCCCCCCCCCCATGTATTCATTTTAAGCATTAAAAGGGGTAAAGAAACAAATAGTTTTTGCTCTGTGTTTTATTTCACTTGATATTAAGGGGCTGGACGCATAGGCGTAGCCAGGGGGCACAAGGGGGCCATGACCCCCTATTAAACCCCCTAAAAAATGCAATAGCGGAAAAGCGGGGGAAGTGAGAGAATAAAACAGCCTTACGAGCTGTTATCTTTCTCTCAAAATTTGCTAAAACGTCAAAGTTTTCGCGCTTCGCGCGGGAAGGGGGAAATGGGAAATAATAATCTTCCCCCCTGCACACACCCATGTTACAGTGCAATATTGCGTTAAAAAGCAGTCCGGGCGTCGACCTATAACTTTCCTCCCACTCTCTAAATTCCTTAGATTGAAAACTCAATCGAACAGATTGCTGTCAGTGACGAATCTAAGTTAGATTGAAATTTCAACCGAAATAGATTACAATTTCAATCTGATAGATTGAGTTTTAAATCTAAGGAATTTAGAGAGTAAAAAAAATTGTTTGCTACGAGCCGTTACCTTTCTCTCAAGTTTGCTAAAACGTCCGGGCTTTCGCGCTTCATGTGGGAAGGGGGGAACCCCCCCCCCCCCCGTTACATACAGTGAAGTATTGCGTCCAAATAATTGAAAAGCAGTCCGGGCGTCGAACTAACTTTCCGCCTAAAAAGGATGCTACGAGCCGTTATCTTTCTCTCACATTTGCTATAAATCGCGTGAAAGGGGAAAACTCCGCCCTCCCTGCACCCACCCCTGTTACATACATCAGGGACCGCGGAACCGTGGGGGGGGGGGGGGGGGGGGGCACGTGCAAACGTATGGCAGTGCAAAAATGTGGTTATACACGCAGGCCCCCCCCCCCCATTAAGCCCCTCCACTTTCCGAGACATTCCGCGGCCCCTGTACATTGTAATATTGCGTCAAAATAATTAAAAAAGCAGTCCGGGAGTTGAACTAACTTTCCGTCAAGAAAAAGGTGCTACGAGCTGTTATCTTTCTCTCAAATTTGCTATAAAATGCCGTAAGATAAAATCATTCACATTGCATACGATATATATTTTAGTTTTATTGATTTCATGTTATATATCATGCTAAATGTTTGTTTAGAACAGAGGCTCTACATCTCACTAGCAGAATTTGCTATTTCCGTAGAGTCCTTTTACCAAACAAATGTAAAACAACTCTCTCATGTGTATCTTAACTTGTTTTTTTTTTTTTTGGTAATAAACTCATTCATTCATTCATTCATCAAAGGTCGGATCGAGCTTTCGCGCTTCGCGCGGGAGGGGGAAAACTCCCTCCTCCCTGCACCCCCCCCCGGGAGCTTTGCGTGCTCGCAATCGCGCCCCCTAAAATAAAATAGGCTACGCGGTTGGATCCTTCACGTCTGTTCCCCCTATTGAAAATCCAGGCTACGCCTGTGGCTGCAGGCCCGTAGCCAGAGTGAGGTCTGAGGGGTCGGACCCCCCCCCCCCCTTATTGGGCTGACGGTCCGCTTTTTCATGAAAAAAAAACACACACACACCTTTAATCTTTGTTACCAGAATTACCCACACGCTGTCAGTTGTACAGCATCAAAGCTGGTGTAGTGAGTTGCAGTGCCCCCGGACCCCCTAGCAGGTCCGTATTGATTATGACAAAAAGGTCCACTTTTGCCAAAAACGACCCACCCCTTTAGAAACCCTGGCTACGGGCCTGGGCTGGACGCATTTCGTCCGTTGTTGTGGGCAGAGCTTTTGTAGATCTTCTGAAATCATTGATGAACAAACAAATTATAAACAAATTGACAAACAAAAAAACGCTTGACTCATTTTTTTTTCTTTGGAAGGGGGGGGGGGAGAAACCACTCTCATACTGTGGGGCAGACTCTCAACGCCCCCACCCCTCCCCTACCCTCAGTTGCTAAATTACATCAGTTATGTCTTGGATTCTCGTGGTTTCTACCGAACTCCAGAGGGGGTTTGGTCTATATTTAGATATCATGACGTTTAGAGGGTATCCCCACTCACGTGATGAATTAGCATATAAACACAACATTAACATACAGTGAGGTAAGCAATTTCAGATCGAGCGAGCTAGCCGCAACTCCAATATTTAGCTGTGAAAATAACTGACAATATTCAGCATTTTTATCCTTTCGAAACAGTAAAGATGGAATTTCCCGATCTTGGACAGAATTGCCATGAATCTACATGTCATCAGCTTGGTGAGTTCTGTATTGAAATAAGCCTCCATTTGTGTGAAAGAAGAAGGAACTTCATCACTTCAGTTCACGATTAACTGTCTGATGTTGATATTTTGTGTGTGTGTGGGACCGGGACTGAAAATTAAAAATACAATCTTTTTTTATGTATGGTACCGGTACCTGTAAAGTGTAATATATGCCTAGGGCTAGGCTAGACGTTGTAATTCCGGACAGGTTGTTAATCCGGACAGGTCATTTTTAAACAGTAAATCGAACAACTTTTCATGCAAATTGTCCCAAATCTTTTGCAGGATCATCGGATATGTTGAAAATCATATGTGAATTGCAAATATTCACTCTATTTTAGTGTTACTTGATGCATGTTTTTCGTAAAATCTGACGGCAATATTGACACTAGGCTAATTTTTGTTAAGTGTTCGGAAATGCAACCCCCCATCCTACTAGAATAAACAGTCAACACCACTGTAGATTCTACGTACGTTAGCATGGTAAAAGACATACATGACATAGCCCAGGCAGGACCACTACTATTCTGTGGGGCTTACATTACAATTTACATGGTCAAATGACCAAGTAATGAAGTATAGTTGTATCGTCATTATCGTAGGTAGGAATTAATAAAGTATCATATATACGATGCCACTTGACTTCCGCAAATCAGGGGGTCGTTTGGCCAAAGTCGTTATTATGCCCAGCCGCCATCAAATCCGCCTGAACAAGTGAATAATTAGTCAAGTTTCTTGGTTTTCATTGTTGAAATTCAGTTATTTATAACGGAATAAACGCTATCGTTATAGATTCATAACTGAAAAAAATATCAGCAAGAAAGAGCGGGATTCGAACCCGGGACCTTAAACGCGAGTGCAGTGTAGAAAGAGAATACCGGTACTCCAGACAGTCTGACCAGACGCCTTTACCACTAGACCACGAGCAATTGACAGCCAATGATCTTGCTGCACTAGATCTATTACTTAGTTTAATAAGCCGCTTTATACCTCCGCTCCATACAAATCCTATCTATACCTCCGTTCTGCTGTTTTTTGGATATCCTAGGTAGGATTCTTGCCAATTTGAGGATTACTGGGCTTATTAGCTATAATAGCCGGTCGTTTCATCAAATCAACTCCATGACAGTCATAACTGTTGTCGGCGATCTACGGAAATGTCATGGACCTGAAAAACTGTTTCACGAAGACATGATAAACGACAACTCAGTGATATCGATACTCATCGGCGAAAAAACATAGTCTATATCACAGTCCATTGGAATTATTGTCAATTACCCAAACAGATTTTGAGGCTCAGTTTTCCCCAAACTATTCCAAAATGTAAAAAATGGCAGCGAAGATGAATGCTTGTGATACAAACATCCCGTTTACATGAAAAGATATGTTTCTTATGGCATCTTAGAATTTATAAAATTGAGAAAACTCGAGGAGGCTTTTGCCATGTACGAATCTAGATTTGTAGGTAAGAGGATACCGTAATTGACTAATTACGGAAAGAAGACCCAAATCGTGTTCATTTTAGAGAAAATTATTAAATTAAGATATCTTATGGCCCAATTTTAAATATTTATTCATTAAAAGATATATATAATATCATGAATATCAAAGCATTGCGTGAAAACGAAAAAAAAAAGCGAAAATAGTATACATACATGATAAATTGTCGTCGTTCACATGGGTCTGTATATACAGACTGTTCCGTTTTCGATGCTGATTCTATGGAAGACGGATGTGGGTATTTTTAATATTAATCTCATTTACTTGTTGGGTCAAGAAGCCATAAGAACATATTGTTCGTCTGTACAATATTATAATACGGACATTAGTAATACTATCTGGTAAAGGAATGATAAAGGATAGTGCTTGGAGATCAGGAAATAAATGTTCTCTTAATTTACATTTGGTGTTTTTTCGCAGCCCATAGACTAACTAAAAGCTGGCTTGTGATGGCGTTCTAAAAAGATATGACAGGTCTGGAGTACCGACAAGTCACTTGTCAGGAAAGTTGTCGCTGGTCTTGGCAAAGACGGCTTTGTGAAACACTTAGCGGACAAGTTGAGCGACAGTGTCGAGATGTCGCTGATCTTGTCGTTATGACGGTTTGATGAAACGACCCCCAGCTCTTCCTAATAAATAAATAGAGTCGATCAAATGTCACTTTTTTCACTGAATTATAATCGTCCCTTCTCGACTCTCGCAAGCAAGAACGTACGTAAAAGCATCGGAGCTGCTACTGATGCGCATGCGTATTGCAAACTATACACCGGCCTACAAAAGTTTTTAGTACAGGAGCTGGGAAATTAATAGGCCTTTTTTATATCATCCTCATCGAAAAGAAAGACGACAGTTATTCAGAAAGTATTGCAAGTATATAAAGTAGACTTAAATGAAGTTACATGTATGTCACGTTAAATGGTGTAATTTTGACATAGGATCTTGGATGAGGCACCCAACCTATGCATTGGGGCTGCCGCAGTAAGGGTAGACAGAAATGACTGTCTGGTGATAGAAATATCTGATGACATTTAGGCATTATCATGGTTGAGGAAACCACCATTCACGCCACACAGAAGCGCTTGCTCACAACCGCCTCACCCCTGAAATTAAATCCTAATAAGTTAGCTACCGTACGTGGTTGTCATCCATCCAGTACTCTTATTAAATATTTTGTTCTTTGCAATTGCAGATTTTCTCCCAATGAAATGTGATTCCTGTTCAAATGTTTTCTGGTAAGTTACCTGTATTACATTTTTTAGCTCACCTGAGCCTATGGCTCGAGTGAGCTATTGCGATGGAAATTTGTCCGTCGTCCGTCGTGCGTCGTGCGTCGTCCGTCGTGCGTCGTCCGTTAACTTTTTTACATTTTCATCTTCTTCTCCAAAACCCATGATCGGAATTCAACCAAACTTGGTAGGAATCATCCTTAGGGGTAGGGGACCCAAAGTTGCTAAAATGGTACATGTGGCCCCCAGGGGGCCCAGGGGGAGGGCCCCCAATTGTAAAAGCTATGTAAATTTCAAACATCTTCTTCTCCAGAACCAGGCATAGCTCAGACTTGGTATTTTGTATGGAGATACCTCTATAGATGAAGAATGAATGTTGTTCATGAAATTTCTCTGAGTGGCCCTATAGGGGCCCTGTGGGGGTAACATACTGGAGGGGGGGGGGGGGGGGGCGCTGCCAGGCAAAATGTACATTCTGATCTTCTTCTCCAAAACACATGATCGGAATTCAGCCAAACTTGGTAGGAATCATCCTTAGGGGTAGGGGACCCAAAGTTGCTAAAATGGTACATGTGGCCTCCAGGGGGGCCCAGGGGGAAGGCCCCCAATTGTAAAAGCTATGTAAATTTAAAAACTTCTTCTTCTCCAGAACCAGGCATAGCTCATTGGTATTGTGTATGGAGATACCTCTATAGATGAAGAATGAATGTTGTTCATGAAATTTCTCTGAGTGGCCCTATAGGGGCCCTGTGGGGGTAACATACTGGAGGGGGGGGGGGGGGGGCGCTGCCAGGCAAAATGTACATTCTGATCTTCTCCAAAACACATGATCGGAATTCAACCAAACTTGGTAGGAATCATCCTTAGGGGTAGGGGACCCAAAGTTGCTAAAATGGTACATGTGGCCCCCAGGGGGGGGGGGGGGGCAGGGGGAAGGCCCCCAATTGTAAAAGCTATGTAAATTTCAAACATCTTCTTCTCCAGAACCAGGCATAGCTCATTGGTATTGTGTATGGAGATACCTCTATAGATGAAGAATGAATGTTGTTCATGAAATTTCTCTGAGTGGCCCTATAGGGGCCCTGTGGGGGTAACATACTGGAGGGGGGTTGGGGCGCTGCCAGGCAAAATGTACATTCTGATCTTCTCCAAAACACATGATCGGAATTCAATCAAACTTGGTAGGAATCATCCTTAGGGGTAGGGGACCCAAAGTTGCTAAAATGGTACATGTGGCCCCCAGGGGGGCCGAGGGGGAGGGCCCCCAAGTGTAAAAGCTATGTAAATTTCAAACATCATCTCCAGAACCAGGAATAGCTCAGACTTGGTATTGTGTATGGAGATACCTCTATAGATGAAGAATGAATGTTCATGAAATTTCTCTGAGTGGCCCTATAGGGGCCCTGTGGGGGTAACATACTGGAGGGGGGGGGGGGGGGCGCTGCCAGGCAAAATGTACATTCTGATCTTCTCCAAAACACATGATCGGAATTCAACCAAACTTGGTAGGAATCATCCTTAGGGGTAGGGGACCCAAAGTTGCTAAAATGGTACATGTGGGGGTCTGTGGGGGTAACATACTGGAGGGGGGGGGGGTGGGGCAAGTTGTCCGCCATCCATAAACTTTTTACATTTTCAGCTTCTTCTCCAAAACCCATGATTGGAATTTAACCGAACTTGGTAGGAAGCTCAGAATTGGTATTGTGTATAGAGATACCTCTATAGATGAAGAATGAAAGTTGTTCATGTGCTAGAGAGAACATGCACCAGATGTGAATTGATCCACCTCAGGTGAGCGTCGTGCCCCCTGGGGCTCTTGTTTAATGAAGGGACTGTTTTCTATGTAAAATAGATTTTCATCCTTTTCATTTTAAGTTAGTGTCAGTGGCTTTAGTTTATTATGAAGTGAGAAGAGAACCAAAAAAAATTGATTAAAATTTCTAATCCATATTTGACATTTTTATTTTGCCATTTTTATTTAGTTTTTCACTTTTTCCTCCTTCAAAAAGATGATGATAAAAAGAAGAATAATATACAAATATTCAGTGTTTATGAATGAGATGTTAAACTATTATATTACGCAAGTTGAGAGATGCAGCTGAAGATGTATCACTTGGTCATAAAAAAGCACACAATTTGTTATTGATGACATGGAAATGGGATTTGGAGTAAATGATATCTTGGAATTAAAGGAAAGCATCAAAATATTACACGTTGGTTATGTTCCAATAGGATTTCAAATAGCATGATATGCACTGCATTCTGACTAATGTCCTATGTATTTCATTTGTATAATGAAACAAAATTCATGGTCAATATATATTCATTATTGAACGAAAATGCTCTGTGTATTAAATATTGTAATAGTTTAAATGTTCTTTTCTTCTTTCTTTAGCAAGGACCACATCAGATATGACCAGCATAAATGTGCAACAGGTTTTAGGAAGGTAATACTTAAAGTCCTCTTTTTAATCCTGTCATGACAGGAATTATTTAACGGCTAAATTGATCACATTTTGCTCTTCAAATTGGCAACAATTATATTTTCCTTTTAGTGCTGCATAGTTCTAATAAGGTGTAATGTCTTTGAAAACAATATATATACGTGGTTTAGTAATGTCGAAAAAATAAAAAAATTGCCAATATTGATAAAAAAACAATGATTTTGAACCTCTCAATGTGTTGCCAATTTAAGATGTTAAAGCTTATTCTTGTTTATAAAATTCCTGGCATCAAATGCAATATGGTCATTCAACAAAAACGGACAGAAACTGGAACCATGATATACGATTTATATTTAAATGATTTATATCTGGCTAACTCATCTTGAGATTTTTGTCTTATATTGTTTACACCCCCAGGATGTTCAAGTACCAGTGTGTCCATTATGTAACAAACCAGTTCCTGTGAAGCGAGGGGAAGCCCCTGATATAGGAGTGTCTGATCATATAGACCGGGAGTGTCAGTCTGACCCAGCCATCAAGAAGAGGAAGGTCTACTCCAATAGGTGCACCAAGAAAGGATGCAAACAAAAAGAGGTACATCTGTGCTCGAAAATGTTGAGGAAAGATTAGAAAGAAACGGTAACCTTTTCATTGACACAGGTGGTCAAGGTGACCAAATTTTTTATATTGAGTCTGACAGGAGGGTTGTTGTTGTTAATGTTGAAAAAAGGCTTTTCTTTGGTTAATGGAACTCTGTTTATATCAAGATTATCAGTGAAAAGAAGAAAGAAACACAAATCTTTAAAAAAAGAAAAAAAAAACTTGTATCAAGATTTTCATTGAGACATTTATTGAGACATAACATACTTACTTGACCATTTTCTTGAAATGAGCACCATATGTAAGCACAATATTACATGTACATATGTATGCTATGAAATGTAGTGAATTTGCTATGCCGTTGTAACAAGAAGTAATTTAGAAATTTTCCATTTTTTTTTTCTTACAGCTTGTTCCAGTTTTATGTTCTTCCTGTCATAAGAACTTCTGTTTGAAGCATCGTCATACTGTGGACCATGACTGCCAAGGCTTTCAAAACTCAGGAAAAAGTGTATCGAGACAAGGGTATGTTATCATCATCGTTTTAGATATATAAATTTGATGTTCACATGTTGTTGTCCCATGGCATTCTATTGTGTCATAACATGCATTTTCCATAGAACCCAGCCCCAGGCGTAGTGTTCAATATGTTAATGACACTACATGACACTACATGTGTACAGTTGTATGTACAAGTGTCAGGGTGCTAAAGACGTTTTCAGAGTTATTATATTGTTGGCTTTATAGGCATTGGTATCTGGCATCATTCACCGTGCTTGTGCCAGCTGTTTAATCTGATATAACTTTTTCATGCAAAATCGAAATCCATACAAATCAGTGATATTCTTTCCAAAGGAGGTACCAAAAGGTAGCTTAAAAACAATGGAGTGATGATCCATGAGATGTTTTGTGTTAGCGTAGACCTTCTTTTCAGGGAGAAAGTGGAGGAGGAGTGTTAGGCAGAAGGTGAATCTAGAGGATAAGGATGATGAAGAGCAAATTATTGTTAATTATATTAGATTAGATTAGATTAAAAAGAGTAGAAGAAATCGGCTTTTGTCAAAAGTAAAGGTGCTTGGTTGATACCTGTATTTGTGGTAACCTTGTGATTGTTTTTATATTTTCCAGGGCAGCTGCAATCACCAGACAACATGGCAGTAATAGAACAGCAGGTAGTTCATCGTCATCATCTAGGAATCAAGCTAGACCACAACAAACCTCCATGGCTGCACTAGGAAGGGACCTAGATAGGTAGGTATCTAGATCTAAAGCTTATGTCAGTGAAGTGTTTAATACAATTATCATCGTGACATCATCTCAAATACTACATGTATTTAGCTGACCTATGATGAAGAAAATAAAACAGACAGTATGTTTTAGTAAGAGACAGAGTAACTATTGTTTAGGGAATATGAAAGGACATTAACAGGGATTGCTCAGTAACAATTTCAGGAGTTACATGTAAACTGCAAGTTTACACCATTAATATTGTTTTGGGTTGTGCATGGTATTCAAGGACAGTCGATGAAAAGTAATTTCAAGGTCGGGTGATGATAAGTAAATTCCCACAAAATCAAACAGGGTATACACTGAATATTTTCCTTTAAATGAATATACGCAAATAATTGTTAAAGCTGATTAATAAAGAAAGAAAGATGCGAAAATAAAAATTGTTGGGTCATCCTGTAGAATAATAGTCCCATGTGTGCCTACATGTATGTGTGTGTTTTACAAGTTTTCATGGGGTTGATTGCATTTTGCTTGTCCAAACAAACAACCCTTATGCTGTATGGTAGACAATGCAGACTGACTGTCAGACTCTCTGTAACGGCAGTTTCAAAACAGATGACTGTGCCTTTAGCCAACATGTCCCATCATCGTCTCATTATTATCCCAATTATGTTTCTACAGAGAGAGGAGAGAGAGGATTTCAGCTGGAAGGCAGCAGGGTATGGGCAGTACAATGCAGGCAGGCATGGTGAGATTGACATGAATATATTACAGTAAAGAAGACCAGGGGAGCGTTTCATCAAGCGTTTTGTCAGTGATTTACACTGACTAATTTGCTCTCAGCCAATCAGATGCAAGGATTTCAGTAGCTTATTACAGTTGTCGGTAAAAATTATTGACAAAACACTTGATGAAACGCTCCCCAGTCACCTCAAAGAAAAAGGATTGGTATATCATCATCAGAAAACATAAAATCACTCCCTGAAAACTATTAACCCATTGCGTACGGGAGACGGATAGTTCCTGTATAAATCCTATGGTAATAAGAGAATTCAGTGGTCATCGGGTTAAAAATTGTTTGAATTGTTACTGAGTAAATAGCATATCAAAACAATTATTACATAGCAAGGCATGCAGCCTTTTAGGGTCAACATCAAGTCGGCGCTTCCTATTCTACTGGTGACACACTTTGTGTGAACTCATAAAATTTGCAGTGTGATACATGATACTTATACATTTATTTGAAATACATGTATGCATTTTGTGTATAATCTCCTTGTTCACCCATTCCATATTTCTGTCCTCCCTTCTATAGTTTACCCCAGAATATCAGAAGAAAATGTCCTTTCCAATTCTTTTGTTCATTTATACTACTAAAGTGCTATTAACTACTAAAGATCATTTATTTCAGGAGTATATTAAATATTCATTGTAAATAGCATCTATTGAAGAGAATATGGACTGATTAATTTCATTTTATAGTCATTCATGTAAAGGATCATATTCCATATGTAATGTAAGTGAGGTATTAGTAATTTGTTAACCAAGGGCACTGCACCCTAGTAGTAAAGCTCTCTGAGTGTCCTGTTACCAATGAAATATATGTTCAATATATATATGCTGTATTTTGATCATATATTGGTCATGAAAATCCTTCAAGCATTCATTCATAATTAATTCATGATACAGTCAGAGGATGAGGCCATGGCCCGAGCCATCCAGATGTCACTGGCAGAGGACAGCCGATCATCCAAGCCAACAAGGCCTCCTGCAAACCCTAGAGCACTGCAGCAGGAGGATGAAGACTTGGCACTAGCCAGGGCTCTGGCTGCGAGCGAAGAGGAGGAGAGGAACAGACGTAGACGGCAGGTGAGTAACATGGGGTCCATGATGCTATTGGTGTTCAAAGAGAAGGTTGTGTTCTTTTAAAGGTGATGAATAATTAGTGAGTTTTCTCATTCTTTTTATTCTTATGAGGAAGAAGATCACATTAGCAATACAGTTAACTTTGCAGAAGTCAAATCTGTTGGGACCACCAAAAAATTGTTTGACTTATGCAAAATTCGACTTAGGAGATGTAAATAACACATGTTTTGCACAGTTTGGTCAAAAATTGATTTGACTTAGGGAAAGTTCGACTTTTGCGACTTCGAGTTATGGAAGGTCAACTGTATTACATGGTAAGGATATTTAAATGCCCTCGTTCCAAATATGACCAGAAATATATATTGACACTGTGGACCAAATTTTGATGCCACATGTGCGTGTAGTCCAATATATCCATATCTTTGTTAAGCGCTTTATGTTGGTGATGTTCAGCAAGATTGGTTAGATTTGTTATCATTTTGATCATTCCGAAATTTCCTTGCTTACTACACAATCAACCGTTCTCAAGAACTACTTGACTGTTTATTTCACAATGCAAGAACATGACCACTACTAAACCTTCTCGTTTACCCGCCTTTTAGAAAAATCATGAACAGTACCTTTGTACTTTTGTAGGCAAAGATATATAATGAGATGGTGCTTTGATATGGAAGTCAATGCAGTGCTAACCGAATATATTTTACACTCTGCAAAATTTCAGAGAAGAAATAAAGTGGAATGAGGATGAGACAAAAATTTAAAGGAGTCGCCTACAAGTTGGAGCTTTAGAATTAGCTCAGCCTCTTTATATCTGATAAATATTTTGTATTTTATTTTGTTTTGCATGGTTTGTTTATTTATTTCCCTCCACCTTTCCCCATTCTCCCCCATTTTGATTTGTCATGCAGGAGGTCTATTAATGCTGTCCAATAAATGTTGATTCTGTTTCATACAGCAACGGCAGCAGTCTGAAAGTGATTCCAAGTGTGCTCTTTCCTGATTGGTCAACTGGCCTCTTCCCTTTACCCAATGGACCAATCAGCATTTCAGATGTATAGGAGGGAGATCTTCAGTTATCAGTTATTGTGCTAGTGTAAATGTACGCAAGGTTATCGCCAGTAAATAAAAAACTTGATGGTCGTAGCAAGCGAGAGTTACTTCAGCAGTGAAATACCAAGTTTGAATTCGGCCCGATAAGGGTACCGACTATGGTAACAAATGTGATAGTTAATGCATGCCTTCAAACCTGCAAAGATGTTCGTGTCCTCCCAAATCCTTTCCACTGGAATGCTGCAATGCCAGTTCACTCAATTTGTATCGAGCATGAAAAAAATCTGCAGAGAATCCTGTGTATATTTAGCATGTCATTTCATTTTTACCATTAAAAAGTTTAATTTTGGTTCTAGTGCCTCATGATAAATGATTGTGTAATGTACGTGTAGATGTTGCTTTCCCACTCCTTCTAAACTAACTATTTCTATTCATAAGGATTTGGGTGTTGTTCAGAGGATATTTCAAAATATTGTTCCTGTACCTCCTGCTGTAGTGTTTTCCGTCTTTGAAATATGAGTTGAGTTTGGGCAATACATGTGGTATCCCCCTAAGTTTTATTATTACTGATGGTCTTTTGTAGTTGGCACTTCAGAGTATCATTTACTGTAATAGTGGAATAAAGTGAATTGTGCATGTTTTTAATTTTGCCAATGTTCTTTCATGCGCAAGGAAATTTCATATATGAAAATATTTGCACATTGTTATTTTGCACTAATTTCATGGCATGCGAAATGCACAAAAATTTTCGTACCACAAAATTTTCCACATTTACAGTAATAGAAAACTAAGAAATACTTTATCATTTCAAACCAGTAATTATGATGTCACTGGTCATGAAGGGCAACTTACATTGTAAGACTGTGGAATGTTTCAAAATGGAATTATTCAATTAGTGCTCTCATTTTTATGTGTGTAAATGAATTGTACAAACCCTGACATTTTTTTAATTTTCATCTTAATAAAAACCCAAATAAGAGGCAAGACTAACAAATGAGAAATGTAAAGCTGCTTTCATAATTATATTTAAACTATTACCTCTGTTTACATTGCTCTTGATATAATAAAATATGTCAGTATATAAAAGTCAAATTGTGCATTCTGCTGAGTGACCACAGTGATCATACATGTATGTATGTATTTTCTTATGTCCACAATATTTAGAAAATTATCTTTCAAAGTTACTTTGGACCCAATAGTTGATTTTAAAGCCAGGACACGTTCTAGGTCAGGAAAACTACAATGAAAAGTTTTTACTTGATGCTTTGCAATGAACAATTTTATGTTTATAAGATTAAATTACAAAACATTAATTTCTTTCTTTCTTCTTGAGAAAAGATCTGGGGGTTTGTAATGATAGAATTGCAGAACTGTAAACCTGGAAATGTTTTCCATGTCTTACAAATAATGCTTGTCAATATCGCTTGCAAAATATGTAGTGTGCATTGCAAATTTCATTAATTAACCAGGGCTCTTTACCTAGTAGGTGGATATGTTATTTGTTTCTTATCTAATATTTTTTGTAGTGTGTAAAGAGTGGCATGAAGTGGTTATAGTAGCCACTGATGAATGCAAGAGTGAATAACACTTAAGTAATTTCATCCTTAATCACTTGGCTTGTTTTTTAATTAAGCTTCCTCCCTTTTATTTTCTTAACCCCAGTTGTATTAAGAAGGTATCAATATTCACATCTTTTGTAATATTAATATTCATGTAGTTTTGTGATCCCTTATTCCTTTTTTCAATTTGTTAACTTATTCATTTATTTTTATTATAATTTATATATCTATCATTTATTTATTATTTATTTATTACGTTTAATTTTATTTAATTTTGTGACAGGTGTCCTACTTATTCTAATTTTTGTTATCTTGCGTATTCATGATTATCATCTTCCTTCTTCTTTATAAATGTACTTTAAGTTTGTTTCAGGGATTGTGATAATTGTTTTTTTTTTAATTTGAGTGATATTAGTATTTCAAGTGAATACAAACAAATGTACATGTATTTATTACAGATGATCCTATGAGAGGTCATCTGTCATAATGATGTGATCGTTTGGACAAAGAGGTGAAACAAAATTTGATGCTACTGATCTTGACTTACAAGTATTTTATCCAAGCAAGATATATTAGAAGCTTTGCAATATGCAGATATTTATATGAAAATAACAATTATACTTGATATTGTATTTAATAAAGCAAAATAAAAATAAAAGTATTGTTTGATATGTCATTTATCCCTTTTTGTTGAAAAAAATGTTGCTCTCCTTGAGGCACTTGTACTTATATTGCTTATATTATGGTGCTACATGTAACTGTGTATTGTAAACAGGAGGTGAATTTGATTATCGATGAATCTTTCTCATTATTTAGAATAACCTTGCCATCCCCTTATATCTTCATCAAATGTTTTGAATATTTAACCCTCTAGCACTCAAACCGCCCGAGAACGCCTGTGGACTTTGACCCTTTTAACAACAAATGTAGGGGATCAGGCACAATAAAAGTGTGTGTGTGCCATCTGTAGATATAAACTGTTTAGAATCTGCGTTCCAACGACGCATTACTGCAGAGAGATTTTGCATAAAGCAGGGAGACTTTTGCAAAAGATGGTTAACTGAGGGGTGGTGTGAGGAGTAAATGACTACAATCTCTAGACTCTTCAAGTGCTAAAGGGTTAAATACATTTTCCAGTATAAGCCACTTCGGGGATGCAATCTGAGCATGAGCAGATAAAGGTCATCTGTACCAAATTCTAAAACCCACTGACACTAATATTTGATATGTGCTCATGCATGTCATGTAATCATTATTCAATTATGCACTAATGGTGCATTCCGTGATATCCAGGTGAAAGTATTCTTTTTAAAGGGGGAAACAAAAGCTATTCATGAGGCACCTCTATCACTCCCAGAGTTATTTTTCTGAAGTGCACATAAAGGGACCCTCCATGTCTAAAATATCTGTGGATATTTGGGGTCATTTGTACAATCTCAGTACCTTGCGCTAACCCCGAACTGGCTTATTGCTCTCCAGTCCAATTTTACATAAGAAAATAAAACACAAAGTTTATACATGTATGCATTTTTGAGGCTCAAGAATCATGGAATAGTATACCACTTCTGTATCATCTTTCGCTTTACGAATATAGAGACTTTTTCAAAAATTCAGTGACCTTTGTAAGTGGTCTAATATATGCATTCCCTATTAAATGTACCGTATGTTTTTTAAAAATATTTTTTGTGATAGGTATTAAAGTGGCAATGAGGGCCCAGTTTAAGTTATAACTTATTTTGGACAATGACAACTTCTGAACTCTATTAAGAAAGGGGGAATCAGGGGAAGAGTGCAAAAGAAAATCAAGAGAAATCGAAAGGGCGGGAGGGAGGGAGATGGAAAAGAGAGAGCTGAGAAATAGTTTGAGGGGGAGAGGACGAGAGAAACACACACATACATGTGGAAAGAAAGACACTGAGTAGGAGGGAAAAGAGAGAATAGGGCGGGGGTGGGGACTATGTACAGCAAAGTGGGTTTATACATATACATACACTGTACTGGGGGATACTCATTTTTCTGAAGGTTCATAATTCCAAAACGCAAATTTCCCATAGCAGGGGCTTCATAATTCCAAAAAGGAAATTGGGGTTCGTAATTCTGAACATTGATGCATCACTCCGAAGGTCCGTAATTCTGAAAATGACATAGGGTTCATAATTCCGAAAACGGAAAGGGGTTCATAATTCCGAAAATGCAGTAAGGCTCTACATATCTTTTCAGAAATATGAACCCTTTTCAATTTCAGAATTATGAACCCTATTTCACTATTGCAATTATATATTGCATGTATTCATATCAATATGCACCATCATTTTTGGAGTTTTCTTCATGATCATCTATACTACTAAATTATTGAAATCTGCAGACTGCAATGGAAATGTACAAGGCTGCAATTGTTAATTTACTCAATTTTTTTGCAAATTATTGCTGGTCGCAAATTTAACAAAATGCAAAAATGAACAGGCATTGCATGTGTGAAAATGTATTGTTATTAGCATGTGAAAGTTATGGTGAAAACAACAACTCACAAATATGCCTGTATCCCTGTCATTCGTGAATATGTCTGTATGCAAAAATATAGGCTTATAGACGTACAATTTAATACTGCAAAATCAATTTCTAGGCTTGACATTGGTCTAAACAGCAGGAATAAATATGACTACTGATCACTACCTGGGGGGTGTTTCATAAAGCTGTTTGTAAAGTCATTCGTAGCTTTACGAACGACTGGGACATGTTCTTGGGTGCTATACTAATCCGATTCTCAATCATTTAGCACAAGAACTGATCACCAGTCGTTTGTAAAGTCGTGCGTAACTTACTAACAGCTTTATGAAACACCCCCCTGGTACCTTACAAATACTGGGCAACAGTAAAAGAAAGTGAGCTTGAGTGGAAGTAGGAAAATCAGAAAAAACAAAAAAATATTACCAGTCAACGTTACAAATGAATCAGACAAATAAGAAAGTTGTGCATTTTTTGAAAGCTGAGATCACTAATAATGGGGAGCCTCTCACTGGCAATGCGGTTATGATGTGTGATGTCATTAATGAAGAACTCTCTCATTTGTTTAGTACCTACAAAAATTCACAGTATCCATTTCCTGAATACATTATGTCATGGGAGGAGGGGGGGGGGGGTCATGTACATTACAATATATTACACATTTCATATCATGGAAAAAAAAAATCTGTTCTATCATTACAAGGGAAAAGGGGGACATTTTCAATAATATTTGGTACATACCAATGGGAGGGATTCTCCATAAGCGAAAGTTGGAGGACAAGATATATGCCAATTATTCTGACCTACATGTATTAGCCTTTCATGTGCAAGAGTTAAAACACATATGACAACAAAATCATATTATGTAACCATGTAATAGTTACACCTGTATATTGATCTGTGAGAGCACCTATTTTTAACACGCAAAATCATGTCAACAAATCAAATTTAATTCCATTACTGCTTTTGTTGGAGTGCCATTTAGGCGTTAGGATTATAGCAAACAGAGTATCATGTTTCATCCAAGAAGGAGCTACAAACTCATAACGATATTTGAATATCACTGCCATTCTTTGTGACAGATATGCTCAGCTCTGTCTTGATCTTCCACAGGAACACTTTTCCACATAAGAACATCAAGCAATGACGTAGAGTGAAATCTTCATGGAAATTCCTCACTCCCCTCTTACAGAGTCATTTCTCTCTCTCTCTCCTACAGTACAAGCATTTTTCTCTTGTTGTTCTTATGTTGCACATAGTAGCCCATGCCCACACAGGCTATGGGTGGAAATGTTTCTGTTTGTAAATGCACATTTTCCCCAACAATTTGATGATGTCACTTGGAGTCAGCTCGAGGCTTGAAAGGATCACTCCATACTCTCATGCCTGCAAAAAATAAAAAAGATAGGATTTGGGGTAATACATTTATAGGCTTTTTACACTTGCAAAATTTTTCTTAGTCCTGTACTGTCGGTGAGGCTACACAATGATTTAGCCACGCCGATTGTACGGGACTAAGCTTAGCCTACTTTCTGTTCACACTGCATTTTACCAAGTGGGTTAACTCCAAGATAGTACAGGATTATTATAGCCCTGGAAAAAAAGCAGGGTGAGCCCCAAAAAGGTGGGGTAAGCGCTCTGGCTCGGGAGATAGTACAGGACTAAAACTGCATATGAGAACAGCAAAACAATAGCCCGGGGTTAAGGATAGTACGGTGTTAAAAATAGAGAACATCAAGTATTAAAAGCCTAATATATACCTGTAGTGAAATTTCTGTCTACATACTTCATCCACATAGAATCTAGTCCACAATTACTTGAAAGCTCTTTTTCTCTCTATCTACCACATAATTCCCCCCCCCCCCCAGATGTTCTTGCTCTACCTTGCGATTTCTCTCTTTATTATCATCACATTATATTTAATTTGGGTAATAATTAAACTTTACCAAAATACTTGTTTGTTTGTTGTTGTTTTTTTTGTGGGTCAGGCTCGACTAGCACATGTGCTATTATCTGGCCCCTTTTACCAACCAATGCTTTTCTTCATTCATATGTAAATATCATTGTATAAAAAAAATGTATTGTAATTAAATGTTGTTGGTGGTAATAAATAAATCAATCAATAAATCAATCATTATTATGTTCACAACAATATGCTCATCACATTACTTATATATTTATCACAATAGTTATATAGCACATACAATTACATTCAGAAATGGATAAACTCACTTTGATGATGAATATGAAAATAGAGAGAACCAGAAGGGGTAATAATTTTATGGTAATGGCCAATCTGGTCTAACTTAAAACTGATCTACAAATAACCCAATAAACTATTTCAAGAAAGTCAGTAGCTACGTTCGGATCGTTCATTCGGGATTTGTGGTTTTGAAACGTTAAGTTAGCGAAACTTTAAGTGAACGAAACCACGACTCCCTAACCGCAACGAGGGTTCACACAAGCCCGAAACAAAGAGCTGAAACTACAAGCCGAGCGATCGTTAACCCTGGAAGTAGATACTACCGATTGTGTGTACGGTACACATACAGATCCTGTGTTCATAATTTGTGTGAAGTGTATGACCTGGAAGTTTAACATGAACAGAAAGGTCATCCTTAACCACAAGCTTGCGAAACTTAAAGTTTATTCCGTTCACATGTGCCGAGACTGCGACAGAGGACCCCCGCTGCTCTTGGTTTCGGCCTTAACCAGGAGCTCGCTTGTGGTTCTAGAACTACAAGTAAACTAAAAGTTTCAAAACTACGAGTCCATTCATACAGTCTGAAACTACAAGATAACTACAAGTTTGACTGACTGACTTTAAAGTGATCATTGTGTTTTCAATGATGTCACTAAAATAGAGGTGAGCTAGAAAGTAAAAATAGAATTGAGAAGAAAACATGTCAGCTACAGAATTCAAATATGACAGATCGAGCCCTCTCAACTTCCCCCTCACACTCGGGTTTCACTTCAATTTCAAACATTTATTCTGTTATCAGACAGGCTAAGTGGCATATTCAGGTGGAATTTTCTAAACATGATGGACTACAGACAGATCTCCTTTCAGACATAAAGTTGGGAACTTTCTCCCAAATCGGAAACCTGAGATGGACTAATGAAATTCATAAAGAAGGGGGCTTCCAGCAAAGATTTGCTAGGGCAAAGCGTGAAAGACGAGCAGAAAAATATTCAACCATTCTTCAGAAAGAATATTTAGGGAAAGAACTGTACAGTAGAAAGTAGAAGACCTTACATCATGCTAAATTAATTTTCAAGGAAGAAAAGTAGGAAAGATTTTTTTTCCCCCAAAATCAGAAAAAATATCCTTTGAGGAACCGTAGGCCGAAAGTAGATAAGCAATGATTCCTACAAAAGGGGGGAATCTTGGTAAGATTTGGACACAAGAAAGATGTGGAAGAAAACAAGACAAAATAATGATTCTTCAAGGAATAGACTTTGAAAAGAGTTCATGAGAAGATTTTTTTTTTAAGAAGTCAAAAAAAAAGCTGTCAAACATCAAATGATAGATCAAGACAAGGATTTGGGGATTTAAGAAAAGTTTTTCTCTTCCAGTAATAGCATAAGAAAAGCAGACCAAATATTCAACGATGAGGGAAATTCAGAAAAGCAGACAAAATAATCAATGATTTTTTAAGGCAGAAGATTTATGGCAAGACTAGCTGCAAAGAGGATTGAGAAGCAGATAAATACAATCAATGACAAGGTCTGTAACAATATCCTAAACTGACTTGAGTATTGCCCAAAAGGCTCAGGAACCAGAACAGGTCACATAGTCTAGGGGCATCACAGAACACAGGAACAGTGAAGATATTTAAGAAAAAATGATTTGCATTGACGGGGAAGGTATGGTACGATATCGGATGGTTGTGTTAACACTGAAGATTCAAGCATGTTGTTTTCATCACTGGATGTGTGTCATTACATGATGGAAGTTGAATCAATTTAATGTTTTGTAGACAAACAAGGTCAAAAAGTCTTAAAACAAACTAATGAAAACACTATTGTACAAAATGAATACAGCAGTACATGTAGCTCAACTTCCAAAAGCAAGTACCACTCCTTTACTAGATAAACAGAACAAATTTGTGACATATTACTGTATTTGCCAAAAAGTTGGGGTATATACATTCACAAGGACCCCACCGCTTTTGTCCCTTTCATTCATGAATTTGCTCATTCCATGATATACATGTATAACTATGTGGTGCCATGGCTATGATGCATGACAATAATAGCCTACATGCAACTGCACACTTTAAAGCCAAACATTTTTTGCATCAAGTTATAACTGATTGATGAGAAATTACTTTCACTTCAATCAATTTCAAAGCTTTGAATCCCAGAACCCACAATCATGTCTTTTGCAAGGTGTGAACACATTACTTTAAGCATCTCTAGCAGTTATTCAGCTGGCATGCTTGGTAGAATAATTCATCACAATACTTTGGTTCGCCGTCAGCAGCGGCCAAAGAATCAAGAGGAGCTCCACCGATGAAGAATCTATCCCATAATCCTCGGGGAGACCTCACGATGGCCAAGAGGATGCACAACATGGATGCTTTACCCAAGCATGTGGGGAATAACCAATGAGGGTAGATTGTCCCCACGGATATGTCATGTTTGTTTGTTTGACAAGCTCGCAAACATCCGCAAGACATCTCCTTCAGGAGTCCTTCATTACCATTTTGTGATGCTTGTAGCAATCATGATTGGACTATGTAATCAGTTGTTGTAAACAACACTAAAAATAAACAAGGGCTCAAAGCAAATAACCCCTCAAACTATTTACATCATCCCCAAATTATTCTTCTTGAAGGATTTTCTTGTTGAAATTTGAAAAGAGCCCCAAGAGACAGACGGGCAAAGTTTTGGTTTTTCGAAGGTGGGTTAAACGGGGCACTTTTCAAAATTGATCCACTTGTTTAGCGGACCTGAAAAATTGTTGCAGTTACATTTACTGAGGCTCGTAATGATATTTTCAAACTGAGGTTATCAATCATCGAATGGAAAGATTGCTGACGTAGTCAAAGAAAGAGCTGTTGGACAACTGTAACAGCCAAGTGGAACAATCCTCATTATCCTTCTAATGGATCTTGCTGAAAATATGGATGTAACAAGCACGTGAAGAGAAATAACACTTTTTCTACATGGTCATGGACAGATAGAGTAGTGTTTGCTTCTTTTAGGTTACCACACACCTTACAGCTGGAATATTGATAGATTTTAGACAAAAGAGAAATTCATCTATCAAGGGAAGATTACAGTTTTGATTACTTTAGATGGATTGTAAATAAAAAGGGTTGCTGAGACAGAACTTTAAAAGAGACAAAAGGGAGGGAAGGAGGGAGGGAGGGAGGGAGGGAGGGAGGGAGGGAGGGAGGGAGGGAAGGAGGGAGGGAGGGAGGGAGAGAGAGGGAGGGAGGGAGAGAGAAAGAGAAGGGAGAGAGAGGGGGAGGGAGAGAGAGAGAAGAGAGAGAGAAGAGAGAGAGAAGAGAGAGAGAGAGAAGAGAGAGAGAGAAGAGGGAGAGGGAGAGGGAGAGGGAGAGGGAGAGAGAAGGACACAGAGAGGGAGAAAAAGAAAGTCTAAGAGCATGCAGAGGTGGGGAACAGGGTGCAAGAAAGAGAGAAAACTAAAAACGAACAATTGCTATTCCATACATACCACTGAAGTGTTGTCTCCTCCTGAAAACACTTTTACCAAACATCTTTTAGGAGAACACATTAAGTACTTCAGGAGCTACACCAAGTATTAACCCTTTGCCTATGGGAAACGGGTGGTCCCTGTACTAAGCCTATTGGAATGAGAGAATCCAGTACTCAGCGGGTTAACCCTTTTGAGACAATTGACCACATTTTGTTGTTTGGCTCAATAACTTTGGATTCAGAGCTCTAAATAATATACCAGATGCACGAGTAGAAAGAGCAAAAATTTCTGCACACACCGTGTCCATTTTTGTTGCATGACCAGATTGCATTTGACGCCAGTAAATTTAAAAAGGAGAATAAGCTTTAAAATCCTTAAATTGGAAACATGTTGAGAGGTGCAAAATCATTTTTTAAAATCAAAACTTGCAATTTTTCCAACTTTTGATGACAAAATTCTTAACCATGTATATTGTTTTCAAAGACATTACACCTTATTAGATCCATTGTTGCTAATTTGAAAAACAAAATGTGATCAATTTAGCCCTTAAATAATTCCTGATCTGAAAGGGTTAACAAGGCAAACGGTGAAGGGCAAGAGAACATTGGAAGATTGGAGGCGGAGGATTGCTTTCATAGGAGAGGAAAATGAAAAAGGAGGTCAAATATACAAGGGTGCCTGCTTCACACAAGAAGGTCCCCAATGTTCTCCGCATCAAGTGGCTCCTTCTACTATCTCACCATAATAACAATAATAATCTTTTTAAAAAAGGCAGAAAGAAGTAACATTTTGATGAAGAGTTATATATGGGTGATAGCATGAACTCACAGAAGACTAAAATATATTTAGTGAAGCTACTTTCTAATACTAATACAAGTACAAGAAAACCTATCCTCAAGTAACCCCATGAGGGCAGCACAACTAAATTAGTGCTGGCAAATGCTTTACATGTCAAACTGATAAAAGAAAACACTGAAGACATCAAATCTTGAAGTGGAGTACAAACTAAAATAGGAGCATCTGCAATTAAGTAAGAAGACAACACACTTCAAATGAATTCAAAAACATCATTTTTAGTATTCAACAAAAGGCATAGCTAACTTTATCAACAAAAACATTACAAAATTTGTCCAGTAATAAAAGCCTTGTCTACCGGTAAATATATTCATGACATTGAAAATAAATCGATGATTTTCATACCAAATTGCATAGTTGTAGAGGCAACTGAAAAATCACCCCCCAAATCTCACAACTGTGATTGCTTCATCAAGATTTGAGTAGAATTATACACCGTAGTTTCTTACAACTAAACATCAGACTTTCAAATGGTTAATACATTTTTTTTCCGGTTAATACATTTTTTCCAAGGCAATAGTAAGGTTTGCATTACAGAGCATCAATAAAGGCGCAAGGCCAAAATAATTTGTCCAATACGTTGCCTTTTCCCATAATTATGTAGGCCTATGTTATTATTGGTTTAATATGAACATCACTTGACACGAAAATTTAATGCAATTGATAATTACAGTAAAACCTGCTTTAGCGACCACCTGTACAGAAAGACCCCTTTGGCCCTGTCTATAAATTTTGATATTTTTGATATTTGATATTCATTTATTTTCCATATACATCATCATAAATTTTACAATCTTTCAACATGTATGGTCACATAAAATTATATACACAGAAAAAAGGGGCCATCATGAGCAAAGCTTGAGGTGACGTCCTTATCATAAATACAAGGCATTAGCGATAATGTGTCTCGCCCATATGCGATAACTAGAAATATCGTGATCTCTGTTGCCATGCAACAGGTCCCCCAAGTGCATAAATCTGCATAAGTTATGCTTGCATATATCTACATTACTGTTTGGAAAGTGACGTTTACAAAGTTATGTCATAAGAGAGTCTTGCAGGTAAACTATAATGTTTGACCTGAAATGACCTTTGACCTTACCATGTGACCTCTGATGGCAGCATAACATGCAGGTCCCCCAAGTGCTTCTAAAACCCAAGTTTGGTTGAAAATTGAGTGATGGTTGCAAAGTCTTGCAGGTAAACTTTAACGTATGACCTTTGACCTTATCATGTGACCTCCAACGGCACCATAACATGCAGGTCCCCTTAGTGCATCTACAACCCAAGTTTGGTTGAAAAGTGAGTGATGGTTGCAAAGTTATCTGTCATAAGAAGGTCTTGCAGGTAAAAACTTTAACGCATGACCTTTGACCTTATCATGTGACCTCCAACGGCACCATAACATGCAGGTCCCCTCAGTGCATCTACAACCCAAGTTTGGTTGAAAAGTGAGTGACGGTTGCAAAGTTATCTGTCATAAGAGAGTCTTGCAGGTAAACTTTAACGTATGACCTCAAATGACCTTTGACCTTATCATGTGACCTCCAACGGCACCATAACATGCAGGTCCCCTCAGTGCATCTACAACCCAAGTTTGGTTGAAAAGTTATCTGTCATAAGAGAGTCTTGCAGGTAAACTTTAACGTTTGACCTGAAATGACCTTTGACCTTATCATGTGACCTCCAACGGCACCATAACATGCAGGTCCCCTCAGTGCATCTACAACCCAAGTTTGGTTGAAAAGTGAGTAACGGTTGCAAAGTTATCTGTCATAACGTTTGTGACGGACGGACGACGGACGGACGGACGACATTTGGATCCCTTAGTCTCGCCTCCGGTGGGCGAGACAAAAATGATCATACAATGAATATACATGTGCAAAAAATGCATAGTGGAAAGCAGCAGGCCAACCAATGAGGACAAAAAAAGTAAAAGGGAAAGAGAGGGGGGGGGGGGGGGGGGAGGAGAGAGAGAGAGAGAGAGAGAGAGTTGCATTCAGATAGTATCAGGTGGAACATAAGATCTGTAAATACCAATCACTTTGAAAAAAAGGTCCTGACATCTGACTCTTATATTGCAATGTACAAGGATACGTGCTATAAAATAACAGTTGTAAGTATATTTCTATGTACATGCTTTTCTTATCTCCCTTGAGCGGTCTTTATAGACCGGTTTTACTGTATTAGTTTACTACATGCATAAAGTCAATAGATAGATCTACAATTTGCAATAAACACCAAGTTTCCCAAGCACATGGCAAATATTGTTAATAAGAAAACCTATTTTCAATTAAGGTTGGTAATTAACTAATTATCCTATTTTTCAAATCATATAAATCAACAGGTCAAACTAAACTACATGTAATGCAAATGAAATCCCAATCAGATTTCAATTAAGATTAAGTGTTTATTTCCTGCCAACCCTGATTCAAATGTTTGGAAGCTATCTCCTCTTTCGTCATTTCATTTTGATTAATTCATAATCTTTAATAATTTTTTTTTTTTATTTGAGACACTTTAAAATACAAAAGCAATATTTGCATTATTTTGTTTATTCAACTGAACAGAAGATGTTGCATTTTGTTTCTATTTTGGAGTCATATGATAGCTCAAGATCTCAGAGCTGTTGATCAAATCTTTGCATACTTGAGATTAAAAAAAAAAGATGTGCACAAATGTCTTGAAAAATAAAAGGTTTTCAAAATGGGTGTCACGATCGATGGGACCTCAGTTGCAAGACAGTCACCAGTTTTTGAAGAGAACCGCCCCCTCCCACTTCACCCCTCGATAGGGTTAAGTAACTTTAAGTTCTCTTTTATTCAGCTCCCCAGAGCAATGTTAAGAGGCATCACTACCTAAATGCCTTACTCCCCTTCAGACATCTTTGTAAGTCCATTTTGTCAGTTCCTAAGGGTTGTTTTCCTTCATCAAGAACACCGTTATGTGTGACCTGCATTTTAAGTATTCTTCCCTTCTCTAGAGTATCTATCTCAATCCCTCCTCCTTAATGATTTTCTTTTTTTCCCCTTTGAATCTGTGTTACATTTATCAGTAGATCCTCTTTTGTACTTATCTTCCAAGCTCTGTTTTTCTTCTGCTGTGTTTGTTATTTTCACATTGTGTTTCTTGTCTACTGTAGAATAGAAAGTCTAAAATTCTCTCTATTTCTACCTCTCACTGTTTTTGCCTCTCTTCCATTCTCTCTCTCTCTCTCTGTCATGTCTTTCGTTAATCATGATTGATTTTTCTCAAGTATGATACTATTATCTTTGCTTTTTAGTGTGACCTTATGACTTCCATGGGTAGTTGAAGCAAAATCTTGGTAAAAAATAAGTCTTTTTCTTCTTTACAATTTCATAGAACAATCTGTTACAATAAAAACATCATACAGTTCTTGAAAGTGTTACATTTAAATTGTCAATGGCAAAGAGTTGAAAAAGTTAATTTCAGCGAAATTTGCCATAATAACGAAAAATGCAATTTTCCGATAGATATGTCAACATATTAATGATTTTTGGTGAAATTGCTAAACTGCTAATGATTGAAAAAAAATAAGAATAGTTTTCATATTTCCTTTGGCTTGCTATCCTATTTATCAGATACAACAAAAAGTGAATGCAGTTTAAGTTATTGCCAATGTCTATATCTTATTTCTTGCCCTGCACTGCTGATATGCCTAGATGTCTTTTCTGTAATTTCATGCATGGATAGATGAACAATTTAGCAGGCAATATTGGCTTGCACCAGTGGAGCAAAGTGTGAATCTTTCTTCTCTTATTTTTTTTCAGCTAATGGTAATAATCTTACCCAAAATCAGTTGACCGATAAGGCGACATTTGCAAAACTGACAAGAAAGGCATTATATCATTTGTCAAGAGCGTGTGAATTGTATGCAGGGGTACTCAAGGTGTTGACTTAGAAGGAACATTAAGCAAAACTGATGAGCTAGTTATGTCCATACTTTCAATGCTTGGAATCCAGTTTGCATACATTAATTGTTGCTATGTCCGGCAAGCCTCCAACAAGCTTTCAGGTTGTCAAGAACAACCTTTGTTTGAAAGTATGTATAAAATTTGCATACAATACCGAAGTGGTCTACAGACCTGTATAATAAGTGATTCAAATTTTATGCATACTTTTGAAACAAAGGTTGTTCTTGACAACCTGAAAGCTTGCCAGAGGCTTGCCAGACATAGCAGCAAGTAATGTATGCAAACTGGATTCCAAGTATTGTAGTTCATTCATTAATAACAGGTTAATGGAATACCTCGTTACTAGGTCCCCAGGAAAGAAACATCCATAATTTGAATCACTTAGTAAACAGGTCTATTGGGAAAGGTTGATCACGTTTACATAAGAATTGACCAGTGTATACTATGAGGTTTTGGAATCATCAAAATGATAAGAAATTGACCCAATCTCGCCGAAAAGCACATGCACTGCACACAGAAAAGGGTATATGGGACTGAAAAAGGTATATGGGACTGCACACACATGTGGCATCAATGTTCAGCCCGAACACTTCAGCATTTTCTAGTCATATTTAAAAAACTAGGGAATTTGAAGGGCAATCCTTTTCAGAGGACGTTCTTCCAAACTGATATAAAAGGATTGTGAAAGCTCACAATAATTTTTCACCTTTCCCAGAACTCAACCTTCTCTTTAATTTCCTCCTTCATAAATTCAGTACATCATTAGTTTGGACACGTAATCACACACATTACAGTTTGTCACACACAATTATTGTATGCAATGAATCAGGTTGTTGTTCTGTTAATTGATGGATGATACTTTCGTGAAACAGAAAAAGATTTTTTCTTACAACATAGAAATCCAGAAATATCATGTGGCTGGACATATTTCACTGACCAACTAAATGATACTAAGTAAATCATATCTTTTCTTAGCCTTTAACAAAAAAAATATTTAAAAACAACAAAATATTTAACCCATACAAGACACACAGTTGAATTTGAGTAAGGAGGTATTAAAGACACTGCAGTTAACATATATTACAATCAGATGTACAATCAATGGCAATCATAGGCAAAGAGAGAGAATGGAAGGAGAGGAAAGGAAGGAAGGAGAGGAAAGGAAGGAAGGAGAGGAAAGGAAGGAAGAGAGAGAGAAGAGGAAGGAGAGAGAGAGAGAGAGAGAGGGGAGAGAGAGAGAGAGAGAGGGGAGAGAGAGAGAGAGAGAGGGAGAGAGAGAGAGAGAGGGAGAGAGAGAGAGAGAGGAGAGAGAGAAGAGAGAAGAGAGAGAGAGAAGAGAGAGAAGAGAGAGAGAAGGAGAGAGAGAGAGAGAGAAGAGAGAGAGAAGAGAGAGAGAAGAGAGAGAGAGAAGAGAGAGAAGAGAGCAAAGAGAGAGAGAAGAGAGCAAAGAGAGAGAGAAGAGAGAAAAGAGAAAGAGAAGAGAGAAAAGAGAAAGAGAAGAGAGAGAGAGAGAGAAGAGAGAAGGGGGAGAGGGTGATCAAAGAGAGGAAATGTCAAGAAAGATAATGTTGAGTTTTTTTCAAGAAATAAATTAAATCACCATGCAGATGTAGTTTAAATCTGAGCAGATGAATTTTCACTTACTTTAATTACATTTTTTTTTCTCCAGACAAGGCAAATAATTGCCAAGTGACAAGCAAATTGAAAAAAATTCCCTCAATCTCTTACTCCATGTTTCAATTTATTAAATCTGCTAAAGTATAATTCCTGTAATCATTTCATGGAATTACTCAAATGGAGCACTTCCAACCCACATAATGCACTTTAATGCTACATTTTGCTTTGCTTTTATATGTCTGATGTACATTCTCCTATGTAATACCACCCACCAGTAAAACTTCTTAATTTTTAAATTCTATTCCATTATGAACGCCGTCAGAATTATTCTGAAAATCTAAATTCATTTCCTTTTTGTTTCGTTCAAAGTTTATTCAACATCCCTTATTTTTTTTAAAGATACGTTCAGAATGATACATTCAAATTTATGTGATCTTCTTCAGCTCTTCTTCAGCTCTGACATGTCTACATGTAATTCTTTACTACTGCAGTCAGACTTAGCAACATCTGTTGGTTTTTATGCTGTCAAAGAGCTCTGTTTATTCAAATCATTCCCATTCCTTATTTATTCAATTATTAGATTTTTATTTAAAATGCAGAGTAGGTGCATTCAGTTATAAAAACTGCTTTACAAGCACTCCATATTCAGTTATAAAAACTGCTTTACAAGCACGCCATATTCAGTTATAAAAACTGCTTTACAAGCACGCCCTCTCCTTAGAATCTTCTTAACCAAATATCATAAAAGGATCTCCAGAGACCAAAGCTCTAGTTTAACTTTCAATTTTTATAATTTGGCAATTTGGATTATTAAGCAGAAAACCTAGGCAATTGCTTACCGAAATGTTGTCAAATTCAAATTCTGGATGACTTTTACAATGGACTTTGTAAAAACCAGATGAAAATATAACAATAATTTTGAATGTCTGAGATGTTGGTTTGCCATCGAGGCCACAAAGGTAGGACTATCAGGTTATCGGAAGAGATTTTTAGATGGTACACCTAGATTCATTTTGAGATCTCTTCAATACATATAGCTAATTCTGTACATTCTCTCTGACCTAAAGTCAAGTGATGCTTTAAATTTGTTAAAAATCTGCTTTTTAAAAAAAATCTGATTATGCCATGGAAACCACAATCAACAGATTTTGCAGTTGTTTTTTTATATAACTGACCCCAAATATCCTTGGATTTTACTGTAGACCTGGGCCCTTTAACTCATAGAGTTACAATGCATGGCACCTCTCTTAAAATATCACCTTCACTTTAATTGCATTCACTGCAAGTTATAACCAAAGTTAGTAAGATTGGAGAAATGAAATGAGTTTCATAATTGATTGTTAGTCAATTTTTATGTTACAGGACCCAGTACACATCACAACATAACAATGTTCTGTGGACCCCCTCTGCAATTTTTTTTCATTTTGGGGACTACTAACCTCCAGGTTGTATCTCTTTCTGGTTCACGTCTTTTCTTGTCTCTCTTTGTACTTTCTCTGTAACAGAAATATAGTGGAGAAAATAATAGCACAACATATATTTTGTAGCACTGGAGAAACAAATCATGCCGCCTCTGTCATAATATACAAGCAACAATCCTATTTGCATTTTTGATCATTGACACAAAATGATATTTCTTTTTTTTTATATATATATACTTTTTATTTACCAATACAAAGTATATATTGTTACAAAAAATTAAAAGTAAGGTCCATTTAATAACAAAATACTCTATTCCCTCCACCCGAACCCCCCCCCCCCAAAAAAAAAAAACTAAACTAATAAAGAAACACAAGTCTAACTTTGCAGATATGCCATTGAAACGAATGTTACTTTAATTTTTAACACTATATATGGAATGTTGCTGAACTTTATATACTTTAACAGCAATTTCTTCAAAGGGTGGATTATTTGCAACACCTAAACAGTATCACTTTCATTTGCAAGATAAGTATCAGAAACACAATCTTGATGTCAAAAGAAGGCCAGATGAGAGAAAATACCACTTTGTTATCCCTCTACTGTAATCCCATTTCCAATTTTTTGTCAATTCCTTTTGGAAATAATTTTTTTCACACATGCTACAAACATCCTGTTTCTTTTATATTTCTCCTTTCACACAAATCAGCTTTTTACAAAAGTTGGATTGCCCTTTAACTAATTCTCATTCAACTGGATATTAGAATTTCAGCTTACTCCAAGATGATGAATTCATCATTGGTGCAAAGACAATAGGGTAGAGGGCCAGTCCTACACATCCTACAAAACCAGCTATTATGAAAGAGTTTCTCCCTCGAAGCATGGCGATGAGCACTTCTTGTACTCCGGTGAAGTTTAATATGCTCCTCTCAGTTGCTCTTCAGAAGCGACCAGTGATGTCTAAGAGAGATAGAGAATCGGGGAAAGAGAAAGAGAATGAGGGAAAGAAAGGGAGTACAATCTCACAATGTAATCTGCATCGATATTTCCAGCAAAATCCAAAGTCAAAATCACGTCCAAAACCAAAGAAATCCCCACCAATTTTTTTCGCCATCGCATGTTGTTTTCATTCCGCCAATGTTTTAGATATACTCGGCCAATAAAATTTTGTCCACAATGAAATCGCAACAAAAATCGCTGAGGATTTATTCCGTTTTGGACATGATTTCGACTTTGGATTTTGCTGGAAATATCACAAGTTCTTCCTAACGGCCATTTGAGGTAGGAGTGAGATTTTTTAAGAGCTGAATTTGAAAGGAAGTATTTAAAATATTTATCTTATTTCCCCCATACCTTTAGTACATGCGATAGTAAATAACTAGTGTTTTTGCATTCACCCCGCGTAGTGGTAAATATGACCACTACGGTATTCGTGTGTGTGTGTAATTGGGTTTTTACTAACTATACACAGTGCTGTCGCTTCTGTACGACCTGCCCATTCTCTAGCGTTGCGAACCGCGACTACATGCTTTTCGCTGAAATTACATATATTAAAAATAAAAATTAAACTATATAAATCTTCAACTATTGATTGATTGCATTCATTAAGATAATAACCAACTTACAACTTACCAAAAACGATGATTTATTGCGTCATCTGCCGTTGAATGGCAGAATGTAATTGCGCTGCACTTTTTAAAAGGTAACACCTGTGTGTAATATACACAGCGCTGTCGCAAAGCGGTACCGCGATGGACAGGTTTCGGCAGTCAAAAGTTGAAATTTTATACCCTGTGGACATTGCCTGATGGCTCGGGATTGAACAAATCCATCCAAGCAATTGATTTCATGTGAGTATAACATAAAATTGGAAGTTTAACATACATTTTAAATTAATTTTGTACATTGTTTTTAGTGACATTGAGGGGTGTCGCAATGAAAGTCTATGTGTCCTTGTCAGACGCTGTGCATTGGGCTAGGTTTTTACAGACGTGTATCAATCAGATAATAATAATATTATTCCCCAGTCCCAGACGTAAATATTATTCATATTATTTACGTCTGGGACTGGGGACCGACCTTTCATTTTTCATGCCTTTTAAAATTTAAGTTTTAACTTTTATTTTAAGTTAACGTCACCATGAGTACCTAAACCCACGGACGCTAGATGGCGCTATCGCGCAAGTACACCTAGTGTCCCTGTATTAAAGAGTTGCGACATGGACGTCCCACTTTTCTGGAAACAAAATGGCGTTTGAATTCTTTCTATTGAGAACACCCAGGTGCTCATCGGAATTGAATAGATATGTTACGTAATAGTGGAAACAAAATGGCGTTCAAATCCCCAGTTGTCGTAACTCTCTAATACAGGGACACTAAGTACACCCATAGCCAATGCGTGATTCGGCCGCTATGCATGCACACACTTCCGATACCGCCTGTGTTAAGCGAATGACAAGCGAATGAATCTGAGATTTTTTTCAGCACATGATATGGACTATTTAGCCCTCATTTTTCACTATTTATGAGATTTTCAGGTAAGTTTTGAGCCATCTGTGTGATAATTGGAATATTAAGCATTATTTTAAGGCATGATTTGTGACTGTGAGTGCTGTTTTTATTTTTTTGTGGGAGTGCCCACTCATGGCTACATTACTGTAAAATAGTTGGTATTTTCTGTCGCATGTACTAAAAGTATGGGGGGAAAATAAGATAAATATTTTAAATACCTTGCTTTCAAATTCAGCCCTTAAAAATCTCACTCCTACATCAAATGGCCGTTACGAAGAACTTTCCATTTTTCCAGTAAAATCCAAAGTCAAAATCATGCCCAAAACCGAAGAAATCCCCGCCGATTTGTTTCGCGATCGCGTGTTGTTTACATACCGCCGATGTCCTAGACTAAAATCGGCCAATAAAATTTTTGTCCACGAAGAAACTCGGGATTGCAAGCGCACATCGTTCTCTATGATCGCGCACACAGAAAATCAGGACTTTTCCGTGTACGGGATAGGGACCGAATTTTTAACGAAATTTTTTTGGGGAGATGTCAGCGCCCACAGCGACCAGGAAATGTACACAATGACTCCGATAGCTCGTTTCGCGAGAATCGACAGTAAATTACGGATTTCATTTTTGGAATCATCTTTTCCAACATCGTTGAGTTGAATTTATTGTATTTCTTGGATATATTGGGGTCGGTTTTTGTAAATTAAATGCCGATTTTGAGTGAATGTTGGTGACTTTTGTGCAGTGGTGTTTGAAAAAGTTGAGCCGTATGACTGCCTAGATTCTACACACAAAGTATAGGAATGGAGCTAGTATGAGTGGGAGCACTCATGGTTACATTACTGTAAAATAGTTGGTATTTTCTGTTGCATGTACTAAAGGTATGGGGGGAAAATAAGATAAATATTTTAAATACCTTGCTTTCAAATTCAGCCCTTAAAAATCTCACTCCTACATCAAATGGCCGTTACGAAGAACTTTCCATATTTCCAGCAAAATCCAAAGTCAAAATCATGCCAAAACCGAAGAAATCCCCGCTGATTTGTTTCGCGATCGCGTGTTGTTTACATACCGCCGATGTCCTAGACTAAAAGAAACTCGGGATCGCAAGCGCACATCGTTCTCTACGATCGCGCACACAGAAAATCAGGACTTTTCCGTGTACCGGATAGGGACCAAATTTTTAACGAAATTTTTTTTGGGGGGAGATGTCAGCGCCCGCAGCGACCAGGAAATGTACACAATGACTCTATGACGATAGCTCGTTTCGCGAGAATCGATTGTAAATTACGGATTTCATTTTTGGAATCATCTTTTCCAACATCGGTGAGTTGAATTTGTTGTATTTCCTGGATATTTTGGGGTCGGTTTTTGTAAATTAAATGCCGATTTTGAGTGAATGTTGGTGACTTTTGTGCAGTGGTGTTTGAAAAAGTTGAGCCGTATGACTGCCTAGATTCTACACACGAAGTATAGGAATGTAGCTATGAGTGAGTGGGAGTGCCTACCAATGCCACTCATGGCTACATTACCGTAAAATAGCTGGTATTTTCTGTCGCATGTACTAAAGGTATGGGGGGAAAAATAAGATAAATATTTTAAATACTTGCTTTCAAATTCAGCCCTTAAAAATCTCACTCCTACCTCAAATGGCCGTTAGGAAGAACTTTTTATATTTTCAGCAAAATCCAAAGTCAAAATCTTGTCGAAAACCGGAGAAATCCCCGCCTATTTGTTTCGCGATCGGGTGTTGTTTACATACTGCCGATGTCTTAGACTAAAATCGGCCAATAAAATTTTTGTCCACGAAAAAACTTGGGATCGCAAGCGCACATCGACCTTTACGATCGGCGCACATCGATCTTTACGATCGGCGCAGACAGAAAATCGGGACTTTTCCGTGTACGCCATAGGGACCGAATTTTTTAGGCCAAAAATCTTTTGGGGAGATGTCAGCGCCCGCGGCGACCAGGAAATGTACGCAATGACTCCGATAGCTTGTTTCGCGAGAATCAACAGTAAATTACGGATTTCATTTTTGGAAATATCTTTTCCAACATCGCTGAGTTAAATTTATTGTATTTCTTGGATATTTTGGGGTCGGTTTTTGTAAATTAAATGCCGCTTTAATTTGAATGAATGTTGATTGTTGGTGACTTTTGTGCAGTGGTGTTTTAAAAAGTTGAGGTGTATGACTGCCTACATTCTACACACGAGGTATAGGAATGTAGCTATGAGTGACCAATACCATGAGGCATGACCATCCGAAAGACGTGTCTCAATCTCGAACCTGGGTCCGCTGAATCAGTTTATAACTTAAGTTCCACTGTTAGCTGGATTACAGGCTTGTCACAGAGACATCCATCCGTATGACGACTGCTCTCAATATGTTGCCCACTAGTGAGGCCGCTCTATATGGTTACGCACCATAGATACGTACACAAAATGTTACGCACACAAGCTATACAGACAAGGTGGATATTACGACGGGTGGCCGTTCTCTCCCAAAGACTTTTTCAATTATTGCTCCTCGCCGTTAAAGGGCTTTGCTTAATATCCTTGCACCAGAAGGAATACAGCAGATTGTAGAGAATGCACAATGAGAAGCCTTTAATATCGCTAGACTAAACTCATTAACAACCCCCAAGCTGTCTTAACAACAGGTAAACAACGAGGTGGAGATCGATGAACCGGTCGCGCCGGTACCACTATGAGCGCTGAGGGCTCCCTTCATCATAATGGTCAAAAATACAAAATGGATGCTCTGACTGGATTTCGATAGGAGATTTCGCAAGAAATTCCCCAAAATTTCAGGAAACCCTCTTCAAAAGTGACAAAACAAACTAAGTTTTAATCATCTATTATTCACCATAATTAGCTATCTTTCAGTAGATTTCAATCTAAGGTTTTCACTTAAATATAGCCAAAAATGCACAGTGATGCAGTTTTAGGTATGGGACACTCATAGGCACACGCCATTGCCGACTGTGTAGGAACGCAGGCAATAGTCAGTACGGTACTAATATGTATCACTGTGCATTTTTGGCTATATTTAAGTGAAAACCTTCGGTTGAAATGTACTGAAAGATATCTAATTATGGTGAATAATAGATGATTAAAACTTACCAGTTTGTTTTGTCACTTTTGAAGAGGGTTTCCTGAAATTTTGGGGAATTTCTTGCGAAATCACCTATCGAGATCCGGTCAGAGCATCCATTTTGTATTTTTCACGATTATGATGAAGGGAGCCCTCAGCGCTCGTAGTGGTACCGGCGCGATCGGATCATCAATCTCCACCTCGTTGTTTACCTGTTGTTAAAGACCTCAGCCTGACCGAATTTTGAAATATACACTTTGTTCATCCACGGGGAGCTATATATTTTCTGAACAAATTGAAACCAACTTCATGAGATTCCGTTTCCTGTGGAATGAGTAACAGCGTCCCGAATGTTGAGGCCCGGCGGTTTTTCTGACGAGGGCCCCGTCTCTGAGGAACGCTACTTTGCAGGGGGTGAAAATTTGATGACGACATATCGTGTAGACGCACTCGGAGCTGTATACATGACATGTCGTCACACGTCTAGCGACCGCCTGCAGTTTCCTCTCTTGTTACGCAATAGGGAGGGGGCGGACCAAAAAAAATTATCTTTTTTATTTTTTATGGATAAACGGAGACGAAAATTTATGAATACCCAGGGTAATTATATTCTTTGTTTACTAAGCTTTACGTCAATATATGGTTGTTTTGGGTCCGGCTGAGGTCTTTAAGACAGCTTGGGGGTTGTTAATGAGTTTAGTCTAGCGATAAGGCTTCTCATCGTGCATTCTCTACATTCTGTATTCCTTCTGGTGCAAGGATATTAAGCAAAGTGCTTTAACGGCGAGGAGCAATAATTGAAAAAGTCTTTGGGAGAGAACGGCCACCCGTCGTCGTAATATCGACCTTGCCCGTATAGCTTGTGTGCGTAACATTCTGTGTACGTATCTATGGTAGGTATATGAAATGCCCGGTGCGCTTGCATCGCGAAAGTGGTCCCAAAACTGTGTTTCCGTTTTCTACCAGCTTCCGGGTTATGCTGTGCGGGGTACCCTGACAAAAGCTTTCGCTGTGCTCGTATTTGCATGTCAATGTGCACAAAGAGGGTATCAGCGAAGAGCTGAGACCACGAACTAGTGTGTGAAAAAAAAATTTTGTCAAAAGGATTTCCAGACGTTGTTTCACATGGGCCTGAACTACCCTGATAATTTTGGGTCATCATAATCATCATTATTTTTCATGAAGGTACGTGATTTAATTGATTTCAATTATTTACAAATTCATTTTCATTAATACTTAACACATTATCAAAGTTTAATGGAAATTTATCGTTGCGAAATACTTTTTTTTCTTTGCGAAATTTTCCATGTCAGAACTAGTACGTATGTACACGTTAGCTCACCCAGGAGCTCCACCGCGAAGCAGCGGCGGCGGAGATCCGTGGGTTAACCCGTTGGCGTTAGCATGTGAATTTTGACGATCGATATACAAAAGTGATGAGATTTTGATTCTAAATTTTCATTAATAGACAATTGTTTTTCTTCATCAAAATATTATGGCAATGTACCATATTAAGGTAATTATCAAAAATAGGAAGTGTTTTGGTGAAATGCTGTTCTGTTTTTGTTTACAAATTCATGTTTTCCAGGGGTACCAAACTTTTCAGGATAGGATGAAAATTAAGGAAGTTAGGTAATTTTTAAGGTCTGTAGGGATGTATATTGGTCACATTTTTATTTGCCGTATTGAATTACTGTACAATTCCCGCGACCAAAAAAACCAGTGTTTTGCGATGTGTAAAATGCCCTAATTTCTTAAATATCCATCCAATTTGAATAATTCAAAAACTACTGCATTTCTCTTTTCTAGAACTTTCTGTTGATACCAAATTTGTCAAGAATTAATCAATTTGACATTTTCATTTCACATACCTATCTATGGTGCGTAACCATATAGAGCGGCCTCACTAGTGCGCAACATATTGAGAGCAGTCGTCATACGTATGGATGTCTCTGTAACAACTACGAAAAAGAAGGCTGTAAATGTAAGTTTTTATAACTTTCTGCATTTTGTATCTTAACGAACTTATAAATTAATATATATAGAATGAAACCTAAGTATCAGTTTGCCCACTCATAGCTACATTCCTATACTTCGTGTGTATAATGTAGGCAGTCATACACCTCAACTTTTTAAAACACCACTGCACAAAAGTCACAAACATTCACTCAAAATCGGCATTTAATTTAGAAAAACCGACCACTAAATATCCAAGAAATACAATAAATTCAACTCACCGATGTTGGAAAAGATATTTCCAGAAATCAAATCCGTAATTTACTGTTGATTCTCGCGAAACGAGCTATCGGAGTCATTGTGTACATTTCCTGGTCGCCGCGGGCGCTGACATCTCCCCAAAAGACTTTGTCCTTAAAAATTCGGTCCCTATGTGGCATACACGGAAAGTCCCAATTTTCTGTGTGCGCGATCGTAAAGATCGATGTGCGCTTGCGATCCCGAGTTTCTTCGTGGACAAAAATTTTATTGGCCGATTTTAGTCTAAGACATCGGCAGTATGTAAACAACACGCGATCGCGAAACAAATCGGCGGGGATTTCTCCTGTTTTGGACAAGATTTTGACTTTGGATTTTGCTGAAAATATCAAAAGTTCTTTCTAACGGCCATTTGAGGCACACCACGAATAGTGGTCATATTGACCACTACGAATACAATATGCAAAAATAGTTCGTATTTTCTGTCGCGTGTAGTAAAGGTATGGGGGGAAAATAAGATAAATATTTTAAATACTTGCTTTCAAATTCAGGCCTTAAAAATCTCACTCCTACCTCAAATGGCCGTTAGGAAGAACTTTTGATATTTTCAGCAAAATCCAAAGTCAAAATCTTGTCCAAAACCGGAGAAATCCCCGCCGATTTGTTTCGCGATCGCGTGTTGTTTACATACTGCCGATGTCTTAGACTAAAATCGGCCAATAAAATTTTTGTCCACGAAGAAACTCGGGATCGCAAGCGCACACCGATCTTTACGATCGCGCACACAGAAAATCGGGACTTTTCCGTGTATGCCACAGGGACTGAATTTTTAAGGACAAAACGCTTTTGGGGAGATGTCAGCGCCCGCGGCGACCAGGAAATGTACACATTGACTCCGATAACTCGTTTCGCGAGAATCAACAGTAAATTAGGATTTGATTTTTGGAAATATCTTTTCCAACATCGGTGAGTTGAATTTATTGTATTTCTTGGATATTTTGTTGTCGGTTTTTGTAAATTAAATGCCGATTTTGAGTGAATGTTTGTGACTTTTGTGCAGTGGTGTTTTAAAAAGTTGAGGTGTATGACTGCCTACATTATACACACGAAGTATAGGAATGTAGCTATGAGTGGTACGTACGTAATATTTTTTATTTTTTTATGTCGTCAGTTTGGCCCTTCCAGGTCTTCGTAGATCGACGAACCGATCACGCCGGTACTACTACGAGCGCTGAGGGCTCCCTTCATCGTAATCGTGAAAAATACAAACTGGATGCTGACGGGACAGTCTCGATAGCAGTTATCGACAAAAAGTAGCACCGACAGATCGTCCGTGCGATACCCTGACGCCTACCTAAACGCGCACGTCCGCGTACGTTGTCAGACATGTCAGAATTGTTGCATGTGGGACTAAGTCAATTTGTGAATGTTGGAACTAAGAAATTTGTAGTTTAAAAATACTTATTGTAAGAGGTCCATGAAATAACTACGTTTTTTCAATAAAAGACATAGCTGAAATTACGATCTTTTAGCGTACTTACGTTTGTGTCTACAATATATCCATAAAATGGCGGATACTCGGCCCAAAACCTTCCTCCGCAGAAGCACAAATGATCGCCAACGTAAAAAACGAACATCGCACCATAGAGTTAATACGTGGAATACGCGGGTTTTAGAGAGGGCGCTTCGGGGTGATCACTAAAAATCCTTCTAATTGGCAACTGGTTGACCCTAAAAATATAGTCTCTAACTTCAGTCAAAGAACTTTTGATAGAGTACAATGCGTCAGATGTCAAGCTATGTCACCCCAGTACACTTAAAAATATAGACAAAAACCAGGATATTTGTCTTATTCGACACTTTTACGACTTTGACAAGCATGTGTGGATAGAACATGATTTTTAAGTTCATTTTAATCCGGTTAGAGGTCCATAGCTGTAGCCATCTTAAAAATAGAGGGAAAACTGTGGAAAGATGACGTCATATTTGCTCTGAGATCGCGCGCTTTACTTATGATATCGCTAAAGAGATATGAATATTCATGAGTCCACGCAGGGCCCGTCGCGGAGCTAGTCTCGAAAACAGTCCTCGTTTTACATTTTACTACACACAACGTCAAGGTGCACACACTACCGTATGAGTGTGCAAAGTGTTTCAGAAGGATATTTTAGTAAAGGTGACTGGATAACAGTCTATAACTATGGTAAACAGTGAGGGGAAAAAAGCAAAACATGTCATGCATGGCATGCATGATACACAAGTGTACAATGGAAGCTCTGTTCTGCGAGTGTCGTGGTGGCAGATCGTGGAAGCCGGAGAGAGAGCTAGAGAGAAAGCATGGCGTACGGTATACGTGAGAGCTAGAGAGAGAGAGAGAGAGATTGAGAGTGCGCAATCGCAATTTCATGATGTATGTACATGTGAATAAACAGCGGAGCGTTTCATCAAGCGTACGGTCAGTGATTTTTATCGACAACTGTTATAAGCTACTGAAATCCTGGAATCTGATTGGCTGAGAGCAAATTTGTCAGTAAGAACGCATGATGAAACGCTCCCCAGGCAGGAGGTGAATCATTTCACTACAATGTAGCTCGTGCAGTGTGGTACGGTCATTATGGGTAGTAACAGTCTATAAAAGTATACAAATAAAAGAAAACACACAAACAAACAAACTATGGTAAACAGTGAGGGGGGAAAAAGCAAAACATGTCTTTGTACAATGGAAGCTCTCCGAGTGCTGGGTGTGGGGAAAGAGAGAAAGAGTGACGGGAGAGCTGGAGAGAGATCGAGAGTGCGCGATCGCAATGCAGTGAACGAATCTCAGTGCAGTGCAAGATATGTGTGCTTGTGTATACGTTACGGTCATTGTATGGTAACGTGAGCGGGATGGGCTTCGTGCGTGGGCAGATTAATGATACACTGCGAAAGACAAGAAAAACATCAAATAATACGTTCAAGAGTCTAGGAATGATGAAATCATCATCGTTAGCAGATATCTGAGCAACATTATCGTGAAAAAGAGGTATTTTACATCATTTGAGGCTGAAATTAGTCATTTCGTATTCGTTCGGATTTCAAAATATTGTTTGCGCCTTGTGCAAGCCTAGCGACTGAAACTTGGTCGGCGCGCGGAAAATTCAAATTTACCATATTTGGGTTAGAAGTTGTGTAACTGTACTAATTGCTAACATAATCGAGCAAACATAATTATAGCCACTCATAGCTACATTCCTATACTTCGTGTGTATAATGTAGGCAATCATACACCTCATCTTTTTAAAACACCACTGCACAAAAGTCACCAATATTCACTCAAAATCGGCATTTAATTTTCAAAAACCAACCCCAAAATATCCAAGAAATACAATAAATTCAACTCACCAATGTTGGAAAAGATATTTCCAAAAATGAAATCTGTAATTTACTGTTGATTCTCGCGAAACGAGCTATCGGAGTCATTGTGTACATTTCCTGGTCGCCGTGGGCGCTGACATCTCCCCAAAAGAGTTTTGTCCTCAAAAATTCGGTCCCAATGGCATACACGGAAAAGTTCCGATTTTCTGTGTGCGCGATCGTAAAGATCGATGTGCGCTTGCGATCCCGAGTTTCTTCGTGGACAAAAATTATATTGGCCGATTATAGTCTAAGACATCGGCAGTTTGTAAACAACACGCGATCGCGAAACAAATCGGCGGGGATTTCTCCGGTTTTGGACAAGATTTTGACTTTGGATTTTGCTGAAAATATCAAGAGTTCTTCCTAATTGCCATTTGATGTAGGAGTGAGATTTTTAAGGAGTGAGATTTTTAAGGGCTGAATTTGAAAGCAAGTATTTAAAATATTTATCTTATTTTTCCCCCCATACCTTTAGTACATGCGACAGAAAATACCAACTATTTTACAGAAATGTACCCGGGAGTGATTATAGCTAGTTTAAGGTCATTGAGGGGCGTTTACGCACGGTTTGGCGTCAGAAGAACTGTCTACTTTGGTGCTGGATTTCTACATTTTGGAGGCTCTTTTTGAAGCAGGAAATTGGTGAATTTGCTTATGTCATTAATTAAGTTTAATTTATTGCCATTTTTGACCTTGGATTTGTAATATTAAAGAAGTGAAATTTTTGGCTTGGCGAGCCTACAAAAAGGACCCAAAATTTCAGGAAACCCTCTTCAAAGGTCACGAAACAACCTGGTAAGTTTTAATCATCTATTATTCAACATAAGTATTTGCATTTAAGTAAACTGCAATATATGAGTTTCAATTAAATATAGCCAAAAATGCAGTGATGCAGTTTAGGTATGGGATGTGTGTTGGCTGCGTTACTACACAGTCGGCAATGGCGTGTACCTATGAGCACTCATAGGTACATTCCTATACTTCGTGTGTATAATGTAGGCAGTCATACACCTCATCTTTTTAAAACACCACTGCACAAAAGTCACCAATATTCACTCAAAATCGGCATTTCATTTTCAAAAACCGACCCCAAAATATCCAAGAAATACAATAAATTCAACTCACCAATGTTGGAAAAGATATTTACAAAAATGAAATCCGCAATTTACTGTTGATTCTCGCGAAACGAGCTATCGGAGTCATTGTGTACATTTCCTGGTCGCCGCGGGCGCTGACATCTCCCCAAAAGAGTTTTGTCCTCAAAAATTCGGTCCCTATGGCGTACACGGAAAAGTTCCGATTTTCTGTGTGCGCGATCGTAAAGATCGATGTGCCCTTGCGATCCCGAGTTTCTTCGTGGACAAAAATTATATTGGCCGATTTTAGTCTAAGACATCGGCAGTTTGTAAACAACACGCGATCGCGAAACAAATCGGCGGGGATTTCTCCGGTTTTGGACAAGATTTTGACTTTGGATTTTGCTGTAAATATCAAAAGTTCTTCCTAACGAGTAACGGCCATTTGAGGTAGGAGTGAGATTTTTAAGGGCTGAATTTGAAAGCAAGTATTTAAAATATTTATCTTATTTTCCCCCCCATACCTTTAGTACATGCGACAGAAAATACCAACTATTTTACAGAAATGTACCCGGGAGTGCCTATGAGTGGTAACAAGGTTACACTACATTACACAGTTAAGTTACAATTACACGCCACAATTTCTAACGCACGGGACTGTAGAAAAAAGATAGGGCCTAGGCCTAATCGAAATTTATCAACGCGCTTCTCGCTAAAATTCAAGTTATCTAAGCATTAGAATTACACCATTAAAATATTCATGAGAGTCATAGGTGTTTTCTAACACACACTATAAAAACTATAGCATAAATTTCGATTTGCAGAGTAAAATTAAAAAAAACTTGCCTACCTAAGCACGATTCAGGCTGGTGGCTGGTGCAGTGGATTGCATAATCGTTATGTCAAAATTACATTTGCTCAGTGCCGTACGGTATATCATCAATATACGGCACTGCATTTGCTCTAGCTCTAGCGCCAACTCCGTTCAAGAAATTATCTAAGGACGACAACTTTTCAATTTCATTGGTTGGTTGGTTAGTTGGTTTATTTTTTGTTTTTTGTTTTGATTTTTATTTTCTGCTTTTCCCCTGGGGGGTTCAGAAATTTTGGCAGACCTGAGATTGGGGGGGGGGGGGGGGGGGGGGGGGGGGCTGCTGTCAAAGGAGGGAATGATAATGAATGGGGTAGGGGCGGGGCTTAGTGAGTTAGTCCTTTCTTAAGAAGGTTCATTTAAAATGTAGAGCTACACTTTATTTTTCTTTGCAAACCAAAAGTGGCTCAGCCTGAAAAAAAACTTACGCTTAGCCTTAGTTAAGGCACATAAATAAATAGGGACAATAACCCAGAACTGTGAACTGCAATAAACGAGTTAACCTCGTTACTTATTTTATGTGATTATCATTATCATCATTCAGTATCTTCATAACTACCTATATTGTTATCATTATTGCCATTTTTAAAAAAATATAGTTAATATTTGTTATTATTTTTATTATATTATCAATCATTACCATTATCATAAGGCTATCATCATCATTATTATTATTATCATCATCATCATCATCATCATCATCATCATCATCACCCGGTGACCCGGCTAATATGAATTTTCACCCAACACTTGGGGATGGAAATTAGCTATATTTTTGTTTGTTTGTTTTATTCACTGAACTCTACACGTACGTAGTGTATAGTTCAATAGTTTTATTCTGCAAAAATATTAGTGAATTGAATTAGATCCTTTAATTTGTTGTTGTTGTTGTTGTTGTTGTCAGTGTTGTAGTAGTCGTTCGTCATGACCAGAATAAACTCAAGACTGTATTTCGAACAATCTTTGAATCTACAAAGTACAAAGCAAGGTTTCAAAATAAAAAATCCTTTTGAAATCCGTGTCCGGACACATTGTACTCCCATACCTGACAAGTCAAATCCCGCCGGTCCATATCCATTAGGTGTCAGATAGAGGAGACTGATTCGATTGAAATCGCATCAGCCCCAACATGCAGAATCCTATCTATTCTGCTCCGATGCATCGATTCTATACCCAAACGACATGTCTTGTGCCAAGAATTCGTTACGAGGGAATTGTACTTTCCTGAAAAAGGGAAAATGTCGATTTTCTTATCGACGTGTCGAAAGCCGTCTGAAACCGACTATTATTCATTCTGCAAGCAGCCGTGGTTGTCTTCGTTTTGTTGGTATGTTCATCGATTTGTCCTCGTTTTAGTTGTATCTTTTGTTTGCTTTGTCTGTTTTGTTAAGACTTATGTCCGTATGGTATTTCACCTGGAAAAACAAAACAGAAGCACATAAGACGTACAAAATACGGATAAAACTATGACCGGGGGGGGGGGGGGGTGGGGGGTTAATAGGCCCCCTACTGGTAAACCTGAAAGAAGTATAGGCCCCATGATGTTTCTTTTATACTAAAAGACTACCGGATTTGATTGTATAACAAAGCGTATTTGTTTAAATGGTTTTCAAAAACTACGTAGGACAAAGGCGTCGCCAGATTTGGGGGGGGGGGGGTATGCTGACCAGCTTGTCGGTAAATCTAAAATCTTTCAAGGGAGGCCCCTGTCATGCATATGTTGTGCTGGAGTAGGTCTTCTACAGGCAGAGATCCAGTGTGAGCGGAAGAAAGAGGGAGGGTGGGGTGTAGGCAGGGAATTTAGCTAATGCCGGGATAATAATATCCAAACTCCTTGGCAAGACTATGAGTATTATAATGTGATATGCGCTACATTACAAGAATCGTTATTATACTGATTACAGTCTCTCTCTCTCTCTCTCTCTCTCTCTCACTCTCTCTCTCTCTCTCCCTTTCTCTTGATGTCAGTCCGACCTTATTCCCTCCCTCTCTCCCTCTTTCTCTGTCTTCTCCCTATCTGCCCTTCCTCCCTTCTTTAAATTTCTTTCCCTTTTCCTCATCTAATTATTTTTTTCGGGGGGGGGGGGGGGGGCTCACGTGCTTCCACCAGCGATTCGCCTCTTTTGAAAATACTATAGGCTCAGAAAATTTGACTCAAATACGGGGCTATATAGAATATCAACCTCAAAATACGTCAATCTTGGTTCAAACTTTTGGGTCACACCTTCAGCAGTTTAGCTTAAGCACGAGGCTAAATCTATTTGACCCAAATACAATTTTAAAGTATGTCCCATAATTCACCATACCCTGGTTTAGCGACCGACTAGGTATACATCACGACCTACTTAAATTAAGTGCTTTAATGTCAAAGAGGGAATGATCCCAAACAGACTAAACGATTGACACACTCTTCTGAAACGCTACCCCCCAAATCCACCAAATTGTCGCCTCTTTTACGATGAGTGCATCTGCATTCGAGACTTCCATAGGGACAACTTGGACACAAATGCTCTAATGGAACAGAACATGGGGCCTATAATTACGTTAGGTAAGGAAACAAAAGAGACATGGTGTAAGATTAAGGCGAGAGAACAATAATTGTGGGGGAAGCTGAGCGGTTATCTTCATCTGAAAAAAGATTGGAAAATCATTGTTTAACAAGATACCATGTTCCTGAGCTGGAGAAGGGACACAATTTTGTAGCTCTTTTTTTTAGTAAGATGTGGATACCTCAATATAGCATATACCACGTTGACACTCAGCTTCATTTATACGTATTTCACAAGAATTTGTTTGTATTTTAGATATAGTTAATAAAAATCTAAGATAAAATCTAAGTAACACATAATGGATATACCTGATGAAATAACATGTTGGGTTTCAAGTGCAGAAGTCTACTTCGACAGAAGGAATCGAAGGAGCCAAGGGAGGGGAAAGCACAAAGACATGATAGGGAAATTAAACTCTTGTGCTAAACTCGACTTCATTCCAAGCGTAATTGTGTCGGGTTAAGTCTTAGGAGGATATTCCTTTGGACCTCTTGCGTTGTCTTTATTTCTTACAACAGAATATACTTACAGTGAGAGACACAATCTGAAACACATATTACTTTTAAATGCAGGTCGATCGAGAAGGTCAACACCTCCTATTAGCTTGATCACACCCCCAGAGCAGGCAGAAAAAACAGGTTAGGTACCCTATAAGAGCCATCCTTTCAGACAATGAGGTAAAGAGAGACCCCCTTAGGACCACAAACCTCTAATCATGATTATGGCTAGGGGCGTATACATCGCACCTGTCTCTCCGAAATTTCATCATATACATACCTGCATACTATAGCATATTCTAATGAATCCATAATCAACGGTTTTGAGGAGTGTTGGAAGAGAATGCAGGACAGTTATGGATTGGGGGGGGGGGGGGGGGCAAATGGAGTAATAGGAGGTTTATGCCTTATACTTATTAAATACTCATTCAACCACCCTCCCCCTTTCAGAACCTCTGCCGAGCCAGTCGTATTCCCCCGGGAATATAGGAAATTTTCGGGGGGGAAAAAGGAATATTTTCACCCCAGCCCCTCTATTTCAGACATTCTTGGATACGCCCCTGAGGGTACGTTTAAATGCGCAGACGAGAGAGTTCACCAATATACCAACTAACAATATCACATCAATAGAGATACTCACGTTGCCGCCATCATTTTGAAACTTCTTTCGAATAGCCGCTGATTTTTCCCGTTCCATTCAACTCATTCATCATCATTCTGCTCTAGTCCTCGGTATTCATTGTTGTAATTAAATCTTTAATAATAATAATAATAATAATAAATTGCAAATATTTAAAAAAAAATCTTTTATGCAGAATCATATAGGAACCAAAATAATAATCGCTTTTAATAAAGACTATCCGCCAAATTGCAGACGCGCGCCTTCGATGAAAATGGGTCAAAATTTCCCGATTTATTATGGCGATCATCGGATTCGGTGTTGAGGCGTTCGTGTCACGTCAGATCGGGAATGTAGAGGGGTCATTTCATATTCTCGCTTTCTCAAATATCTCTGATTTTTATAGCTTCTTTAATAATACAGCGGAATATATTGCCAAATCCCTTTTCATTGAAAGGAAAAAAATTAGTCTAAATACAAGTATCGATGGGGGTAAGTGAGCTTCATCATTATCGACTTAGCAAGCCTCGTAGGTTGTTGAAAATATAAGAATAACTTTAGGAATCATTTTCTAAAATGCCATCCTTAGATATTCTCCAGTTATCAATTCTATGCCAACCAGATACGTGTACAGAAATCATTGTACATCAAAATTTCCATTAAGCTATGGAATTCGGTACCCCGATGATATACCCAAACCAAATCCTTCCAGAATTTAAAGTCTTTCGTCTCTTCTTTTAACTATATTTATTCTTCGATACAGGGGCGGATCCAGGATTTTGCAAAAAGAGGAGGCACAATGCCGAAAAAGAACACAATTAAGTGTTGTTTTTTTTTTTTTTAATTATGTACTTAAGGTATGCCAGTTGGGTTTTAAGGGGGCACGGGCAGTTTTCCCCCATGTAAATCCGCTTCTGCTTCTATATCATAATATAATCCATTTCGTCGCATTTCTTCCCTTGTAATTTCCATACATTTCAGCACAGTAGATCCGGTCAGTTAGGGAAACTGAAATCGTTGGGGAGGGGGGGGGGGGGGGGGGGGGGGAGGTTACTTACCAGGTGGATGAAATACGAGAGAACAAGGCCGTTCAGTGCACTCAAAAATTCCTTGTAGGCTAAAGATTTTAACACAAAAAATGGGTTGCCCAGTAACCAACACAAATCTAGTAATTTTTACCCCGTTGCCTTGTTATTTCAAGCACAACTTCTCTAATCAAATTACGAAATTCCTGCTTAACCAACGCGTTTATACGATACACGGAATTTTTTTTAACCAGGCGTTTTCTGCGTGTGTGTGTGTGGAGATGTGGAAAGGGGTTGTGTCGTTTCGTTTTCACGTCGCCTTTTAATTTACGTTCCCTTTCTTTATCTTAATTTCTCTGGGTTTTTTTTTCATTTCCCCCCTTTTTCGCCATCCCATTTGGGAGGGGATCGTCTGGCGTCTGTGATAATGTGTTTATCTTTATATGGATTCTCAAATTTGATTCTGGTGTATTGAAAACAGTGCCTTAGCGTGAAAAAATATAATTCTATCTCTCTGAAACCATTTAAAAACGATTCCTCCTTCCAAAGCTCTGTACAATACTCCATAACTACAATGAGTAATTTGATATATGATTTGCGGTGGTGCACGGGCAATTCGTGCTAAAATGTTTATAACATGTAAACGAGAGATATTTTGCTTTCGGCATCAATACAATAACTAAAAGAAGAACATACTCCAGTTTCAAGTCCACACAATCGACAACGGAATTCTTCGAAATCAGGGACGGCGCGCATATTTTGAAATATAAGGATCTTATTTTGTTTGCCCTTTTTGCTGCTGACAATCATTAATGCGTGTAATATTATGAACGTCTTGGCTTTCAGACCAAGCGAGTCACCAATACTTGACATCTATGTTTAGAGAATTACCCACTCTCCTATTATAGACCAAAGGGTCTTCTAGGCCTCCTCCATTAAAAAAAAAACTGCGAATAAAGCTGGAAATAAAGTCCGACGCAGTTATTTTTATAGATTATAACATATTCTGACTGGCTGATCTGGGGAGCGTTTCATCAAATGCCTTGTCAGTGATTTTTACTGACAAATTTGCTCTCAGCCAATCAGATGCAAGGATTTCAGTAGCTTATAACAGTTGTCGGTAAAAATCACTGACAAAACACTTGATGAAACACTCCCCTGTAAGTCAAATTATGTTTGGTCGTAACTTTTTTGTTGTTGCACGAGACTGAGAAGATGAAGGGCAGGGGGGGGGGGGGGGGGGGCAAAGTGTCTGCGCTTGACGAGGTGTGAATACTCATGCACCTCTATCCTAATTAGAAATGACCAGAACCGTGAAAGAGCTCTGGCTTCACAAGTCATGTTCCGTCAAAATAATGGTGAATTAGGTCAGGCCCTTCTCATAACTCGGGAGGGTCGTGTTTCACAGAGATATACGCTACAGTGCGTTCATTAATCAAGAAGGACTTCTAGAGGGATGAAACATGACCATGCCTTCCTCATCTGTGTACAAACGCCGAAGAAAAAACAAACAAACAACGGAACAACAGAACAACACACACAAAATAAGTAATCTAATGTTCCCACGAACGCGGCTAAAGGAGGGGGGTTGCGTCTTGTTGTCCATCAGTCACATCTTCCTTCTCACTGCCGTAGCCCCCCCCCCCCCCCCCCATCCGAACCTCTGGCTCTATAGAGCGAGTATATTTTTCCGTGAGGAATACAAAAGATTGATTTTCTCCTCAAAGATGCTAAAAGCCATGCCAGAGGCCTAGCCGCCCCCGACATTATCAGGGACCGTCAGCATGGTAAGAGGAGAGAGAGAGAGAGAGAGAGAGAGAGAGAGAGAGAGAGAGAGAGAGATCTGACGGTTTATTTAAAGTTGCACGTTATGTCTTTTTCTACATCAACGTACATCCACTTATGGTAAAAGTACAATCCGTTCAAAATTTTGATTTAATCGCCTGGATCTGCACTTACGTTCCCATGCTGGAGTTGGCCAGGAACTATGGGCTTTTTGCTCGATCAAACTTCTTGTCTTAGCAACACGATTGGTAAGATCTTAGTCGATATTAGTGCATGGGTCACCTTGAAAGAAGTGCAATAGCTCTTAAAAGTGAAGAATAACACTTTTAAAAATGATCTCAGCTGCTGGAAGAGATGCCACGACATTTTGCGGTTCCTTGAGCAAGCTTGCGATACCCTACGATCTAGCCTGATTTCGAACTAATAATTTCTGTTCTTACTTTAATCGATGAAAATAATCATGTTCAAAATGTGTGACAGTCATTGCTTGCTGAAGCTTGCTTCAGTTTTCGAAAGTTTTGCGCTTTTCACAAGATTTATAAACCTCAGTCACACCAACACACCGACAACATACCGAACAAACAAATAGCCAAGAATCGGTCTGTTTATACAGTCGGTATGGGGCCGGTATGGCTTGGCGATGATTGTAACTGAGGTGTCACGATATCGCAATATTTCTAAAGAAATCGCAACTACAAAATGGAGAGACACAACGAGGAACGCTGATGATTTGAGGCTATAGGCGTGATGTAGGTCAAAGGGATACAAGAAGAGGTATCGATGAGGTGAAAAGTATTGTTTTTAATGAAAGTATACTGTGAGAGAGATTGGAACTTGCTAAATAACAAGAATATAATTACAAAACACGGAATATATGTCAAATAGGGAAAGAGACCGAAGCAGAAGGTTTAGCGCAGCATGAATATAGATGAGGTTAGAGGCAAGCGGAACGGACAAGGCGAAATACGATGCTGACAAAGAATTATGGTCTTCTTGGAGAAAACGAGAATGGACTTCACACCCTAGTTGAAGAAAAATAAGCATTTCGGAAATAAGACGATCAAAGAAAAGACGAATGAGCAGAAAATGAATATTAAGCAGCTTAGGAGAAAATGGGATATCGAGGAAATTAAAGAAGGCTCAAAAAATGAAGTCAATGATTAATAACAAGAAGAAAAGGCGATAATCATGGATGCAGGGCACAGTCTTGATCGCTTATCATAGCTATCGATGCGTTATCTATTCAGCATTCAGCTAGAACAGATTGGGGCCACGAGAGGGATGAAGGAATCACTACCCATGCTACCCGTCGGATTCACACAAAATCAAAATAATTCCGAACAAGCAGGGGTGGACTGGGACTGAAATCAGACTGGGCGAATTTCCATGCGGCCGGCCCCCTCAAACTGTAAGATATATTATCAACCGGCCCTCAGACCACGAATCGACGGGCCCTCAAGCCATAAGATCGAACGGCCAGTGGGGAAACTCCCCCAACTTCCCATGGCCAGTTCGCCCCTGTGAATGAGTAAAGTTTTGAGAGTCATGGATGTGAGGGTATAATTATATTCAGGCCATACGCCAACAATTTGAGGATAATTCGCAGGCAACAATAATTTCAGGGGCGTAGGAGGTGTCTGTCCAAATAAACTGTCTTCCAAATTATTTTGTAAATGTTCCTAAAACAATAAAGAAAACGAAAGGTTCTTAAATTACCCGCACGTCCCCCTCTAGCGACAATCCTATAGATATTTCAAAATAGAAAATAAGTATTATGTTGCGACAAAACCCACAATATCCATTGGGATACATCGGAGTACACGAAACCCGCGATATGGAATTAGGCCTACCCTGGGGTGCAATGAGATACAAGAACTGCGATTTGGATTAATGAAATGTTAAATCCCTTCTTTATGAAGCGTCTTTAAATCCATAATACTTTAATAGAAGCACTTGTAGCAAGGAGTATCCTTCAATTTCAGGGTACTGATATCTTAGGAAGGTACCCTGTGGAAAAAAAAATGAAAAAGGGAAGTTTTTCAACTTATAATTAATTTATTTTTTTGTCTACATACGTTAAATGATGGGTGTTTATATATAGAAATATCTCCTCAGTTTCCCCATATCATTTTGAAATTCTGGAAAACCATCATGTTTCACCTTCAAAATGCCAAGTAAGCACCAAAGGATTCACTACCGTTGTGAAGCACATAGTCATAGCCAAAGCCCTCAACATAGCCAGGATTTTCCAACAAAGGGCAAACCACAGCAAACTGCCTTCAAAAATGGAAAATACACTTAGTCAGACGATAGGGATGTATAGGGGTTGGTTTTGTATATTGTCCACCTAACAAAATTCTTTCAATTTTTTTATTTCATTGTCTTGTAATTACATTTGTTCAAATCCGTCTAAACAGAGGGGGTATGACCCCCTTGTCCCCTGGCTACGCCTTGGTTGGAAGCAAGTGTTTTGAATGCGATGATGAATGCTTGACCGTACGACATCATTATGACGAGAGGCGCAGCTCAAAGGCCAATCCGCACAAATTGGCTGGCCTCCAAACGGGGGCTATATAGATCAAAGGAAAGCAAATCAATTGAACTGGTATCATTCTGCTCAGCTGATCATCGGCTTTGGACAGTGGAATATAATAAGTGGCATAAATGATACTTGCAAATGCTTTTTAAACGACGAAAGAAAATATTTTTTTCTAGTACGACGTCAAGTGATGCTCAGCCATGAGGATAGATAATTATACACATCATAATCGATTAATCATCTTGAATATAAAAAAAAATAAAGAAACTATGTTTATGAATCAGCGACGATCTGGACGCGAAATAACGATACACATAAAATGAGTGATTTTTGTAATCATCTATTATTTCTGAGGTAAAATACCATCTAAATGGATAAAAAACGATACCCCTGGTGAAAAATATCAGCGTCGTAAAGCCTATCGTCTATTTAATATCAAATATAATGTAATACTCGCTAACTCCAATCTTTCTCATGTCCCATCTCTTCCCGACTTCTTTTGTAACTGTGTCCGTATGCCAAATTTTGTGCAAGTTGTAATACTCCATAGGGAAATATCAATGAGCTATGGAATGAAGACTATTATAAAAAATAATATGCGTATATTAAGTGGAGTAAATGTTCAGTAGGTCAAAACTGAATGATAGATTATTAAACTATATGGCCCGTATTCTCATAAGGCGCCTAGCTTAAATGTGTATTATTTAGGCCACCGAATTATGGTAAGCAAAGTATCACCCTCTTTGAATCCTACATAATCACCATAGTTCTGGGACCAAATACATGTACGAAAACCGACACGATAGAATTGATTTCTGATGCTCATTTCATGCTGGAAAATAATTTTGTTTCTTTATTTTGTTACAGGGGCCGCGGAACGTCTTGGAAAGTGGAGGGGCTTAATGGGGGGGGGGGGGGGGGGCTGCGTGTATAACCACATTTTTGCACTGCCATAAGTTTGCACGTGTTTACTGAAAAAAGTGGGGGGGGGGGGGGCAGTAGCCCCCAGCCCCCGGTTCCGCGGTCCCTGTGTTACATAAATATAGTAATTTATACGGGACTTAAGGGTTGACGAATGGTCTTCCATAAATCAGAATACTGGCCTAAACCAAGAATAGTTACAACTTTGAAAATAATAGAGGGACAGCAGTGGATCATCAATGATAAGTGCATTTTACAGAAAGGAGAACTCAAACGAAAATATGGAAAATTGATAATATGGGAGATGTAGGAGAATTATCCCTTTATAGAGGCCTCATAAAATATTACATCCAACATCAATCTCACGGTTTTTGTTTTCATTCAAACAGGGAGAATTCCACCCTGGGTCATTACAGAAATGATGAAGCTTCATGGAATATAACTTTGATAGCTTCTGGCTTAATAATACATGAAGTTCACGAGAGAGACCGTATAATATAGTATCAACTGGGAAATAAAAATAATCTCTCGACGATTTAACAGAAACGTGATATCAGACCATAAAATGGTTTATTCTCTCCAGAAAATATCATAATGTTGCGATGCTCCTAAATCACGCGTCATTTACGACCGACTAGATATTAAAGATGTTGATTGAACATAAGGAAGAATATCAAAGATGAATATCTCTGATATTCTTTTCTGATATACTTTTTCTTTGATATTCTTCTTCTTAAAGATTCTACTTCTTCTATCTCTGAGGAATATCATAGAAGAATACAGAGGATATGATACGAACAGAAAAGGAAAGGAAGAGGCGGAAGAATTAAATCACACTGCATGCATTCCTGGGGAAGATATGGAAAGCAGGTGATGGAATAAAAGATGAAGGAAATTAAAAACCAAACAAGAACAAGGTGTAACGATAGATCGAACTGGAAGAAGAAAAGGAAATGTAAAGAGAAACCTAACACCCATAAGATAATATTGATATAGGAATGCATAAATACGAGAAAAAAAAACAGAAAAGAAGAAAAATAAGAAAAACGTTAAGAAATGAATAGGAATAAGACGAAAAGAGACGAGAGAAAAGGGAAATCATGATCAAACATACTTGGGTTACATGTCATTTTTCCGAAGGTTCATAATTCCGAAGGTTCGTATTACCGAAGGTTCGTTACTCCGATGGTTCGTAATTCCGAAAATGATATAGGGTTCATAATGCCGAAAACGAAAAAGGGTTCATAATGCCGAAAATGAAAAAGGGTTCATATTTCCGAAGGTTCATAATTCCGAAAAGTTATGTAGGGCTCTATTGCATTTTCGGAATTATGAACCCTTTTTCATTTTCGGAATTACGAGTCCTATTTTATTTTCGGAATTACGAACCTTCGGAGTAATCCATCAAATATTCGGAATTATGAACCCTATTTCATTTTCGGAATTATGAACCCCCTGCTATTGGAAATTTGTGTTTCGGAATGACGAACTTTCGGAATTATGAACCTTCGGAAAAACGAGTAGCCCCCCCCCCCCTCCCAACTTGCACACTGTGAAATACACTACAATATAAAGGGTAGTAATCGTCTTATAATTTTTGTCTTCCAATACCCCCTTTCTGCATCCATTATTATCATTCGAATTCTAAAACTCGTATACTAAGAAGCTGCAAGCTCCTTTTGATGTAAAGGCCCCGAGGTAGTCACATGCGTGAAGCAGAAAGGAAAATAACGCGGGACCTCGAAACTTCTTATTCAAATACCGTGGACGCTTTTAGTGAAAAATAAGGATTAAAGGTGAACTTGAGGTTTGTTAATGGAACTATACTGTCGAGAGACCAGCTCATTGTCGATTTTGAATAATATATCATGCAAAAAATTGTTTGGCCCAGCAAAATGCATAAAAATATCATCACCCGAAAAGCACCTACAAAAATTTCCATTTAAAATGGGAGAAGGTTAACAAAAAGTGTTCTATTTGTCGGCCAAATGATCTAAAACCGTTTGCTTATTACTCAGTTGTTACTCATTTTACCGTCATCTTGATATAATTCACTTGGATTCTGAGTCATTCAATTTAAATCATATCGGATTCCGTAAGAATATTCGAAGTACATGATACACCCCCCCGCTGATGTGACATGTAACAATGTAATGTAAACCTAAATAATAAAATATAGCATGTGCTTAGAAACAAGACATAAAGGTGATAACACTGTGTTAAAGTAGATATTAAGTAAACCATTTTCTGGCTCTCAGCAGACGACGTATGAAATTTTGCACAAAATGAATCAAATTTGAATAACTTTGTGAGTCACATAATCGCGTTGTTTTTCGTCGAAACCAGAAATCCCTGGCAACCTTTAAGTATGATTCATTCATGATTACTTCACTGTTGTGAATGAATAACCCACACTTCTCCTCCTCACTGAAGAGACCCACTCTGGCATGTTTTCGCGCCTAATCGCTCCTTATTTTGGCAGCTGAATCATGCCCTTTTAAAAACAACTGGCGGCTGTTTTGAAAAATGTGATTCACTAAAAGGATGGTAATTGGACGAATTGATTGGTAATGCTGAACACGTGACTATTACAAATCTCAGGGAAAACACATGGTGGTCTGTAAGAGAAAATAATAATGGTTTTTCTCAGCGTTAAGTTTACGAGCTATGCTTTTTATTAGGCTCCCCACATTTTACATTTTCCTTTTTGCCTGTTGCATTTGTATATCTCGAAACTTTCTACTTATTTTATACCGTATGTTGTACATGTACTTGAGTTATCCACCCATATTGTTTTGCAACCGACCCTTATGCTTGTAAAATCTAAAAAAAAATGTTTTAAATGTAAATGTGGAATACAAAAAACTTAAAATAGAAGCATTTTTTTAAAGGCAAGTCTTCCTTAATATCTGTCTTTACATAAGCACATAATGATTATGAAAGTTTATGTAAGGAAAACACACTTAATTGCAAATATACAGCATTTCTAAGTACATGTGGAATTTTCTGTTATACTATACATTATGTCATGTACGTAAAGGGAAACCGAAGAAATATTTTGTTTTAAAATTATATGACTAAGCATTAGCCATAACCTGTTTCAGATCTTCTTGAGATCTTCCTTCATCTTACTTCGGGAATATAAATTTGGGAGTTCTACAGGCTCTCCCAGACTCGCTTGTGTGTGTGTGTGTGGGGGGGGGGGGGGGGGGTAGAAACATATTAAAATATATCGAAGTGCTCTAAACGGCCATTTCGCCCATCTGAGTCCGTTTTACTGCATAAAACTGATAAATGGGCATAACTGTCACTTTAGTGCACACGGTGCACACAATAACAGAATTCAGACGAAAAGAGTTTCATATCTACCAAAGACATACTACTATTTTCGTTTGATCTGAAGAATATGTTCCCCAGCTTATAAATCATGTGAATGAAGATTAATTGCCCCTCAAAATGACACCATGACATGATTTATTCTTACTGAAGACTAGCTAAAAAGTAGTGACTTACCTCTGTTTATCAGCGGAAGGGTCGGTAATGGCGCTTGGCTTGGTCCTTTCGTATCATAACGTCACTTGAAGAACCGGTAATGAGGCGCATCTGCACGTATGTGACGCATGTTCACTACCTCCTTTGTTTACCATGCTTTATTGTTTCGCAGCAAAAGGAAGCAAGCAACTTCTAAGATTTTTGAAACTTCAGACGAAAGCGCCTAAAATTATGAACATACGTGCATGTCCTGTATGACTATTTATAGGCCAATTCAAATGTTCCATTGTTCAAATTAATTCATTGTTTGAAAGTGTTACTGTCGCTTTTAAGCTCTTAAATGCCATTGCTTTCAATTCGTTTCTTGGGTCCTTCTTCAGATTTTGTAACGTGGTATAATATTGCCACCGTTCTATTCCAGGAGGCTCCTGGTCATGACGTCATCCAAAATAAAAGCTCAAAAGGCTTGACATGATCATATTTTTATGTCGTAAGAATATAATGTTGAACGAAATGACATGATATCACGCAAGGAAATAGATATCAACCGACAAGTACAAACCTGCTACAGTTGGACAAAAAAGGGAATTGCTATTGTGGAGAAAAGACAGTAATGTCGCATTCCCCTACAGCTTTAGCATTTCTTACTATTTGATGGAAATGACTATTGTACGCCGATGGTCTTTTATTGCACAAAAGATGACTTTGGGGGAAGGGGGATAATTTGTTCTATGCAATACGTGGAGAAGGTTTAGGAATAACTGAGTACAGGGGAAATTTCATTATACCACAAACGGGGGATACACACATGTACGAAATGACTTTGTGTGTGTTCGTGTGAACATCACTTGCGAGGAAATTAATGATGACAATGTGGACATACTCTTCCCATTAACTTCAAGCCCGAGAGTGGTATGGGGGCAGGAGGATCCGATAGCGCCCCCTAAATTGATCTTTAAACATTCTGTCTGCACATTGAATATTTTATGCCGGCAAAAATGTAAGCCTATTATCATCCTGATCAATACAGGGGCGCATGCGCTCGGACTGCCCCTCCCTGAAAAGAAAACTGTGCTAAATACTACCCCACTTTTGCATTGTCCCCCCCCTCTTATTCTTCTCTCATTCCATGTGATGGATGGCTTGTCTCCTTTCGCTTCAAATGATTCACTGCCCTCTTCTTCAAATAGACTCGTCGAAGCATTCCCGGGATTTTGGCGTCTGCTCAAAAAGTGAAATCGTTCAAGATAGGGTCGTGCCGAGCATTCGGATGCAATTAGGTTAAAACTGTTCCAGTGATAGATCCAGGGCTGGGGGAGTGTGATTGAGTAGTCTGATCGTGGTTTTATAAAGAGCATGAGCTAACGACCTCCAGAGAAGAAGCACATTCCCCCCCCCCCTCCCACCCCTTCTTTTAGCTCCAGCATTCCTTCAGTATGAATCTAGGACAACCATCCCGGAGATCTACAGCCCCAAATGAATAATCCTAAGGACCCCTACCCCCAATCAGTGGCGTATCTAGGGATTATAGCGCCCGAGGCAAACAATGAATTTGCGCCCCCCCCCCGTGCCCAAATTTATCTGTGTTATTTTGTACAAGAGATTATGTATCTATATGATAGTGATCATGATTTAACTTGAATATACATATGCCTCTGTGAATCATCTCAAAGACAACAAAAATCTACATACATGTATTTCGACGATAATGACTCTGATTGACAGACATTTGCAACTAATGAAATTTATTCGGAGTCGTGAATTTGCAGGTCCGATTTTGAAAGACAAAACTTTAATCCACAAAACATGAAAATTAATGAATGCAAAGGACTTATATGAAATAATTTAAGATATCAAATGCATTATTTTTTTTTATTAAAAAGGCATCTTTGAGTGCAAAAAGCGATGATTGGAGAGAAGAAAAATGGAATAAACACGTGGGTGTATTTTTCTGTTTATTGCCCTTTCCAAATTTTATGGCAGACGATCGGAATGAAACCTCAATAACTGAATTTAGAACAAGATTTGAGAGGTGTGCAGTTACGCTAAAATGTTGAAATGATGGATTTGTTTGCTGATTGACGCCTCATATTCACTTGGGGGCTCACCATTTTACCGAAACCTAGACGAGGAGACAGTACGTCACAGACACAAGGCATATTTAGACAATATTTATTTTTTCTTCATATTTATATACTTAGTCTAACGCCTAAGGGCAGGGGGCGGATCCAGGATTTAGTATGGGGGGGGGGGGGCACACAAAAGGTAGACCCGTATTTTTTTGGTTTTGCCAGCTTCGCGAAAAGTCGCTCGGTGGGGGGGGGGGGGGGGGGGGGGGTTATGGGGGTTCAGTTCCCCTCCATAATTCTCTGACAAGCAAAAAACAAAAAAAAAGGTTTTCATCCTAAAAAAAAGGGGGGGGGGGGGCACAATCGACAAATGGCGGATCCCTATGGTCAAAATGCATATACTTTTTTTCCAAGGGGGGGGGGGGGGGGAACGGGCCGGAAGTGCCACCCCCGGATCCGCCAATGCCTAAGGGCACCCTCGCCCCAAGCTATTGCTTTTAGAGGTGTGTCCTTTAACTATGTTTGTAATACGATGAATGTATTTTTTTTATTCGTATTTTTGTTTAAAATAGGCCTACAGTTACATTATTTTGTTGATTTATTACTTTGTATACTGATATTGGAAAATTGGAAATAAATGTCTTTTAAAATGAAACTGAACTGAGTGCACGGTAACATTCTCCAGCGGCACACATCCATTTCAACTTTTTAATTTATATGTCTGACGCCCGAATTCACAAAGGAGGTTTAAACCAAGGGTAAGGTTTAAACCTCCGTAAGCGTACTAAAATAAGCGTAAATAAACGCACATTGCCCATGCGCACGCTCAAAGAAAATATATGATTGGATCGGATTCAGTGCGCACGTACGCTTAAAAAGCCCAGGAGGGGGTTTAAACCATGGTTTAAACTAAACCCCCTTTGTGAATTCGGACCTGAAAGTTTGTTACCTCGATAACTTGGACAAAAATTTACCCTAAGCCCTGACACATTTTATAAAATTTTCAGTAGATAATTTAAGAAACATAATGTGCGTCCATTATTTTAATGCATAACGCAGTTGCTTGAAAAGGACAAAGAAGACAGACTTGAGAGGAAGGCGTGGGAGAACATGCCAAAGTGGATGAGTTGGAATGATGACTCTCCATATCTTAAGTCCATAAAATGGACACCACGCCACCTTTATATTTATACGGAAGACGAATCAGTATAGATGGTCCGATTTTCTCTGCCACCCATAATTCTTTCGATTTCCAATCCTAAAAATACCGCGCTTCGATCACCACGTACGCCCTCTCAGTTCCGCGGCAAGTCCAATATATCCAACGGACTACATTAGAGTGGTATCTATTTTCTCAAAATAATTATCGTGATGTAAAAGATACAGGTTAACGACTCATTCTCAGTGGCGTAGTGTGAGTCTAGAAATGGAGGGTCACTCGTGTCGTGGGGGGGGGGGGGGGGGGCATCGGTCTTACTCTTACTTGGTAAATGAAATGCCAAAGAACAAGGTCATAGAACGAGGGACGAAGTAGGAAACTACATCATGTATATCGAATAATTTACTTTTACGTCACCCTCTCCTCGGTCTTTCTTTTATCTTTCTCTCCCTGATTTCTTTTTTCCCTTCTGTCCCCACCTGACTTGGCCACTTTGGAAGTGGGAACGTGCCCCCGAGACGTCCAGCATCACAGCTCATTTTACTTTGTTAACAATTTGTTTTTATGCAAACCACGTATCGTGGCGGTATATGCGTAAAGGAAGTAAGGTTCCCTATCCTGAAACTCTTCACCAATTTATTTCTAAATGCAGTTTGATGTCATATTAATAACCACATCAAAAACTGTCGACGTTATTCAGACCACGATTTTGAGAAAACCACCAACATTGTGTCTAATTCAACACATATATCTTTACAACATTTGTGGTGAAACTGATAAAAAATTGATTTAAAACATTCAATTATCATTACGGTCTGTGATTCACAATATAATTGAATATGATTGAGTCCCAACAGCTTTTTAGCAAAGTACTATGGCTACAAGCATGTCTTTCATTGGTATTCTGTTAATTTTTGCTACCGAATGCCTGAATTGTCTTGAACACTGATAGAACCACAGTTTTACAATAAAAAAATATATATTTGAAAATGATAGAAATAGAAGGAAAGAGAGGGAAAAAGAGACTGACAGAAAGAAAGGGACAGAGACAGATACTTAGTGACAAAGAGATTATCTTAATGACAGAATGAGAAGACGGAGGAAAGAATGGGAGATAAGAAGAGATAATTAGAAACAGAAAGAGAGCGAAAACCGTCTAAATCTAAGGGGATATTTTTCAGCAAGGAGATTTTTTTCTCAACACTCTGCAACACTCTCAACTTCGGCTTTCCCCCTCGGTTAAACATCACTGCTCTAGAGGGAAATTCTGAATTCATTAATGTACGTTAAGTGTGATATTGAACTCGGAATCATCTTTACATTTCGCATTTTATTAATAATCACACCCACATGTTGAGGGACAGGGAAAGAGAAAGAGAGAGGGAAAGAAAGAGAGAGAAAAAGAGAGAGAGAGAGAAGAGAGAGGGAGAGAGAAGGTGGGGAGAGAGAGGGTTGGGAGAGAGAGGGAGAGAAAGAGAGAGAAATAATGGAAAGGGCTGTGACAAAATAAGAGCTCGACAAAAAGACGACAGGATGAATTTTTTTTTCTGCGAATAGCGAGATAGATTGCAAACCTGATTAGTAATCCTCCCGATGACCAAGTAATGAAATTCCCCTCCCTCCCCCATGGCAGCTTGGGACCAATCTACGCCACCGGTCAGTCACCAGTTGCGTTCGAACACTTTTATCATGATTTAAAAATATAAAGAAACTCCGTGAGAGACACAATAGGATGAGACGGTCGTTCGACTAGTGTCCATCGAATCTTCTCGCTGATGTAAAAAGCCATCCATCACCCCAGGTTTGTTTGCTTGTGTCCAAAGAAAAGATTATGAGAATACACATCGTGGGGATGATTGTCTTCATGAACAGATCAACGGACGGAAATCAATTTCAACGACCCTAGACGGATGGCTTGAAAAGGAAATGGACATAGATTTAGTGGCGACTCCTGGAGGGTGCAAATAGGGGCACGTGTCCTAGTATATTTAGTAGGTTTTTCCCCCTTCTTCTTTCTTCTTTGATAACTTTTGTTATTACCATTTTCGAGTTCGTCGGATCTTCTGTTGTTTGCTTGCTTAATTGTCTTTATTCCCGTGGTCCCGGTATTATTTTTCCAAAAAATCGTCTATTTATACTTTCATATGCTTGTTGCTATCATATATTGTGTGGTATTTGATCTTTTCATCCTTGTTTGTTCTTTGTTTGTTGTTGTTTTTTGTGTGATTTTTTACTTCCATCAAGATATCAAATAGTTAGAAATACTTAGTCAGAGGATAAACGGATAGTGGATAGCCCCTTTCGGTTGTATAATTCATCTGTTCTTCTATGTACTCGTGCCCCCTGGAAAAATCATCCTGGATCTGCCAATTATTGTTCCTGATTGATTGGTGGATAGAGATGAAGGTGACATTGAGGACAAGAAGATGACCGTCGCGGAAGCTAAAAGCTATAAACTAGGTTGATAAAGTTCGGTCGTTATTAGGGAGGAAGAAATCGTTATTGATGGTGCCGAATGGAGGAGGGAAAATTTTTCCTCGGTAGTCGAAAAATCAGAGAGGGTGGTGGACAGAAAAGGTTCCTACGACGCATGCTTCTGCGGCAAATACTTCGTGGTCAATATCCGACACTAACTGAATTCATAACTTCAACCCTAGACCTAACACTATACCTAATCCTAACTCTAAACCTAACCCTAACACTAAACCTAACCCTTCAACCCTAGACGTTACACTACACCTAATCCTAACACCAACCCTAGACCCAACACTAAACTCAGTGGCAAACTTAACCCTATACACTCTTATAAAAAAGGTTTGTTTGAGCACCTTTAAAAGGTGCTTATATTTGCCACACCAGTGCCACCTTTTAGGGTGTCCCTAAGCACCTTTTGAAAAGGTTTTCATTGACACCTTTAAAGGTGCTCATCACGAGCACTGGCAAAGAGCTAGCCTACTCTTGAGCAATATTTTATCGTCCTTCGAAAAAAATACAATATATCCATAGTAACTAAAATCAATAAATTATAACAACATGCAATAGAACACATTTATACAATTAGTATCAAACCAAAGTATTTTGGAAATGACGAATGTAGATAGATATTATCGTGGACATGTTTGAATAATATCTACAGATTATGATAAAGACTAATACGCATAACAAAAGGTGGAGAAATCTAAGCTCAATGGCTAAGGTCCTTTTAATGGAACTTATAGACACCTTTTCAATCCGGCACCAGTTTGGAGCTAATGAGTACCCCATAAGCACCATTTTTTCTATGAGTGTAATATACCTTCGATTTTCTATTGTCTTTAAGCTCTATGTTACTCCAAATGTTCTCAGTAGAATAATGAGCAGGCCATAGTGCGCAAACCAAGACAAGTAACACTTGAAATTCATCCTCTCAGACATTTATAGTCTATTATGTGGTATGCGGTCAAAACCATCTCATATTAAAAGTGGGGGGGGGGGGGGGGGGGGGGGGTAATTGTCTGCGGAAATTTGTCCGGGCAGTTAGTCTCTCCCCTCTCTCTTTCTTTCTAATTCTCTCCCCCCCCCCCTCTCTCTCTCTCTCTCTCTCGCTCTCTCTTCATACTGTCTAATGTGGAAGACCAACGACAAGTGCCTCTAGAATGACGTCATAAAAGGGGCCATGTCTACTCACCTTAAAGATAAGGATATGAATTTTCGGCATCAAGGAATAATCTTTAAGCAACGACGACCAAAATCAATTTTCCCCGATTCCAAAGCACTTTATTTTCAATTTCTGTCAAGATAGCACCATATTGTTAGCGACAACAATCTGACAATAAAACATTTGGACTGCATTCTTCCTTTGCGCCCGAGGGCAGTTTTAGAGGGACCCGGCGGAGGAATTGGGGGCACTGGAAGAGGACCGATTAAGGTTATCCAGGGACATCGCAGAGTATTTTGAATGAAAGTTAAGAAATTTGCCACAAGATTGCTGATAATTTTGTGAGAATGGAAAACAAACAACAACAATAACAGCAACAAAAGTCAGCAGAAATCAAAATTTTACCAGGCTTTAAATGTTTTCAGTTTTGACAATTCGAAAACAATTCGAAGACAGTGATAAAGAAGCCTAATTTAAACAACAACAAAAAGGGTAAACGATCAAACAAAAAGAAATAAACACAAAAACAAACAAACAAACAATAGCAAAAAAATCAAACCAAACCAAAATAAAATAATAATAACCTGGAGGTTTGAGCACCTTCACGCGATGCACCTAACGTCGATTTCCAGTGCTATTTGACCTAGTCCAGTTTGTTTGATATTATTGAAATTTGATGGGGTAACAATGGCGGAAACACACATTTTCATACATGAGTTGAATGAAAAGAACGGTTTTTTTATTATATGTTCATGGATATGATAAAAATATTTATCACTGTTCTCATACAGCACATTAGTTTGTTAAATTTTATAGTCTTCTCTCTGAAACTTAAACATATCACACATCAAATCACTGCAAATTTCTGCAAAAGTCTTTCGTATTCAGCCACTTTATGATTTTGATAGTATAATGTAAAGTTAATGACACGCTGTTTTTGATATGGTAAATTTAGGAAACTATGTCCAAGTTGATACATTTTTATGATTACGCAACATGTTTTTTTAAATGAAAATTATACTTACACGAAAACATCTCCTTATACGAAAGGGCGTCCTGTGTTACCCCCTTCGCATAACCGACTTGAAGGGAGAAGTCTCAGGGGAAAGTGCCTTAAAATTGGCCTGCCAATCAGGCCTGTTAAGATTTAGGACGGAGGGCCGGGGTCTCAGTCTTTTTGAAAGGAAACTGGTCTCTTTTTCAAATATCATTTCATCCGTTATCATTTCTCTTCATCAGTTTTGCTTTATTATGAAAGTACGTCTGAGTGAAATTTCAGAATATCACGGCAATTGATCTCGTCCTACATCCATCACTACATATCGAATTACAGATTACTTTCTAGGCGCTACTTACTTCCACAACCAAATGGCGAAGAAAAGAAAGGATGAGCGGCGGGGGAATGGGTAGAAAATTGAACTTTCTCATGTTCGGTGTATCGGTGAATGCCATGCGACTCAGATTTCTAAGCCGTCTGCTGTTGAAGATGCAATGATAAAAGCGTAAATATCAAAACTTTCAGAAAAAAAAAGTTGTGATCACATCACACAGTCCTTACACTTTGTTAAACTAACAGCTAAATAAAAATCTAATATCCTATATACGTTATTCTTCATGTATGTAGTTTGCAGACTTTTGTTACTTAGTCATCGCTAAAAGTAAGGCAGGGCGTGGAAAGGATAAATAAAGCTTTTTACATGTAATTATAATACATCGTGAATGTTTTATTTTATAAAGAACTATACACAGTGGATTTCGTTACATATTTGATATTAGACATGTTAGAAGACATTCTAACTAGCACAAATTTGCCTCCGTCGAACTTCGTCTATTTAAAACTTGAATCGTTTGTATCTACAGAGGAGGAGATTCCTAAGGTTTTTGCTAGTGCTTTTAAACTAACAGAAGCACATACAAATGAATAGAAAATGAAGCTCTTCAGTCTGGGAAATTATGGAAATGAAGTGTCAAAATTTGCAAAACCTATTTCCGTTTAAGCTCTATTCAGATCTTTTAATAATTCGTTTTCCATGAAAGGATATAGAGTTCAATCAAAGCTTGTTTAATGAATCAGTTTAAAATCACAAGTAAGGTCGAATTAAATTCAACGTGCTTTGCAAAATGAAGGAGGAAATTTTCCTACAATGAAAATATTTTTTGGTCTGTAATTGCTTTATTATTCTACTCTTAACAAATGATACAATTTATATAGGGCATAGAAAAGGTTCAGCGTCATACATCATTGTTCAAAATAATTCATTGCGTTACCATGGAAGCGTCTCTGCTGCTATTGGTTCATTAGGTCACATGGTTCTTATTTAACCGTAGGGGTCAAGGGTGCAGGGCCGCCACGGGAGCATACAAATAAGAAATGAGAGCAAAACCTTACACAGACAGATCTGTTGAAGGAAAATCATCTTAAAATTTATAAGGTTACATTTCTTCGCGCAAAAGAAAAGTAGTCAATCGCATTACAAGAAGCAAATCCTGTCATGCACTCCACGACGTAAAATCCATTACCTAAATTCTATCAAGCCCTTAATACCGGCATGGAGAAATATATCGCGAGGTAAATATTAGTGGATATGTTCTTGTGTTGACGTAGCGAAAATGCCAAGGTTTTCTGCTGTCAACGCACGTACGGAAGCAAAGCGATAATATTTTTATTTTGAAGATACTGAGTATCAAGAGTGATTCTTTATTTTGATATCTTGTGGAGAGGTGAGAATCAGATGGTGCCATTCTTATCTTCTTACAAAATATATAATTCCCTTTTAAAGGTCCGCGGAATTATGGAGAGGCCACGACGAAGGAGTGAGAATGAAGATGGAAGAAGGGTTGCAATAAGAATGAAGAGAGAAAGAGAAGTTAGGATGATGCAGGAGTGGAAAGGTGAGGAGATGAGACGAAGACAAAGATGAATGAAAAAAAAACAGAATATAGGAAGAAGAAGAATGAGGAGGAGAAGAAATGGAGGGGAAAGACGGAGAATAAGAAGCAAAGGGAGGAAAGAAGTTTAAGAAGAGAAGAAAATCAGAAGGTTGATGAAAAGGAGGAAAGGATGAATAGTATAAGTAGCACAAAAATACTGATAAAGAGGTTGAGGAACTGAAAGAAGACAAGAAATAGGATCAGCGTCAAGAATTATTTTGGTGGGAGGAGCTGGCAGTAGTTCCGCTGACAAGCAAAAAAATGAAAGAATATAAATAAATAAAGAATGAATGAATGAAACGACAGAAAGAAAGTGATAGCACTTTTCATCCTGTGTATATAAGGTATTCCTGGTTTGGTTTTGCCGAGGGCCGGAGCCTTCTTGCCCCCCCCCCCTCCCCGCCCTGATCAGCAACTGAACAGAGCAAAAAGGATTCAAATGAAGATACAGATGATGTGGAGAAAGCAAATGAAATACAGTTCTTCCAACATGAATTCTAAAATTTAATTTTATCTCTGTTTCATACACGCCATACGATAAAGTTACAAAGCTTTTAACATGAAATGTATGACCTTCAAATACATTGCTTTCAGAAAAGGGGTTCTCATTCTCACAAGCAAAAGCTGAAAACGAAGGCCTCTAGTAAATGTATACAGTGAGCATTATAAACATGTCGAGGTAAGTGAAAAAGAAGCCGAGGAAAGAGAGCGAGAGAGAGAGAGAAGAGAGAAAGAGAGAGAGAGAGAGAGAGACACACACACACACAGAACAATAGAGGGAGAGAGAGAGAGAGAGATAAATAGAGGGAGAGAGAGAGAGAGGGAGAGAGAGAGAGAGAGGGGGGGGGGGGGAGGGGGAGTAGGGGAGAGAGAGAGAGAGAGAGGGGGGAGAGAAGTAAGTAGACTATGATAATGTGTAAAGAAGAAAACGAAGACAATCCAAAGAGGAAATGATAAACATACCGGTACATATACGTTATGAAATATTCATGTACATAATCCACCTATCATGAAACAATAAAGGGACTAAAAGCTTATTGGATGATTGTTTCCTTCTTCCTGAAAAAACAAGGATCTGTATTGTTTGAAACTGTATCCATTGGCGGAATGGTAGTGGAGGAGCGCGGGGGGGGGGGGGGGTGCACAACTGGTCCGTTCCCTTAAAAAAACCCCAAAACAAAAACAAAAAAAGAGAACACACACAGAGAAATATTTACTTAATATTTCATTATGTAAACTTCCTTTTGTAAAATTTTTACTTAATATATGTAAAATTGTCTGAAATGAATGTTTTTTGTAGTATTTTACTAAATATTTGTAATGAATTACATTTCGCATATTATGTGTCATGCAAAATGTGAATTTTATGTAACATTTTACTTAGCACTATTTAAGTGAAATTCATTTTGCAAAAGAAATGCCTATTATGTAAAATGTGTAAAAATACAAGTATTTTTTAAAGGGAATATTATCATGTAGAGATGTTATAAGTCATCATTAAGCGAAATGTTTTGTAAACTATTGTGTATAAAATACATTTTTACGAATGTCAGTTGACATTAACATGATTTTGATACACAGTTATGTAAAACTGACTGAACAAATCTTGCAAAATAACGCTCTAAGATATTTCTTCATAAAGATTTTGCAATATTGCCCATTTCGTTAAGTTTATTTAACATGCACAGTGTAATTTGTCCTCATTAAGTAAAATGTTTTGCAAACGGTTTTTGTAAAATATGCATTTTCGTATGGTTTGGGATGGCCCGATTTTACTAACTGTCACCAAATGCATAAACAAATTATAAGGGGTATATAAGAGCACTAGACTGTACGAACTGGGCGTTGTGGCGTGCGCCTGTAATCCAGCTACCAGTGGAAATTATAAACTGATTCAGCGGACCCAGGTTCGAGACTGAGTCACGTCTTTCGGATGGTGACGTTAAAGGTCGGTGCCAGACGTCTGTAAAAACCCAATTACACACACACACGCGAACTAGATAGGATAGGACTAGGATAGGTTAAGATAAGATAAGATATAGGATAGGATAGCTTAAAGTCAAGACCCAGAAAGACATAACAAGGAGGTTTAATTTTTTTAAACCTAGGTTGGAGGAAAAAGGAAACAATTGGGCAACTGAATTTGCCCAACGACATAATACATGTGTTGAATTGTTTGTTAGGTAAAATTTACACATGAATTTTAAGTACCTATATTTAGCATGACATTTTACATAATTATCGTCGAATATTTTGTTAGCTAAAATTTACACAAGTTCCTATTTAACAAAACAATTTACATAATTTTGGTTAAGTAAATTTTACCAAAAAGTTATGGAGTTCCTATTTAACAGAATTTTTTACATAATTTTTGTAAAACATTTTGTTATGTAAATTTTACAAAAAAGTTATGGAGTTCCTATTTAACATAATTTTTTACATAATTTTTGTAAAACATTTTGTTATGTAAATTTTACAAAAAAGTTATATTTAACATAACTTTTTACATAATTTTTGTAAAAATTTCTCTGTGTGCACAGTCATGTGGAATATCGTAAATAAAAAAAAGAAAGTACCCAATTTATTTCATTATCATGTACAATTAATGTGATAGCCTTTTGTTTGATTGTTCGTTGTTTTGTTGGTGTTGTTTTGCTTGTCAGACTTTTTTTCGGAATTGTGCCGCCCTGTTACAAAAACCTGGATCCGCCCCTGAGCTGACAGTATCATGCGAATCATGTTAATATATTAATCACAGTTAATGCAAGGTTCGTTTTGATCACAGTTTATTGTCCATACATAGCATAAAATCGCAGGCTGCGTTTTTAATTTTATTTTGTTTTCATTATTTTTTTCCTTCATCCCGTCGAGATATCCATTACCATACGGTATTGAATATTTCTACCAGCTAGGAACGCGGCCTGATATTTCGCATCGAAATGTCAATGAAAAAGAACCTAACGGAGTCAGGTTATAACCGTGAGACCCAGCTTTTAAAAGCCGTATGAACGTACATCTAGGCAAATATCAATGTAATGTAATAAACGGGCCGGGAAATCCGGATCTACACAGACCCTTCGGTTACAATTAGCACATTTGACACACATTCAAGATTCGCTGAAAATATGTCATCCTTTCAGAATTAGCACTTGGCCGCACGAAGAGGCTTTATAAATGTTAATCCAATTTGAGAATCCTAACGGAAAAGCCTATCAAATTAATTCATCGACTCGGCGCTGTCCTCTATTTCATTTTACCTCCGTTTCTTTGAATTATTATAATCCATTTGTCAAAATTTGATTTAAGAAACATGCCTATACTGTATATTCATTATTTCTTTAAACGCTTAGAGACATAGTGCATTTATGAAAAACTATCCAGAATATTACTCATATTATTAATCTTCCACGAATTTTACGAAAATGGTTCATTTCAGAGAGGTGCAGTGACGTAGCTGACGGGGAAACTCTAAGAAAATAAAGAAGAATTTTTAATATTTTATATTATTGGAACTTTTAAAACTAACTTGTAAGAAAATTTGTCCGACATCCCGCCCCTTATTCTGTTTCTTTAAAGTAGTTTGTAAAGTCGAAATCATTAACGAACAAAAACAAATTAAAAAATCAAATTATTCTCATCACGTACTGTACCAAATCCGTTAATTTCCTCACTGTCCTTCCCGTGAACTCCCATAACAAACGGAAATAATTCCCCAGAAGTCCTTGTAAATTGAAGGATTTCGTGACGTGAGTTAATATACACCAAACCGTCTCAGCTTACCCTATTTCTTTTCAGATCCAAAATGCAAAAAAACGTCTCGAAATCCTTGAACCCCTACCCTCCAGTTTTGTGAGGTGTTAGTATGTCAGGAAACATAATGCCCACATTCAACGAGTACCGTACTAATCTAGCCATGTTAGAATGACGTAGATTGATTACCCAACAGGAAAATAAACATAATTTTTATATAAAAATAGATGTTTTCATATAAAAAAAATTGTTTCATCTGTATTATTAGGAAATGTGTGGCCAATACTTTTTAATATAAAGCATTTCATAATTTTGATGGGTGCTTCCCCCATTAAAAATTGTCAGGAAATTTAAAATTTTGGAGATTTTTTTTTTTTTTTTTTTTTTTTTTTTTTGGGGTGGGGGGTCTCATTGGAAACAAAATAAAACCTTTTAATTTAACCATTCAAAAAACTTAATCTTTGTCGCAACTTTGAAAATCTAAAGAGCTTTCCTTTTCTGCTCGTTTGGAAGTTTTGGCTTACTCGTAGTCCGACTACCCCCCCCCCCCTCCCCCCTCATTAAAAATGATCCAATCATTTATTGCAAAAATATGATGTCTTAGCGTTTAAAGTACAGTTCATCAAAGAGTGATCCTTGTTATTACCCATAATACCAATCACTGACTTAAATGTTTTGGAATCCCCCTCGAAGACAAAGCCTTGATACGCCAAAAACTTTGAAGCCTAGATTGAAGAAGTGTGTTACGTTTACTGAACAACTGGAGCATTTACTTTACAGCAAAAAGCAGTTTACCTGTAAGAATTTCATGTCGTTTAATCAGACTCAATGCTGTACCATGCAAGTCTGTATGATATTGTTATCGCATAACACGGATTTTTTTTCCAAGGTCTAAACAGGCATACCCTATGAAACATATACATTATATACCCTGCGCAATCTCCTTTTAAATGAAATCAGATTTAACTATAAGGTCTGTTTTTGGAGATAAAACGTGACTTCCCGATGAATACGGACATTATCCGTAGGCCTTTGAACTGGCAAGGTTTTGTTGATGTAAAGACGGATAGTAGAAACCGTAATATGGATTTTATACGTGTCATTGTACTCGGAAACACGTAGACAATGGAACATCTCCTGTATTATTCTCAATTCGAAAACAGAAATACAGCAAGGTGATTTTTAAATATAGAAAGCCTTTCCGTAGGGGAAAAATCAGTATAAACAACCAATCAAAACAACTGATTCAATAAATAGGCAAAGCAGATCGATCACGATTCACTAATATTTTACCAATGACATCAACCAGTCGTCGGTCAACCAATCTGCCCCTTCCACCCCCCCCCCCCCCAAAAAAAAATAACAACCAGCAAATCGCATGTTCAACCACCCATATAAATTCTAACAAATCAAATACTTTTTCAAAACTCGATAAATTCTATAATTAAAAAAAAATAAAAATGCCCATACAAACACACTGAGGGTTGCCCCTATAGGAACCGGTGGTAGGAATCTTTAGCACTTCAAAACTTAATAACTTTCTTCGGTTTTGAACTTTTGATCACACCATCACTAACTAATTTTTTATGCCTCCGCCCACCGTAGGTGGTGCCGGAGGCATTATGTTTTCGGGTCGTCCGTCCGTCCGTCCGTCCCCTTTTCGTTCTCGCGATAACTTCAAAACCGTTTGGCGGATCAGTTTGTAACTTGGCCCATGTATGCATATGGGAGGGACGATGAACTGATTAGATTTTGGGGTCTCAAGGTCAAAGGTCAAAGGTCATAGAGGTCATTATATACATAAAAATGGTTCGTTCTCGCGATAACTTCAAAACTGTTTGGCGGATCAGTTTGTAACTTGGCCCATGTATGCATATGGGAGGGACGATGAACTGATTAGATTTTGGGGTCTCAAGGTCAAAGGTCAAAGGTCATAGAGGTCATTATATACATAAAAATGGTTCGTTCTTGTGATAACTTAGGAACCGTTTGGCGGATCAACTTCTAACTTGGCCCATGTATTCTTATGGGAGGGACGATGAACTGATTAGATTTTGGGGTCTCAAGGTCAAAGGTCAAAGGTCACAGAGGTAATTATGTACATAAAAATGGTTAGTTCTCGCAATAACTGAAGAACTGTTTGACAGATCAGCTTCTAACCTGGCCCATGTTTGCATATGGGAGGGACGATGAACTGATTAGATTTTAGGGTCTCAAGGTCAAAGGTCAAAGGTCATAAAAATGGTTCGTGATGTATGGAGTCTAGGCCTACCTATTTTAGAAATTTCAAGGGGACAGTGGTCTATTTGCTATAAAATATCTATTTCCTTGGTGTATTTGATGATTGTAAGTCATCAATGGTAATTAAGTTTTTTATTTGAAAATAAAATGAAATAAATTTTCTGTCTCCTGTGCTTTTGAAGTGAAAAGATTTGTAATTTTGATGGACCAATCCTTTTTAAAGTGTACATGTATGCCATACATTGCCAATCTGATGATGGCGGAGGCATAAATTCCGACCGCGCGTGGTCGGAGATTCATCTAGTTTTTTATGCATTTACTCGAATCAACACGAGAAACAGAGTGTAAAGTAAAACAAGATATTATCCATGCTTTCACTGAATGTGTTCTAAACAAACCTTTTCACACTCATGTTGAAAATATATAGCAAGAAGTATACAATGTCCAAATAACCAAGATTAGCATCTTGCACTTACTGAAAATAGAAGGCAATTGCCATTCTAATTTATTTCTGACCATAGACTTCTGGAGCGTATATAAAGTTATTTTGGAACACAACAAAAGTGGATAAGATAGGAGAGATATTGTACTGAAACATGCGTTTCAAAGAGAAATCAATAGAGATACAATATAACAGAAAGGAAAAAATACAAACAAAGAGAAAAGATGACTTACCAAAGGAATTGTTGAAGTAATTTCAAAATTTGATAGTGACATAAGTAAGTTAAAACATGATTTTGTATTAACCTTTCTGGGGAGCGTTTCATCAAGCATTTTGTCAGTGATTTTTACCGACAACTGTTATAAGCTACTGAAATCCTTGCATCTGATTGGCTGAGAGCAAATTTGTCAGTAAAAATCACTGACAAAACGCTTGATGAAACGCTCCCCGGGTCATTTGTGTAGGTTTGAAAGAGAAATCATAAAAAAGAACAGAAATATAAGGAGCAGAAGGGAAAGAATTAAAAAAAAGAAGAAAATTTTATTGGAAAATGTAATACAGATATAAGTCAATTTCCTTTTTTGTAGTTACCTTTTGTGTCATTTATGTATAGTATGATTAGTGTTCTATTGAGTTGTAAACTTTGAATGTAAAATAAATCATCTAACAAGGCAAAGAAAAAACGAGAAACAGCAGACATTCCTTTTAATTAGGCATACGGTCATATCTATTGTTTTCATATAGGTGAGACAGATGGCATCCCAGACAAATATTTCAAAGCCATGGCTCATATCACAGTACATGTATTTATTCCCATATTGACAATGAACACCCAATCTCATCCTTTTTCTTCCGACATTAAAAGATCATCGGAGTATGATTTCATATTTTTCTTTGAGTGGCCTTGAGTGTCCGAAGGGACAAGGAGTTTATTACACAGCTCGTACTCGGATAACATCTTTTAGAAGATTCATCGTCACGTATTCGATGGCGTATCCAGCCGAAGGGTGTAGGAGGCACTGGTTTATCCGAAGGTTCGTAATTTCGGAACAAAAATTTCCCATACCAGGAGGTTCATAATTCCTGAAAATGAAATTGGGTTTATCATTCTGAAGGTTCGTAGTTCCGAAAACAATACAGAGTTCTATTTCATTTTGGGAACTATGAACCGTTATTTTCAGAATTATGAATGCAATTCATTTTTGGAAATACGAAACTTTGGAATTATAAACCTTCGGAGTAACGAAGTTCGGACTTATAAACCTTCGAAGTATTAAACGAACCTTCGGAATTACAAACTTTGGGAATTATGAATAATGAATCTCCGGGGAAAATGGCATGTAACCCATAAGGCATCCAGCCAAGGGGCGGACTCGACGCAGTTCGCATACTCAATAAAGTAAAACAAACAAGCATACATGCATACAAATGTGGTTTATCATCAGTGGGTTGCTTAGACGTATATCAGATAAATTTCTACATAATCACCCCAAATGTTTTATTGGAAAGTATTTGAAAGTTTTCTGCAAAAGTATGCCCCAACTCCCTAGAGCTTAAGTGCCTAAATTTTACCTCCGCTTTTTTTATAAATATTTGATGTAATTCTACAATATCTTTACGTTTTCATAATCTTTAGTTAGGAAGCACCAGCGACTCTAATATCAAATGAGAGATCGATCGCATTATGTCACCAGATAATTTTAGGTCAGAGAACAAGTGATAATTTAAAGGGGAGGTCCACACTGGTATTTGTTGATGTGAATAAAAACGCAGGAAAAAAATTAGAACAGATTATTGAAAGTTTGAGCAAAATTACTGATATTTATTTTTTTGTTTTGTTTCACAAATTATATACGTAGCTAAATTACTCCCATCCCTAATATTCTCCCTATATTCTGTCTTTGGATTAAGTCGCAAAAAAGTTGGTCATATTCTCTGAGTACATGTATATCCTATTGTACAGTATATCCCATAGAAATCGTGTTCGGGTTGCGTAATACGTCATTTTAATGTTCGTACATATCAATAGGCTCATAGGTGATGGACACGGCTACTGAAATTGTCTATTAAAGTTATAGCCTCACTGGTCTTATGACCGGCTGCCGACTTCTGACAAGCAAAAAAGGCTGCGACCATCGACAGCCAATCTGCAAAAAACGTCGGTCCGCGATCAGTCGCCGATCGGTTGTAGGATAGTCGCCGTTCAGTGTAGGCCAATCGCCGCTCATCGAAGACTGATCGCCCACCGCTCTTAGAAACGGTCGCCAAATGATCGGCGATTATAAACACCCGGACGTAGACTGATGGCCGATGCTCTTACGGCAGTCGGTGATATACGGGAAGGCTATGAATCACTGGTGCAAAAATGTCTAAGCCTTGGTCTTACTGGCCTTACGACCGGTTGCCGACTGCCGACATCCACTAGTCGGTAGTTAGTTGTTAGAGATCGCAAAGAGGTTTTGTCAGTTTTTAAATGGTTGTCAGAGGTTGGCGACTGGTTGTCGAAGCATTTTGGTCGGCTGGAGGTTTGAGCCATGGTCTCACTGTCCTTGCCACCGGTTGCCGACTTCTGACAACCACTAGTTGGTTGTCTGAGATCTGAACCAGGTTTTCGTCAATCTTTATTTGGTTGTCGGCAACTGGTTTTCGGAGCACTTCGGTAGGCTGGACGTTTAGGGGCGCTGTATCGAAAACCTTTTGCCGACCGAAATGGTTTTGAAGAGGTTTTTCTTGATTTTCTAATGGTGGGCAACCTGTCTCAGATTGGTCTACACTGATCTTTAGTGCTGGAAAATTGCTTGGAAATAAGGTCGGCGATTGGTCACCGAATAATAAACGACCAGTCGCCTATTGATTCCCAAACCATTACCCAGCACCGACAACCAACAGTAATCAACACCATCCCTAAGACTTTCATGAAATAGTATCATTTGCCGACCTTATTTTCTACCCGAATCCGCTAGGCGATGGTCGACGAGCACTAAAGATCAGTCGGCGATCAATCTGAGACCTGTCCCCCACCTTTAGGAAACCAAGAAAAACCTCCCCACAACCAGTTTGGTCGGCAACAGGTTTTCGATGCAGCAGCGTAAAACATGGTAAACCCCCAGCCAACCAAAATGCTCCGGCAACCAGTTGCCGACCGCTGACAACCTAATCAAAATTGACGAAAACCTCTTTGCGATCTCAAACAACCAACTACCGACCAGTGGTTGTCGGAAGTCGACAACCGGTCGTAAGGTCAGGGAAACCATGGCTTAAGATTTATTTTTCGAAAGTCTTTGAGATCATGTCCAATCTACTTGACAACACGCACTTACAGTATTCATGTATAACAGGAAATGAAGTTGAGAAAGGAAGTATATAACGCAGAAGCGTATAATTAGTAGATATCAGGAAACTAATAAAGCCAAACTAAAACCTCACTCGTGCATATTTAGCATTCTACATGCAATACGATCAAATGGTTATTAGTCAACTCGAAAAAAACCCATCAATCTCAAACGCGTGACTATACTGTAATCATTATCTTTTTTCACATCGTATTTGATAGAACGAGTACTACTTATGAAATCTAAAGGGGTGGCTGAATGATTTATTGATTGAAAAGTAAAAATAAAACGAAACGAAGGAAATGGATGATCAGAAAACAAAATGTGTAGGAAGAAAGATAACATACTGATGACGTAATCAAGGACTATTTGCCCCCCCCCCCATGTCCGAAATAGCTGACAAGCATGTAATAACAACAACAACAACAACAATACTAAAGTTTTTAAAGAACATAAAGCGAGTTTGGCCGGATGGGACCGGGAGCACGTGGTTATTTTGTGAATTTGTAAACTATTACAATTATTTTCTTTAGTAATGTTTGAGGGAGATACTCCTCTCCATCCCCTGGATCCACCACTGATAGCATGAAGTATTAATCGGTAAAGGCCCCAAGGGTGCTCTTTTACGAAGATGACTTATTATGTTTCTACAAAGCCATCGAACGTGACATCGTAAAAGACAAGAAATATTCATCATGAGAAATGCAATGCTTGAAAGTTAATGTTTGGAGCATCGGGTAATGAAAAATCGTGAGTTGGTGAATTTTGTTTTTGTCTGCAAGCATCAAGAGTTTGCTTTACGACGTTAAATGGAAGTCCAAGTTGCTCTGATAGGACGAGGGAAAATCAGAGAAGCAGACTGGCGAAAAGTTTGAACGAAATCGGACAAGCAATAGGAAAGTTATGAATTTTTGAAAGTTGTAATCATTATGCATACGGGAATTTCAAATTGGCCGAATAGGTAATGTCACTGTGATGTAGTTGCGGACAACTCCATTTGCTCCAACACACAAATTGACTAAAATTTCATTTTTTCATTATTACTCGGTGATGTCTATTTCTTTCATGAGGACCTATAACAATATACTATCTCCAATATATTTTGAGTACTGCCCCGAGGGTAAAGGCGCTTCGGAGAAAACTGCAAATTAATGATGTATTTGTGTACGACAAGCGGGAGAGTTGTCTACAAGCATGTCACAATCGACTCAACAAATTGCCATTTTGAGATTCGCGTAGATGTAGTGATCTCATTTGTCAAACATTCATAACTTTCTTATTCCATGTCCGATTTCTTTCAAACTTTCACCATCCCGTTTTTTAATATTTTTCTGCTTTCACACAAATCACACTTATTGCCAAGGTTGGATTGAAAACTGTAATAAAATGAAGGGTTTAGATTATATCTTCACGTCCTTTGAATACTGTTGCTAGTCATGGCATCGTTTAGTGGTGAATCCAATGAGGCTGGGGGGGGGGGGGGGGGGGTCATGCGCCAATTAACGGGAAAGCAAAAGCGAAAACAAACAAACACACAAAAACATAAAAACAATGCGGAAAACCTGAATTACCCATGAAATACAAAACAAAATGCTCTCTAATATTGTGCCCTCGGCCATTTTAGACCCCCAAAGGCATTTTTAGATTATCAGAAAATTGCAGATATGCACCTAAATAACTATGTGAAAAACATTTTTTGTTGGTGGTGTTGCCTGTCAGAGATTCTTCGGATCCCCCTTCTCCCTGCCGTCCAAATATTTCTTAATCCACCTTGGTGTTTATCAAATAACGATGTCATTATCAAGACTTCCTCTGCATAATGTGCCCACTGCAACTCCCCTCCCCATCGGATGCCAAAATGGGGTGTCCTGAGCCATTCTGATCTAGATATACATGGATCAGGGTCAGTTATCAATATGCAGATCAGGATTGGGGCAGTTTTGTGGGTTTTGTTAGTCTACAGACCTGGTGTAAACCATTTGGAAGATAAAATGCGATCCAGAGCGAAAACTCAAGTACATTTTCAAGTAAGTTTATCTCAAAATGCAAATATTATCGGGGAAGGGGCAACACTCTCTAATCCCCCAGGTGCGATGTCCATGTCCATAACCCACCATTTACCTCAAAAGTTTCAAGGTCAAATTGTCTCTTTATTATGTATATAATTCTAGATATATGAAGCGCATATCCCATTAAGTTCCTTAACGCTTTATGGAAACTAACGAGAGCGTTGTTTTATGGACTTTTTATGGACTCAAAATGTCTCATCTTTCCTGAGGCGGACTGATGCGTATGCGCCAGTCACACCGACAGGACCGAAACCAGGGGCCCGTTGCACAAAACTTGCGTTTGTACGCAACTCAGGAAAATCAAACGCAACTTTATTTTCAGCCAGGACTTGCGTTTGATTTTTAGGAGTTGCGATTAAACGCAAGTTTTGTGCACCGGGCCCATGACCGACAATTGACCAAACAGAAATATCACACCATAATGAATGGCCAGTATTCTGTACGTTATCGGTCTATTTGAAGACAGTTTAGCGGTGTGACTGAGGTATAATGGAAGCAACCTTTACAAAATGAAGGCCTCGGCGTTTAGAAACCCATGCCAACTCGAATCAATTTCAATCCACTTGGCGGCCATACTTGATTACACCAATGGGATGATTATATGTTTTTTTCTACTTAATCTAAAACGCTGAAACACCGTGGTAAATCAACGTTGGTGTTGATATATTGCATCGATCGGACTTTTTCTAATTGCGAGAAGGGCAGAGGCGATTGGGTGAATGGTGCGGAAATTACCTCATATCCTGGAGAGGTGAGCTTAGCTTATAGGCAAATACAGGTAGGTCTCGTTCCCATATGAAGTTACCTAGAGAAAGAGAGAAAGGGAGAAAGAGAGAGAGAGAGAGAGAGAGAGAGAGAGACAGGGAGAGAGCGGGAGAGAGAGAGAGGGACAAGGACGGGGAGAGGTGAACAGCCAGTACGCAGCCCGTGCGAAAAGCGCTTCTTCTACGGAACTCGTATTCATACCGGATCGAGTTTTATGAATATTCATGAGCAGAAAGGGTATAGTATAAAACTGCCAATTACTTCGCTGTTTCGGGACAGATTTTTACGATTTTTATCCCAAATGAAAGAAAAATAATAATTCTATCAATATCTACTTAAAACTTAGCAGTTTGACTTGTAAGACTTTTTAAAATGAATAGACCATTAACGAGTGAAAATGAACGACGTAACCTTGACGGAAAAGGGTGAAAAAATATTAGTCAAATATCTTGCTGCAAAAAAAACCCCAAAACTTAGATCATTGGAATCGTGAAAGATTACTCTTTCAGAAATGACCAAAAACCTTATGATTTAGCATTTATACCAGTCAGGAGTTAGGCAAGTTCAAGCATGATACAGATTATTTCCCATCCGGAATGAAATCGTGCCTAATGATGCAAGATGATTGGGCGACTCACCAGCACGTCACACAAAGCGTCGTCTGCTCTATTCAGCCGAACGAGTTTAGTGCATATGGATCTACTTACTACGTCCATCGACTCGTACACCTATACACACATGTAGGTAAGATCTATAGTACAGCCCACTTTCATGACTTTTACTGTTTTACACATTTATAAATGGGCTGAATTTGATGTAACCAGGGAAGTGTAAGACTTCCCTGATGTCACATTGTACATGTAAACAATAGGCCTACTGTGTGCCCTGCACTGATGATAAATTTTGTGTCAGCAGGGTTTAGGGAGTTCTTCGCGCACCTCCCTGCTGTTAGCGCTAATATCTAGGTCATTCATGAGGAAGGGGAGGATATCATTCATTGTTAATACTTCATTTTCATTTTGGAAACCCAAATTTTGCAGCGGAGAAAACTAAAATAGTCCTAAAGTCACAGATAAGTTGGCGATTGTTGATGAATTAAATCCTCCTTACAGTTACATTGATTTTGGTGAACCTTTTACGCTATTGCAACAGTGAATGTTCGACGGGACTGAAGTAACTAACCACAGCAGCAGCTTGGAGCATTCCATCCCATTGGACCTAGTGTAGTTCTGGACTCATTTTATTGATTTTTTTATTCGCCGACTATACGCGCTAAGCCGAGTGATGGCACGATCGCGAGAACCTGTTGGCCCCGAAAAAAGAGTCCAGTGCAATTGTTCCACGCTGACGACTTTCCCTGAGATTTTTCAGGGAGAGCAATTAAAATTGGCCGCACCTCCCCATGCTAAAGCGCTAGTGAACTTTGGACCCCTGACGTCAGCGTGGAGCAATTTCACTGGACTCTCTTTTGCTCGGGCCATCAGGTTTCCGGATCGCGCCAATCACTCGGCATAATACGTACAGTCGTCGAAAAAAGAATTCAGTAAAGAGAGTCCAGAACCAGACTACATTGGACCCGGCGTAGCGTACCGGATGTTCACCCCTCAGTGGCTTTCACGGGGTATTTTGATCGGAAAACGGTTGAAATATAACCATATTTTCTTCGAATAAAACATTTTACTGCAAAATTATTTTAATTCATTGTTAGCGCCAATAATCCAACTCAACGATCATCGACATCACTTAGATTTTAAAACTTTATACCAGTCAGGATTTAGGGGGAAGAGGCTAAAATTGCTCCCCCAAAAGTTCTAAATTTCATCATTTTTGGACGAGATAAAAGATATCAAAATCCGATTGAATATAATCATGTTATACATACATGTATACCAAAATAAAGAGCGAAATGTCACGGAGAAGTTCCTTTGCCATAGCCAACCGATTTCTGCATTATTTTCGCTTAAAAGATACCTTCTTGACCCCTTGCAAATATCTCGCCAAATCTCACGCTATCTCGTTTCGCGAGACTCGATATCCAGTGGAGATGAAATCTCTGCAGGAACAGGCATTTTGGCTCATTAACGCACTGGCTGCGGACTGACTGTGCCTTTCCGTTGTAATTTAGACTGAAGGTGGGGGAGGGAGTGGTCACCGGTCTTACTCGACATAATGTACAACAAGCCCACTTTTTAGTTGGAGGGTGTGGGACGGGATCTTTGGGTCTTATTTTTACGTTTCCTTACTCCTATTTTATTTTCT